>CAUYUJ010005114.1:60000-97642 GCA_963575745.1 Prorocentrum cordatum | reverse complement strand
CCTCCTCCCCCTTCTCAATTCCTTCTTCTATAAATTATCCCTGTCACACCCCGAGGCTATGTTGTAGGGCGGGCCGGGCGTCACGCCTGAGACCTCGTCACATGTTATGACTCTGAAGCTTCAAAATTGGCAACATATTCACAGATGGAGGGCGGGTGGTTTTCAAAATGTGGCTCGCGCCGCGCACATCCGTTTAAAAGAACTACCCGGGGACGTACCCAACCATTTGTCTCATGAGGTGACTGCACATCGAACCTCTCAATACAAAACAAGCACTGAAGCACCCGCCGTGCTCTTGAACGCTTCGCCAAAGAACGTTGGGCCAGAGCCACATGTTTCACATTCGCGGCATTACTCTTAAGAGTCAGATCGTTGGCAGGAAGGCGACCACGAGGGGGCGTGAAAACATACGGATGAAGGGGGAACTGGAGACATGCATCGTGGGAGTAACAGCGCATCGCGCTAGGTTCTCATTGCAGAAAAGCGCCATGCGCGCTCTGACAGAAGAGCGCCCTGCGCTAAGCGCTGCAAGTGCCCAGGTGCTCTACGGACAAGAGGCCACTGAAGAGTCGATGCGGCATGGGCACATGACAGCGCCATGCGTTCCGTGGCGCCCCATCCCGCTGCGATCTGCGATCAAACAGCGCAGCGAGGTCTCATGGTGGTCCCCGTGGGACACCCCCTCCGCTGGACCTCCCAGGAGCCCACGAAAGTGGCGACCGTTTCGCAGATCGCAGTCCGCCAGGGACGGCGAGGTCTCGTGGCGATCTGTGTGGGACGTACCTCCGCTGGGCCTACCAGGAGCCCACGAAAGTGGCGACGGTTTCGCAAATCGCAGCCCCCAAGGGACGGCGAGGTCTCGTGATTATCTGCGTGGGAAGTACCCCCGCTGGCCCTCCCAGTAGCCAACGGAAGTGGCGATAGATTCGCACATCGCAGGCCTCCTGGGGGCAACGAGGTCTCGTGGTGATCTGCGTAGGGCGTACCTCAGCTGGGCCTCCCAGAAGCCCATGAAAGTGGCGACATTTTCGCAGATCGCAGTCCGCCAGGGGGCGGCGAGGTCTCGTGGTGATTTGCGTAGGACGTACCTCCGTTGGCCCTCCCAAAGCCCACGAAAGTGGCGACAGTTTCGCACATCGCAGCCCCCCCAAGAGACGGCGGGGTCTCGTGGTGATCTGCGTGGGACGCACCTCCGCTTGCCCCCCAGGAGCCCACGAAAGTGGCGACCGTTTCGAAGATCGAAGCCCCCCAGGGGACGACAAGCTCTCGTGGTGATCCGCGTGGGACGTACCCCCGCTGGCCCTCCCAGGAGCCCACGAAAGTGGCGACCGTTTCGAAGATCGAAGCCCCCCAAGGGACGGCAAGCTCTCGTGGTGATCCGCGTGGGACGTACCCCCGCTGGCCCTCCCAGGAGCCCACGAAAGTGGCGACCGTTTCGCAGATCGCAGCCCCCCAGGGGACGGCGAGGTCTCGTGGTGATCTGAACCCCACGAAAGTGGCGACCGTTTCGCAGATCGCAGCCCCCCAAGAGACGGCGAGGTCTCGTGGTGGTCTGCGTGGGACGTACCTCCGCTTGCTCTCCCAGAAGCCCACGAAAGTGGCGACGGTTTCGCAAATCGCAGCCCCCAGGGGACGGCGCGGACTCGTGGTGATCTGCGTAGAACGTACCTCCGCTGCTCCTCCCAGAAGCCCACGAAAGTGGCGACAGCTTCGCAAATCACAGCCCCCCAGGAAACGACGAGGGCTCGAGGTGATCTGCGTGGGACGTACCCCCGCTGGCCCTCCCAGAAGCCCACGAAAGTGGCGTCAGTTTCGCACATCGCAGCCCCCCAGGGGACGGCGAGGTCTCGTGGTGATCTGCGTGGGGCGTACCTCAGCTGGGCATCCCAGGAGCCCACGAAAGTGGCGACATTTTCGCAGATCGCAGTCCGCCAGGGGACGGCGAGGTCTCGTGGTGATTTGCGTAGGACGTACCTCCACGTGGCCTCTCAGAAGCCCACGACAGATCGCAGCCCCCCTGGAGACGGCGAGGGCTCGTGGGGATCTGCGTGGGACGTACCTCCGCCGGCCCTCCCAAAAGCCAAAGAAAGCGGCGACCGTTTCGCAGATCGCAGCCCCCCAAGTGACGGCGAGGTCTCGTGGTGATCTGCGTAGGGCGTACCTCCGATGGGCGACCGTTTCGCAGATCGCAGCCCCCCACGGGGCGGCGAGGTCTCGTGGTGATCTGCGTGGGACATACCTCCGCTGGCCCCCCCCCTTAAGCCCACGAAAGCGGCGACGGTTTCGCAAATCGCAGCCCCCCAGGGGGCGGCGAGGTCTCGTGGTGATCTACGTGGGACGCACCTCCGCTGGCCCTCCCAGAAGCCCACGAAAGTGGCGACAGTTTCGCAGATCGCAGCCCCCCCAGGGGATGGCGAGGTCACGAGGCAGGGAGGATTGAGGGCGGGTCGTTTGCAAAATGTTATTTTCGCGTTAGCGCCGCGCACATTCGTTTATCAAGTTTGCAAGAGCTTCACGTGTTGAGGGGAACACGTTTTCAAAATGTGGCGCTCGCCTTAGCGCCGCGCACCTTCGCATATCAAGTTCGCAAGAGCTTCACGGATTGAGAGCGGCTCCTTTTCAAAATGTGGTTCCCGCCTTTGCGCCGCGCACATGCGTTAATAATGTGTGCAAGAGTTTCACTGGTTCCCATTATCCAAATACCAGAAGCTGTGGTTTGGGGTGGGGTCAGGATTGTGAGGGTGCAAGAGTGTGTTCATTCACGGTGTCGAAGTCCCAAGAATGGCGTTCTGGCACCATTCAGGATCGTCAAAACGCAACATTCAGGTTGATCCGTGGCGTTGGAATCACGAGACCAATTTTTTTGGCACGCATCAGGGTCTTCAAACGGTTGTCTTCCAACGAGGCAGTTCCCTCAATGGAAATGAACCGTTCCAGGGGCCTCTGAAGAGGGAGCTTGGAGGGAAGGTGCTTTCCAACATCGTTGATGACTCTTGGGTTTACATTGGTCGTCATCCTCCTCCTCCTCTTCCTCCTCCTCCTCCTCCTCCTCCTCCTCCCCCTCCTCCTCCCCCTCCTCCTCCTCCTCCTCTTCCTCATGCTCTTACTCCGTCCCTTCCTTCCTCCTGGGGGCTCGACAGGGACCATTGTTCCCATCCCTCCCTCGGTTGGGTTTTCGTTTTGGCTAATGCAGTGGGGTCTCCAGTCCTCCCTTCTCCCCCTTCCGCCTTTTATCCCCATCTCGCCTGCCTGCTGGGGTGCCAGCACAGTGGGGCCCCACGCAGACCCAAACGAGACATCGCCATTCCTGGGGGGCTGCGAAACGTGAAAGTGTCGCTGCGTTCGAAGGCTGCTGGGGGGCAGCACAGTGGGGCCCCACGCAAACCCAAACGGGACCTCCCCATCCCTGGGGGGCTGCGAAGAATAAAACTGTCGCTGCTTTTGAAGGCTGCTGGGGGGAACCAGCACACTGGGGCCCCACGCAAACCACAATGGGACCTCGCCATCCCAAGGGGGGCTGCGAAATGTGAAACTGTCTCCACGTCCGAAAGCTGCTGGGCGGGGCAGCACAGTGGGGCCCAACGCAAATCCAAACGGGCCCTCGCCATCCCTGGGGGGCTGCGAAGTCTAAAACTGTTGCCGCGATCGAAGGCATCTTGGGGAGCCAACACAGTCAGTGAGGTCCCAGGGAGACGCAAACGGGACCTCGCCATTCCTGGGAGGCTGCGAAGTGTGGAACTGCCCCCACATTCGAGGGCTGCTGGTGGGGGGTCAATACAGTGGGGTCCCACGCAGACCCGAACGGGACCTCGCCATCCCTGGGGGCTGCGAAGTGTGAAACTGCCGCCGCTGGGGGAGCCAGCACAGTGGAGTCCCACGCAGACGCAAACGGGACCTCGCCATCCCTGGGGGGCTGCGAAGCGTGAAACTGTCGCCGCTTCCGAGGGCTGCTTGGGGGGCCAGCACAATAGGGTCCCACGCAGACCCAAACGGGACCTCGCCATCCCTGGGGGGCTGCGAAATGAAACTGTCGCCACTTTCGAGGGCTGCTGGGGGGGGGGGGGCAGCACAATAGGGTCCCACGCAAACCCAAACGCGACCTCGCCATCCCGGGGGGCTGCGAAGCGTGAAACTGTCGCCGCTTTCGAAGGCTGCTGGGAGGGCCAGCACACTGGGGCCCCACGCAGACCCAAACGGGACCTCGCCATCCCTGGGGGGCAGCGAAGTGTGAAACTGTCGCCATTTTTGAACGATGCTGGGGGGGCCAGCACAGTGGGGCCCCACGCAGACCCAGACGGGACCTCGCCATCCCTGGGGTATTGTCCCCACTTTCGAGGGCTGCTGGGCGGAGCAGCACAATGGGACCCCACGCAGATCCAACCGGAACCTCGCCATCCCTGGGGGACTGCGAAGCGTGAAACTGCCAGTGAAACTGCCACAACTTTCGAGAGCTGCTGGGGGGCCCAGCACAGTGGGGTCCCACGCAGACCCCAAAAAGACCTCGCCGTCATCTCGTTGCTTCTGCCGAGGTGGTTGTTCTTCCACCCCCATGTTATCCTTCTGCTTATCTTTCCCAGTACAACGCCTCCTGGCATTTTGCACCTCTGTTCTGCGAGTCGGCCACGCACCCTTCGCACGACATAGATATCCGCCGTGCACGGTCTCTTGCAGCGTTGCTGTCATAATGAATATTGTAGGCACACCTTATATCATCCCTTGGTGCCGATGGGTTGGGTACGTCGCAGGGTAATTGCACGCAGGGTAATTACAAAGGAGTCTCAAGCAGAACGCCAAACGGGGACACGCCTTGTGCACCCTGGGAATGCGCTGAGGGCCAGCGTGGGGCGATTCTTGCGAGGATGTCTCGAGCGAGCCCAGGGGATGCGCCCGGGGCCCGTGGGGGCTTGGAGCACGCTGTGGGCCCGTGGAGCGATTTTTGCTGGGATGTCTCGAGTGAGAGCGCCAGACTGGAAGACGCCCGGATGCATCCGCGGAAATGATCCCTGGTAGCGCGCCAGGGGCCCGCGTGAGGCGATTTTTTGCGAGGATGTCTTGAACGAGGGCGCCAGATTGGGACACGCCTGGCGCGCCCAGCGCATCCCTGGAAATGGTCTCCGGGGGCGCGCTGGGGGCCCGCGTGGCGCGTTTCTTGCGAGGATGTACGTTTCGAGGGAGGGCACCAGATTGGGACACGCCCAGCGCTGCCCGGCGCATCCCCCGAAGTGGTCCCTGCGGGTGCGCTGGGAGGTTACTTTCTCGCGCGCTGGGGGTCAGGATGACGTGAGTTCGACAGAAACTCCCTCAAATGATGCCTTTTCGATTCTGCGCCAACTCTGATGCACGCCCTTCCATGCCCACCCCGGAGGACGGGCCGCCACCCCTGATACTGCACGTACGGTGCCAGGTTCGTGGGATTTGGTTCGACCCCCGCAGCCCCTATGATGGAGCAGACCTCTCTGCCTGGGGGCCGGCTTCTCGTCCCGAGTCGTTACTTTGACAGCCCTGGGGCCCGGGGAAGACGAGGCCTCCCGAAGAAACCACGTAAGCGAGGGCCCCCAGAGACCGAAAAGGGCCAAAAACGCCTGTGATTTTTCCCGACCCCGAGATCCGACGTCACGGAAAATTGCAGCATCGCAAAAAATCACGACAGAAGCCCTGCACAAGATCTTGCTTGTTCGAACCAGATCGATTTGCGAGAGACCTGGGGCCCGAGACAAGGCAAATTCGCCCGCTACGGCAAAAGACGCCAGAATCCCAGGGGACGCGAGGATGTCAAGAAGATCGAACTATGGTCCCGAATACGGCAGATTACTTCGCTGGGCGCTGGCTTGGGCGCGCTGCCGCCACCCCCCCCGAGTGAAGGCTCGGCCTCGACGCCGCTGGCGAAGCGGAGGCTGGCCTGGAGACAGTGTGGCCAGGCGCACCACTGCCGAGTCCTGCTCTGTCAAGGGGGCGCTCTGACGTGACCGCCACGCCGAGATTAGGCCGGCGCGGGGGTCGAGTAAACAAGCGAATGCCCATAACAAAAAAACAAATGAACCATGCCTCGCGGTGAGTCGCGAGTGGGGGGTGTGCAATAGGAGGAGGAGGAGGAGGAGGAGGAGGAGGAGGAGGAGGAGGAGGAGGAGGAGCGAGCGTCCCAAGAAAGGTGCCTCCTTACGCCTCGCGCGCGCCCGCCTCGGAGCCTATCAGGGCCTCGGCGTCGACATCCCTGGAGTCGCGGCTGGAGGAGTTGTTGAAGCCAGCGCCAACGCCCATCTCGGCGAGTGGGTGGTCGGCAGGCATGAAATCGTCATAGTTCTGGTAGTTGTAGTCAAAGCTGTTCAGGTAGGTCGCGCCGTACGCGCCGCGAGCGGACGGCTGGGAGCCGAAGTAGTCGGCGAAAGCGTCGAAGATCGAGCCAGTGTCGACGCCCATGGCCAAGAGGTCGACATGAACGGCGAGGGCTTTGCTGCAACAGCGAAGTTGCTGAAGATCACCATATCGAACGAGAGGGGCCCCTGGCACCACCTGCCACTTCAGACGTTCAGCCAAAGCGCCAACAAGCTCAACATCATCAGCACCAGCAGCAGGAAGAACCCAACGATGAGCGTCCATCCTCTGCTTCTGCATCTTCCTAGTCTTCTTCCCACTCTTTGCGGTGCAGGTCGGGCCGTGAGCGTTCACCTCCTTGAATGTGATGCGTTTCGTAGCTTTCAGTTCTGCATGAGCAACGCGAGCAGGAGGAGCCGCAAGTCGCTGACCATGAGAGGGCTGATGGTCATCGCGGGCGTGGGGAACAGTGCCATCACCATGGCAAGGAGCATCGCCACCCGCAGGCGAAGAAGCTGCAGGGCCTGCAAGCGTCGCCGGCGGAGCCAAAGATGTCGCAGTACTTCTCTTCGACGGCACCTTCGTAACAGAAGTCAACGCTGGCGAAGCCGAACATGCAGCATGTTGATCGCGGTGCGCAGCTGCAGGCTGAGTGACCACACGAGCTTCAAACAGGTACCGCGCCAGCGGCAGGTAGGTCATCACAAACCGCGCAAACAGCAGGAAGCACCCCACAATGGGAGACGCATTTCTCCTCAAGAGGGCCATCACGTACCGCAGCAGTTTGGAGAAAGGCATGTGCTCTGGCGCCAGCGTCAAGCGCTGGGTCAGCAGCTTGTCCAATCAAGGCGTGTACCTCCGGGGCAGTGTGGCCGGCAGTCCTAGCCAGCCAGAGCTCCACGGTCATCGGCTGAGCGCCGGCAAACGCAGGATGGAGGCGGCAAAGGCGCGCATGTTCAGCAGCAAGTGCCCCGTCGGTCAGCTCTGTCGGTTGGGAGTTGTTGCAGCCGTCGCCGAAAGTACAGCGCGGATTGTAGCGGCATGCCGAACGAGTAGAGATCCTCGGACCCACAGGGAGGACCTTCAGGCAGTAGAAATCGCGCGTAGTACGAGCACGATGCCAATGAGGTAGGGCAGTGTCACCAGCAGCGGCACCAGCGCCGCGAGGAGCGCGAGCAGCATCCAGACGAACACAATCCGCAGCGGCAGCCGCAGCTCTCATATGAGCTTGTTGAGGGTCAGCGCGACCAGGAACCAGAGGAGCACTATCAGCAACACGTCGGTTGTGAAGACCAGGGTCGACACGAGCTTCAGGAGGCACGGCGCATGCATCCAGATGAGAATCACAATCACCCGCAGAGCCTGAATGCCGAGAACGAGCAGGGGCCAGAAGCCGATCACCATCACGATCTCCAGCACGGTCCAGCCCCACAGCAGGACCCCGAGGACGCAGAAATCCACCACCACGTCGTAGGTCTTCCAGCTAAGCTTCAGCAGCGGGTGCAGCAACTTCTCCATCCGCCTGACGCGCCGAACGCAGAACACCACCACCAAGATGTAGGTCTTCAGGCTGAGCTTCAGCAGCGGGTGCAGCAACCCTGCCAGCGGCCTGACGATGCCCTAATATGCATAACTCCGTCTCGAAGTCAAGATCGTGGAGGAAGAGTGCAGAACGCCAACGTCGTTGAAGGCAGTAGGCCCAGGAGCCAGACCAGCAAGAGAGTTCAGGTAGTCAGAGACCTTCTGCAGATCAGAGCCGTCGCGCACGCCCACGGGCAGCACCTGACACACCGACTGAGCTGACCAGAACATGGAGACCAGCAGTTGCACCGACTCAAGCAAAGCAGCAACGTCCGCCGACACCGAATCACGATGGGGAAGAAAATCATGCAGAACCAGCGGGGTTCTCGCCACAGGCTGCGGCGCACCATCGGCCACGACAGGACGGGGCGCCTCGCGAGGAGGCGGCAGAGCAGCGGCAACAGAAAGAAGAGGAAGCCCAGGCAGTGGAACACGATGTTTGAGGCGGCCATACCGCTTGTTCTCTCGATGCAATCGTGGAAGTTCGTGAGGTGGAAGGTGAGGAGCCGCCGCACCAATAGCCAGGCGCAGCGAATGCGCAGGCTTCCCACACATTCCCTGCAGTTGACTGTGTAGCTGGAGTCCCCGAACGACTCCACGGGCATGTTCATGAAGTTCGGCTGGAACACGAACGTGGCGATGTCCAGCGGGGCACCACGCCAGAAAGCCCAGGGCGCGGGCTCGACATGACCGCCGAGCACGGGCAGCAGGCGAACGGCAGTGCGGCATGGCGTCACCAGCGACAGCAGCAGCCACCAGCCAGCAGGCGGCGGCGAGCGCAACACATTGCATGCAGGGGCAGGCGGCGCGTGCGGGGCCGCATCCTAGCATGGACTTGAGCCAAAATGGCTACGGAGGAGGAGGAGGAGGAGCAGGAGCGTACCCAGACAAGAAGAAGGAGGAGGAGGAGGAGGACGAGGAGCAGGAGGAGGATTGAAGCAACATGGCGAGGAAGAGGGGAGAGGAGTGCGGCAAACGGAACCCCATCGATCAATGAAGTAGTGAGGCGCTATGTCCAAAAGGGGTGTGCGCCAGGGCGCGCTGCTGTGAGTGAATAACACAGGTATGGCGCAGCGTGCTGCTGCGAGAGTAAGGCGCAGCGAGCTGCTGTGAAGCGTGCTGCGGCGAGGGTATGGCGCAGCGCGCTGTGTGGACTTCAAAGAACACACAACTAAGAGACGCTACCACCAGCGGCCCGAGGGGAAACCCACACACGGCTGCTGCAAGCCGTTGCCACGCGCGCACGGCGCCGCAGCCATCGCCGCCCCACGCGCCTGGGCAGAAACAGAAGCCTATGTACACTCGAGTCGGCGGAATCACGGCCAGGGCTCTGTGGGGGACGCCTGCGTGCAACAGCGGGAAGCCACCCGCTGGGGCGCAAGCGTGCGCGTCTACGGCCCGCTCACCTTCAGGTGGTCGGAGCGACGGTCCGCTACAGTGTGCAGGCGGCCGAGGCCGCCGGATTTGCGGCGGCTGCCCGCTGTGGCAGCCTTGTCGCGGCGCTGGAGGGAGGCGCCTCCCCCCAGTGCTGGCCGCGGGCGGTGCTCCCCGAGGCCTGGCAGAGGCCCAGAGGCAGTGCAGAAGGCGTCCCCAGGGGTCCCACCGCCCAGCGCCGCCTCCGCCACGGGGCCCGCCAGAGCCCTTGGCGCCGCCGTGGACTCACCCGCCGCCCCCCGGCCGTTCACGCCCACGGAGGCGGCACCCGCCTGCTCGACCCGAAGCCCGTTCAAAAAAGGCAGGCCTGGGTGCGGCGAGCGCATCGCCGCCAGCCGCGGCGGAGCCTCGCGCGGCCCGCACTCGGAGACGCGCCCCGCCGCGCGCTCTGCCGCGCGCCCCGCGGCCTCGTGGCGCTCTGGGCAGGCGCGGCGCCGCGTGGCCTCCAGCCTCCCCGCCCGCTCCTGCGCCAGCGCAGAGGCCACAGGGCGCGGCTCTTGGAGCCTGGCCCCCTCCGCGGCGACCCCGTGCGCACCCTGGCGGTCTCGCTCGGCCTCCTCGTCGAGGTGCCGTTGGCTCACCTGGGGCGCCGCCTCCAGCTTGGCCCTCTTGCTACCCCCGCGCGTTGCCATGGACTCCTGGTACCGCTCCAGCTCGGCAGTGCGCTCCGAGCGCTGGAGGCACGCCTCTTCCTGGAACTCCTCGCGCTGCCGCTCCACCCATGCTGACGCCGTCTCCTGAGAATGCAGCAAGTCTGTGGCCGCCCTCTGCACGCTCCGCTGCCACAGGAACGCCTGCTCGTCGCGTTCCCGCTCGCACTGCAGCGCCATGGCCTCCAGCTCCACGCGCTGCAGCTGCAACTCCTGCAACTCCACCAAGCCCTCGGCGGCCTCCTGCGCGGTCACCTGTCGGCGCAACGCTTCCTGGTCGCGCTCCCTCCGACAGCCGCGGAGCTCGCTCTCGAAGCTGGCACGAAGGCGGCCCAACGCCGCAGCGGACGACTCGTTCACATCTGAGAGCTCCGCCGCCACCCTCTGCGCGCCCTCCTGACGGAGCAGAGCTTCCTGGTCGCACTCCTGACGGCAGCGGCCCAGCTCGGCCGCCAGCCGCTCGCACCGATGCGCGGCGAGCACCCTGTCCCTGGCCTGCTCCTCGCACTCCTCTCGCGCGCGGCGGGCCGCTGCCTCGTAGAGGCTCCCGCGGCGGATGGCCAGCTCGTGGGCCGACTCCTGGCTCCCGGCCGCATCCGCGTGCTCGACCACGATCTGCTCCACCCGCGCCTTATACTCCGCCAGGTGCCCCGCGGCCCTCTGCGAGTCCCTCCCCCGGCGCGTCACCTCCCTGAGGTACACTGCCCGGAGCCGGCCTGCTTCGGCATGCGCCTCCGCCGCGCCGCTGACGTGCGCCCGCCCCCCGAGCAGGTGGGCGGCCGCGAAGCCCGCCAGGGAGCCCAGCAAAACCGGCGCCGAGCCCCTCGCGCACCCCCAGGCCGCCAGCAGGCCCTCGCGGCTCGAGCTCGGGCCCAGGCTCGCGCTCGCGCTCGGGCTCGGGCTTGCGCTCGGGGTCGGGCTCGGGCACGGGCTCGGGGGCAGCCGGCGAAGGGCGCCGACACGCCCCACGGCGCCAGCGGCCTCTGCGTCAGTGCGGCTGGCCTCCACGAGCGCCTCCTCCACGGCAGCCCCCTCGCAGGCGCCCCGCCCCACAGTGCCACGGGCCTCTGCGTCAGTGCGGCTGGCATCCCCGGGCAGCTCCTGGGCGGCCGCCCCCTCGCCAGCGCCCGCGGGCAGCCCAGACAGCAGCGACGCCCGCGCCGCCAGGGGCGTGGCGACGGCTGGCAGCAGCGGGGCCACCAGCGCGGCGAGGAGCAGCCGCCGCAGGGCCGCGGCGAGGGGCCGCGGCTGCTTTCGCGGGCGCGGCCAGTGCACTGCCGCGCGCCTGCGCGGCTGGAGGGCGTCGCCGAGAGCACCTGGCATGCGGCGGGTCGCCGACGCGCGCCGGCGGCGGCGCTGCCCCCACGCCTGGGCTCGGACGGGCGCAGCGTGGCCCAGAGCTGCTGCAGAGGGAGCGGAGGAGGGAGGCGGAGGGGCCACCTGGTATCCCCTCTCACTTCGACGAGGATCCGCTGGGATCGTGAGAGTCCCGTAGGCTTGCCACATGCTCAGGACCCCTGATGATCCTCCTCCTCCTCCTCCCCTCACCTCCTCCTCCTCCTCTCCTCCTCCTCCTCCTCCTCCTCCTCCTCCTCCCCTCCTCCTCTCCGCCTCCTCCTCCTCCTCCCTCCTCCTCCCTCCTCCTCCTCCTCCTCCTCCTCCTCCTCCTCCTACTCCTCCTCCTCCTCCTCCTCCTCCTCCTCCTCCCCTCCTCCTCCTCCTCCTCTCCTCCCTCCTCCTCTCCTCCTCCTCCTCCTCCTCCTCCTCCTCCTCCTCCTCCTCCTCCTCCTCCTCCTCCCCCTCCTCCTCCTCCTCCTCCTCCTCCTCCTCCTCCTCCTCCTCCTCCTCCTCCTCCTCCTCCTCCTCCTCCTCCTCCTCCTCCTCCTCCTCCTCCTCCTCCTCCTCCTCCTCCTCCTCCTCCTCCTCCTCCTCCTCCTCCTCCTCCTCTCCCTCCTCCTCCTCCTCCTCCTCATGCTCCTCCGCCTCCTCCTCCTCCCCCTCCTCACCCACAGGTTCAGCACATGGGTTAGCTGGCTGGACGGTCGGGGGGGCTCGGCAGCCCTGCCACAAGAAGAGGGCACGGTGAGGGCGTTCGACGCGTAGGAATCCTTGGCCAAGGAATCCAGGGCCTGAAAGCTGGTGGAGCATCAATCGAGGCTTGACCATGGATGTCACAGCCGCCCTCTTCAGGCAAGGAATCCGTCAGGGCCTGAAGCTTCCTGGGGGCACATTCCTGAACGAACGCCTCCACCGCACGGTGGAGATTGAAGCGGTGAGAACCCGGTTTTCGTGCCCCCTGGCACGTGGAGGGGTTGTAGAATACCTAAGGCTGTCTGGCAGAGTTTCTGCAAGTCTTCTAGGCCACCCCATCCCCCTCTCACCACGCTTACTCGCATGCGCCGCCCCCCATTACTGTCCCTCGTTAGAAACGATGGGTCCGAGCTCCTGACAAAAACGGTAGGCCCGCGCCCCTGAGGCAACGATCACTGCTCAAAAACAATGGGCCCGCGTTCCTGAGCTTCGAAGATGTACGAGTCAGACAACCAAGGCCGCCAAGATGGCCCAAGATGCCTCCAAGACGGCTCAGTAAGGGCCCAAGACGGCCCGAGATGATTTAAAAGCGGTGAAAGAAACGCTCAAGACGGGCCTCCACAAGAGGACCAGCATACGAGCCCGAAGAGGCCAGAACCATTGATTTCCGAAAGTATTTGGAAGATGTTCGCGTCTTGACCTTTCGGGGATTCCTTGGGCTAATACGGCCCTCGAGGCCGCCCAAGATAGCGCCGAAATGACCCAACAAGTTTCCAAGACGGCCAGAGAGGGCCCCTGGACGGCCCAGCAAAGCCCCGGCGGGCGGTGGGGAAAATTGTCTTCCATCTGCCCCCCTTCCCCTTCGGGGAAGGGCTTATCATTGCCTCCCATAAAAATGCGGGGCGCTGTCTCATCAAAACGAGGACCCAACACCGCAGGATGGCCAGGAAAAACGCTGTTTGTGCCGAGCTGACGCGGACCACCCCCACGGGTCCTCCGTCCTGCGCGGTCCTAAGCGACCAGGCAAGCAGATCGCGGTCGCGAGCGACCAGGCAAGCCGAGCGACGCGCCAGCGCCTCCTTGCCCATGGCAAGGCCACCGTCCCACCCGCCCGCCTCCGCCTCGGCCGGCTTCGCCGCGTCCTCCCGGGCGCTCCGAAGCAGGGGGACGGAGCCCAAACACGATCGCGCCGTTGCCGGCCCCTGGGGGGGGCCCTCGCCAGGCCAGAAGGTGTCAAAAAGTCGGCACTGGGGACTTCCAAGGACCCCGCACCCTGAGATCCGAATCTGCGAAGAAATTACAACATCGCGAACAATCAGGGCTGGAGCCCTAGACTTCATGTCTCGGCTGCATGTTTCGAGCTGGTTCGATCTGCAAGCGCCCTGGGTCCCGAAACCGTGCAAAAACACCGGGCGTAACATTATCCTGGCGAAGGACCCAATCATATGCAGTTGTGAGTAACGCGTTGTGGGTGCCGCTTTCAGTGGAGCCCCCTTATGGGGCCCCGAAACGCGTGAGGGACGTGCCATAATGGGTGGGGGAAACGCAAGCGGGCGGTGCCACTGGGGCCTTCGGTGGAGCCCCCTATGGGGCCACGAAACGCTGTACTCGGTGGTGGCTGACGCATGCGGGCGGTCCCACTGGGACCTTCGGTGGAGCCCCCTGTGGGGCCACGAAACGCTGTACTCGGTGGTGGCCCTCGCTGGAGCTCCCGATGAGGCCACGAAACATTGTACTGGTTGGGGGAAACGCATGCGGGCTGTGCCACTGGAGCCGCCAGTAGAGCTCCCTATGGGGCCACGAAACGCTGTGCTGGGTGGTGGCCGACGTATGCGGGCGATGCCACTGGGGCCTCGGTGGAGCTCCCTGTGGGGCCACGAAACGCTGTACTTGGTGGTGGCTGACGCATGTCGGCGGTGCCACTGGGGCCTTCGATGGAGCTTCCTTATGGACCCACGAAGCGCTGTACTGGGCGGTGGCTGACGCATGCGGGCGGGCCACTGGAGCTGCCTACGGGGTCACGAAACGCTGTACTGGGTGGTGGCTGACACATGCGGGCGGTGCCAGTAGGGCCTTCGGTGGAGCTTCCTCTTGGGCCACGAAAAGCTGTACTGGGTGGTGGACGGCGCATGCAGGCGGTGCCCTTGGGACCTTCGGTGGCGTTCCCTACGGGGCCACGAGAGGCTGTACTGCGTGGTGGCTGACCCATGCGGGCGGTCACACTAGGACCATCGGTGGAGTTCCCTATGGGGCCACGAAGCGGTGTACTGGGTGGTGGCTGACGCATGCGGGCGGTGCCACTGGGGCCTTCGGTGGAGCTTCCTCTTGGGCCACGAAACGCTGTGCTGGGTGGTGGCTGACGCGTGCGGGCGGTCCCACTGGGACCTTCGGTGGAGCTCCCTGTGGGGCCACGATACGCTGTACTCGATGGTGGCTAACGCATGCAGGCAGTGCCACTGAGACCCGCGGTGGAGCTCCTTATGGGGCCACGAAACGCCGTACTGGGTGTGGCTGACGCGTGCGGGCGGTCCCACTGGAACCATCGGTGGAGCTCCCTGTGGGACCACGAAACGCTGCACTGGGTGGTGGCTGATGCATGCGGGCTGTGCCACTGGGGCCGTCGGTGGGGCTCCATATGGGGCTTCGAAACGCTGTCCTGGGCGTTGGCTGACGCACGCGGGCGGTCACACTGGGACCCTCTGTGGAGCTCCCTGTGGGTTCACGAAGCGCTGTACTGGCTGGTGGCTGACGCATGCGGGCTGTGCCACTGGGGCCGTCGGCGGAGCCCCCTTACGGGGCCACGAAACGCTGTGCTGGGTGGTGGCTGGCGTATGCGGGCGGTCCCACTGGGACCTGCGGTGGAACTCCCGATGTGACCACGAAACGCTGTACTGGGTGGTGGCTGACACATGAGGGCGGTGCCACTGGGACCTTCGATGGAGCCCCCCATGGGGCCACGAAACGCTGTACTGGGTGGTGGCTGACGCATGCGGGCGGTCCCACTGGGGCCTTCGATGGAGCCCCCTATGGGGCCACGAAACGCTGTACTGGGTGGTGGCTGACGCATGCAGGCGGTGCCACTGCTGTCTTCGGCGGAGCCCCCTACGGGGCCACGAAACGCTGTGCTAGGTGGTGGCTGACGTATGCGGGCGGTCCCACTGGGACCCTCGGTGGAGCTCCCTATGTGAACACGAACGCTGTACTGGGTGGTGGCTGACGCATGCGGGCTGTGCCACTGGGGCCGTAGGTGGAGCTCCCATGGGGCCACGAAACGCTGTACTGGGTGGTGGCTGACGCATGCGGGCAATCCCACTGGGACCATCGATGGAGTTCCCTATGGGACCACGAAGCGCTGTACTGGGTGGGGTGGTGGCTGACGCATGCAGGCGGTGCCACTGGGGCCGTCGGTTGAGCTCCCTGTGGGACCACGAAACGCTGTACTGGGTGATGGCTGACGCATGCGGGCGGTCTCACTGGGACGTTCGGTGGAGCTCCCTGTGGGGCCACGAAACGCTGTACTTGGTGGTGGCTGACGCATGCGGGCGGTGCCACTGGGGCCTTCGATGGAGGCCCCTATGGACCCACGAAGCGCTGCACTAGCTGGTGGCTGACGCATGCGGGCGGTCCCACTGTGACCTTCGGTGGAGCTCCCTATGGGACCACGAAACGCTGTACTGGGCGGTGGCTGACGCATGCGGGCGGTGCCACTGGGACCTTCGGTGGAGCTCCCTATGCGGCCACGAAACGCTGTTGGGTGGTGACTGACGCACGCGGGCGGTCCCACTGGGGCCTTCGGTGGAGCTCCTTATGGGGCCACGAAACGCTGTTCTGGTGGGTGAAGCGCAGGGAGGAAGGAGGGGGGGGAGGGGGAGGAGGAGAAAGGAGGAACGCGGGGACCGTCTCTTCAAAACGAGGACCCAACACCACAAGATGCTTGGGAAAAATGCAACCCCTGGATCAGAGGGACTTCTGGCCACTCCGCCATGAAAAACTCAAGACGTCGCATGCCTGCTGGAGTTGCCGCGGGGAGGCTAAATTGATAGTAGAGCTTGATGCGGATGCCAAACGGTAAAATCTGGTCAAGCCCGGCTTATAAGTGGGTTACACATGCCCGAACTGGCTTAGGGGGCCCGGTAACTCCGTGAAGGGGCGCAGCCCACTTAGCTCGGCTCGCGACTCCCCACCCAAAACCCCTGAGGCACTTGCACCCGACTTAGAAGCCGGGTTGCACGATACATCCGCATTGGCATCCGCTTATAGCTAGAGTAGGAGATCGACTACAGACCTGATTTACATTAATATTGACATGTTCGCCCAATATATGAAATAGACGCCAAAAACGCTGATCCAAGAACATCCTACATACGTTTTGTAGGCACTATGGGAAAATCCCAGCCAATCCCCTATGCAGCCGACCCCCTACTCGAATAGCCCCCGTGCCCCCTTAGCAACCCCCGCTGTCATCCCAGTGGGGCCTGGGCCGTGGCGAGGGGCAAAGAGAAGGAGGCACTTGCATGTGGGGGGGGGGGGGACATCGACCGGGTGTCGGCGATACATCTCCGATGGATCGGCGATAGGCCCTCGATAGTGAATCCGCACGTTGCCGGCCAGGTTGGGGCCATTGGGCCCCTGTCTGCGACCAATGGGCGAGTGGCGGTCGATGCATCCCAATATGCCTGTTCCCCCCGAGCGTTGCCGCGAGCGTCGTCTACAAATCGTTCATTTCTAATCGTGTTCATTTCTAGTTGTGCTCGTTTCTAATTGTTCCTGGCCCCCTAGTGGCCAGGAAGAGGCCCAGCAAAGAAGAATTAGAAATGAGAGGATCCTGGCCCTCAAAAAAATCGAAGAACTTTCAAAGAATTAGAAACGAACAATGTGTAGTGTTCGTGTCAAAGCTTGGCTTTCCAGCGGCTGCTAGGGACGACCCGGGCACCCGGGGCACGCCCTCGGCGAGGCGCAGCCGCCAGAGAGCACCCCCGGAGCTGGCGAGCCGACAAGAGCCCACGAAGAGGCCAGAGAACCTCGAGCTCCGAGCCTCAAAGGCCTGGACCACCCCCCCGATGAAGGGGCCCCGGGACACACAAAAAAACAGACACAAACACAAGTGGCATGCGTGCCATGGCTCGTGCACAAAACGGAGGGGGAAGGAGGAAGAGAAGGGGGAGGAGGAGGAGGAGGAGTAGGAGGAGGAAGAGGAGGAGGAAGGAGAAGAGGAGAAGGAGGAGGAGGAGGAGGAGGAGGAGGAAAGGGGGGGAGAGAGGGGACGAGAAATCGGAGAAGTCTCGGGGGGGCGGGACGGCGGGGGCGGTGCGACGCAGAAATAAAATGGCCGGAGCGGAGGGGGGCGGGGTGCACTGGGCGGGCGGGGAGGGGAGAACGATCGTGGGGGCGGGACGGTGGGGGCCGTGCGACGCGGAAGAAAACGTTCGTGGCGGAGGGGGCTGTGGGCGGTGCTCCTACTGGAGCGCTGGGGACGCGGGGGGGCTCGGGGTGACTGGGCTGGGCTCCTACTGGGGCGCTGGGGACGCGGGGGTGGAGGGTGGGGGAGGTGGTGTGCGTCGCGACGCGGAATAAAATGGTCGGGGCGGAGGGGGCATTGGGCGGGGCTTGGGGCAGAGGGCCACGGGGCGGGGGTCCAACTGGGGCGCTGAGGACGGGGGGGGGAGGGGGGAGGTGGTGGGCGGGGCTCCCGCTGGGGCGCTGGGGACGCGGGTGGGCTCGGGGCAGAGAGCCACGGCGCGGGGGCCCCACTCTGGCGCTGGGGACGCCCCCGGGGGGGGGTGCGACGCGGAATAAAGTGGTCGGAGCTCTAGACACCCTGTGCAAGAGAATAACAGGATTCCCCATGTTTCCCCCTATCTTCTGGGCTTTTGTCTTCCCCCCGCCACTTCCCATATTCTCCCGTTTGTTCTGGGGAATCGACAATGAAGTGTGACTCTATGTGTATTCTTCCCTCCTGACCCGACGCTCGGCTGCACGCAGGAGTGACCCTGGGTAAGTGTGCCCCTTGGTGCGCGGCCTTTGGGGGGTCGCGGGGGGACCAAACACAAGCGCGCAAGACGCTAAACCTCGCACCGCGTGCGGCGATCGGGGGGGCCCGCGGGGCCCGCACCAAAAGTCACTCCGGCGAAGGGTCACTCCCTACGTGTGGTCGAGACACGCTGCCCCCATCGCTGCCCCGGAAGTGGGGCCCGGGCCGTCGACGGCCTGGGGAGAGCCCACCCGTGGGGCCCCGCGGGGCCTCGGAGCGGTGCCGCCACGGGGAGGGCCCCCGGGGGAGGGTGCTCCGGCCGCGCGCGGCCGCCTCCCGCTGGGCGTCCCCCGGGCGTTGAGGCTCGCGAGGGGTCCCGGGAGCGCTCCTGGCCGGGGAGGAAGAGAGACCCTGGCCCCCTCGGGTCGCGCACGAGTCGCGACAGGGAAGCGTCTGGCAGTGCTCGGCCTCCCCGGGCCCTCGCCTGGCCCTGGGGCCGAAGAGAGACGCCTCGGGATGAGAAACCGGTCCCGGGGCTCGGGTCGAGACCTCCGGGGGTCCACGCTATGATCAAAGCATGACGTCGGGAGTTTGGGAAGGACCGGCAGCTCCTGGCGTCTCCTTTTTTGTTTCACGGCGGGCGTTTTCGCCAAGCTTCGGGCCACGAGACCCTGTCGGATCGGTCCGGTTCTAAGAGTGGCGCAGGAAGATGGGGTCTGGGGGTCCGACCGTGAATTCTCGCGATGCTGCAGCTTGTTGGAAACATCGGCTCTCCCGGAGAGGAGAGGGGACCACGGTCGGAGGGGGGCGGGGAGGCGGCAGGCAGGCGGGCAGCAGGCGGCGAGACAAGGACGGTTGGAGGGGGATGCTCCTCTTCCCTGTCGTCAACAAGATCATCAGCAACAGCATCAGACTAGAATCCTCACAGAATCGCCATAGGCATCCTCAACACGCCATCACCCTCACCACCATCATTCAGCATAGACATCATCATGAACAACAGCACCACCACCACCACCATCACCACCACCATCATCATCACCACCACCATACCATCATCCTCACGTGGTCACCGTCACCATCATCAACAACGTTATCATGAACAGCCTCATGATCACCATCATCGTAATCGCCATCATCATCATCATCATCATCATCATCATCATCATCATCATCATCATCATCATCATCATTATCCTAGATTCCGTTTCCTCATTTCCCCCCTCTCCTGCTCCTGGCGCGGGCGCTGCTGGCATCTGGATCCTCCGGGGGCACCGCTACCCTTCCCCCCCCCAGGAGCGGTGGCCCCTGGGGGGCTGATCGAAGAGAGCCTGTTGGAAAATTACCCTGGCGAAAAACCCAACCTGTCTTGCGAGCGTGGAAAGCATCAACAAGACCGCTCGATGCACAAGAACTCGTTGGGGGGTCGCAGTACCCCTGAAAACTCCGCCAGAGAAAATCGGACCTGGCTCAGCACGCAGTCACGCGACTCAAATCACACGCGGAGGTTAGCAACGCTTGCGGCGCGGAACACAAGGGCGGGGACTGCGGGAGCAGGAGGAGGGATACTTTAAGGAACGATTCGTACTAGGTCGGGCCTGTCCCCCATACAGGGGGATTTGGGGCGATATATATATATATATATATAAAGTCCCCTGAATATGTTTTGACTAGTTTTGAACATTCCCCCTGTAGAGGGACAGGCCCGACTTAAGATTAGTAGCTCCATCGCAGCGCGCGGGAGTCCAGGCAGGGGGCGGCACGACTACGCCGCAAGCTCGCGACTCCCTGGGCAGCTCCTGCTCTGAGCACAAGCGCGTCGGTGATCATTAGGGGGCCACATGCGAACCCTACCCCTACCCCCCACGATTTCTGAGGGCGAGGGTGGGGTTCACTTCGCTCGGGAGCTCTCGAACGAAGTGAACCCCATCCCCCCCCTCTGAAATCGTGGGGGGTAAGGCGTAAGGTTCGCATGTGGCCCCCTAATCATGCGCCATGCTCGTGGTCAGGAGTCCGGAAGGTCAGAAGGCCCGATGGGCAGTCCACACCTCCGAGCCAAACCGCGTCCGCAATCATATGTCATGGTCACGGTCAAGAACATTGAGTGGTGAGAAGGCCCGCTGGGCAACCTCGCCTCTGAGCCAAACCGCGCCAGTAATTCCGTGCCATGCTCGTGGTCAAGAATCGGGAGTGATTAGGGGACCCGATGGGCAACCTCACCTCTGAGCCAAACCGCGTCGGCGATCATGCGCCATGCTCGTGGTCAGGAGTCGGGAAGGTCAGAAGGCCCGATGGGCAACCCCACCTCCGAGCCAAACCGCGACAGTAATCATGCGTCATCTCACGGTCATGAAATTTGAATGGTGAGACGGCCCGATGGGTAACCTCGCCTCTGAGCTAAACCGCGCCAGTAATTCCGTGTCATGCTTATGGCCAAGAGTCGGGAGAGATTAGACGGCCTGATGGGCAAGCTCACCTCTGAGCCAAACCGCGTCGGTAATCATGCGCCATGCTGGTCAAAAGTCGGGAATCATCAAAGAGCCCGATGGGCAGTCTCAACTCCGACCCAAATCGCGTTGGTGATCGTGCGTCACGCTCATGGTCGTGAACATTTACTGATGAGAGAACCTGATGGGCGACCTCACCTCTGAGCCCAACCGCGTCGGTGATCCTGCGTCAAATAACCTGGGTACGCATGCGGAAACTGCGACTGGGGCCTTCGGTGGAGCCCACTATGGGGCCACGAAACATGTGAGGGGTCTGCCGAAGTGGACCCAAGTAAAAATGCGAACGCTACCACTGGGGCCTTCGGTGGAGCTCCCTATGGGGCTACGAAACGTGTGAGGGGTGCGCCC
The DNA here is from genome assembly GCA_963575745.1 of Prorocentrum cordatum. Lineage (NCBI taxonomy): Eukaryota > Dinophyceae > Prorocentrales > Prorocentraceae > Prorocentrum > Prorocentrum cordatum. Next base: position 76,808 of record CAUYUJ010005114.1, on the reverse strand, counting down.
TCCAAAATGGTGGTGGTGATGATGGTGGTGATGATGATAATGGTGACGACGATAATGACGATGATGATGTTGATGATGGTGGTGGTGGCGGTGATAGGAAGAGGTACAAGAAGGATGAGGAAGCGGATGACGCCGACGAAAGTGATGTCGATGACACGGATGAAGAGGAAGAGGAGAGGAGGGAGGAGGGAGGAGGGGGAGGAGGTGAGGAGGAGGTGGAGCGCGGCACTGCGAATTCAAAACGAGGACCCAACACACAGGAGGGTTGGGAATGAACCAAGAACGTTGCACAAGGAGGAACCCCCTCGGGGGCGATGTGCCTCAACTTCCGTCGGCCCCAGGGGGGAGAGGGGACGACGAAACGGCTCAGACGACAGCGCGACTAAGCTAAAATCCGAGGGGGGCGGCAGGAGGGAAGAGGTAAGATGAGGCGGTGGCGGTTCTGCCAATTAGACTGGCGAAGGACCCAACCAGATCCAGTTGTGAGTAATGCAGTTGTGGGTATTGTCTTCGGTGGAGCTCCCTATGGGGCCACGAAACGTTTGAGGGGTGTGCCGACATGGGTGGCGGGGACGCATGCGAACACCGCCACTGGACCACGAAACGTGCGAGGGGTGTGCCGCAATGGGTGGCGGGGACGCATGCGACACCGCCACTCGGGCCTTCGGTGGAGCTCCCTATGAGGCCACGAAGCGTGTGAGGGGACGGTCGAAATCGGTGGCGGGGACGCATGGGGCCTTCGGTGGAGCTCCGATGGGGCCACGAAGCGTATGCGGGGTGTGCCGGAATGGGTGGCGGGGACGCATGCGAACACCGCCACTGAAGCCTTCGGTGGACCTCCCTATACGGTCACGAAACGCGTGCGGGGCGTGCCGCAATGGGGTGGCGGGAACGCATGCGAAAACCGCCACTGGGGCCTTCGGTGGAGCTCCTCAATGGGACAACGAAACGTGTCAGGTGTGCCAGAATCAGCGGCGGGGAACACGCGAATACCACCACTGGACCCTGCGGTGGAGCTCCGATGGGGCCACGAGACGTGTGAGGGATGTGCCGGAATGGGTGGCGGAGACGCATGCGACCTGTGCCACTAGGACCTTCGGCGGAGCTCTCTATGGGGCCACGACGCGTGTGAGCGGTGTGCCGAAAGGAGCGGTCGGGACGCATGCGGGCGGCGCCACTGGGACTTTCGGTGGAGCTCCCTATGGGGGCACGAAACGTGTGAGGGGTGTGCCAAAATGGGTGGCGGGCACGCATGCGAACACCGCCACTGGAGCCTTCGGTGGAGCTCCCTATGGGGCCACGAAACGTGTGCGGGGCGTGCCGACATGGGTGGCGGGGACGCATGCGAACACCGCCAAGGGGGTCTTCGGTGGAGCTCCCTATGGGGACACGAAACGTTTGAGGGGTATGCCGAAATAGGTGGCGGGGACGCATGCGAACACCGCCACCGAGGCCTTCTGTGAAGCTCCCTCTGGGGCCACGAAACGTTTGAGGGGTGTGCCGAAATGGGTGGCGGGCACGCATGCGAACACCGCCACTGGAGCCTTCGGAGGAGCTCCCTATGGGGCCACGAAACGTGTGAGGGCAATGCCGAAATGGGTGGCGGGCACGCATGCGAACACCGCCACTGATGCCTTCTTTGAAGCTCCCTACCGAAATCTGTGGCGGGGACGCCTGCGAACACCGCCACGGGAGCCTTCGGTGGAGCTCCCCGCCGTCCTGGAAAAGGCCGTCCTCCCCCCGACCCCTCGCCGCCGCCGTCCTGGAAGGGGTCCGTCTCCGCCTTTGCCTGCAGGCCTGGCGCCGCGGGCGCTTCTCGCCGATCTCCGCCTCTCGGGCGCCCCTTAAGGGGGGGGCTTGAAGGGCCATCAAAGGCGGATCCAGGGCGGAATGCTCCCTCGGGGAACTCAGACACCCTCGAATCATGAAAACACGACGACGGAAGGTTTTTCCGTATTTCCGGCCTTTGGGGTGCCCTACTGCGCCTGGGGACCGGCAAAAAACGGCTCAGGATGCAACCAGTCCCAGGGAAGGGGTCGAGACCTCTGGGGGCCGACTGTATGAAAAAATCATGACGTTGGGGGATCCACACTGCAACCTCCATCCTCTGCCCCCTCTCCTGGCGGATGGCACAATGGAACCACCCCCGCCACATCCCAGGAAAGAGGGCGTCCAAGATTCCCTCTCAGGGTTGGGCGTGAGGCGCACGCTGGGCTGAGCAGCGCCACCAAGAGGATGTTGTTCGAAGAATGAGGAGGAGGAGGAGGAGGAGGAGGAGGAGGAGGAGGAGGAGGAGGACGAGGAGGAGGAGGAGGAGGAGGAGGAGGAGGAGGGGGAAGGGGCGCCGGCAGCCGCTTGTGCGCACCAGCCCCGTCGCGGCTGCAGCCAATAAGACTGTCCACGTCTCGTTTGGACGACGACAATAACAACGACGACGACGACGACAACAACAACAACAACAACAACAACCATTTCAAGAATGATCGCTCTTATCTGCTCGCGTGCCATTCAACACGTGTATCCCAAACCCTCGATGCCCGCCCTCTTCGTCATCGATCGTACCCCCCTGGGGGTAGACCTGTCTTACCTGCCACATGCATTTAGCGCAGCCCCTTCACACAAGGGAAGAGAGAACGGACGGAAGGAAAGGGACAAGGGGGAAGGAGGAGGATAGAGCACGAAAGAAATTAGCAAGAGGCGGGCTCGGAGCAAAAAGCATGTGGCAGAACCAGACTGGCAGATCGGGCGGGTATACCCTAGCGGGCGGGTCGGGAAGGCGGGCCCAGGCGGCCAGGTCGAGCGGGCGGGTTGCTGAAGCGTACGTCCTGCATAAATCGCGAGGAAATCTCAAGCGATAGCGCGATTCCCAAGTAAATCGTCAGGAAATCAACAACGAGAGCGTGATGCCTGAGTGTCGATGGCGCGGCAGGCGCAGTTTGAGCCTCAAGACTTTCCCTGATAAAAAACCAGATGCGAGCCCCAGGAAGGGCACTTCAATTGAAAAATACAATGTGCACCAGACAGGGAGGAGCAACCAGAACTATTGCTCTGAAGTTAAAAACTCAACAGAAAACAGCAACAACAACAACAACAACAACCACAACAACAACAACAACAACGACGACGACGACGACGACGACGACAACAACAACAACGACGACAACAACAAGCATTTTACCCTATTGCGCGATGTTTCCACACGAAGCATGCGACCAGAATGATAACCATCCACATCATGGGGGACTCTTGTTCTATAGCGGGGTCCGTGATTCCCATTCCCAGATCTCCCGCCCAATGAGGCCTTGCAAACACCTCCCCCGAGGAATTTCAACGTATCCCGCCTCGAAAACACATGCCCGCGCCTTGCTGCGCCGATGCGAGACCGCCAATGGAGCCCCAGCCAAGGGTAAAGCACAAGAAAGTATCGAATGACAGGATTGGCTTGGTGGGGATGGGGGCTGTCGGCGGTGAGGCAAGGGCCTGGCCCTGAATGGAAAGGGAGGAAATCTCGAGCAGGGCTGCTGTTGTTGCTGGGATCGGCGCCAATGCTGAGGAGAGTAAGGCGCTAGTCCAGCGAAAAACAAAACGAAGTCTCGAGCGGGAACGATGGTTGTGTTGGGACGGCGGTGTTCGGCGGCGAGGAGGAACACCGCCTGGAGTAAGAAAGGAAGAAGCATCGAGCGGGAGCCGTGGTTTTGTAGGGACGGGGGCTGTCATCGGCGAGGAACAGCACCGTCCCGAGAAAAAAGAAAAGGATATCTCGAGCGAGAGCGTTGTTCTTGCTGGGAGCGGCGCCAAATCAAAAGAGAGTAGGGCGCCAGTCCAGCGTAAAACGGAAGGCAGTCTCGGGCGGGAGCGCTGGTTTTGTCGGGGCGGCGGCTTTCGGCGGCAAGGAGGAACACCGCTTTGAGTAAGAAGGGAGGAAGCATCGAGCGGGAGCCGTGGTTTTGTCGGGGCGGGGGTTATCGGCGTCGAGGAACAGTACCGTCTTCAGGAAAAAAAAAAAGAGGAAGCCTCGAGCGGGAGCGTTGTTCTTGGAAGCGGCGCCAATTCAAAAAAGAATTGGGCGCCAGCCCAGCGTAAAACGGAAGAAGTCTCGGGCGGGAGCGCTGGTCTTGTCGGGGCGGCGGTTGTCGGCAGCGAGGAGAAGCACCGCCGTGAGTAAAAAAGGGAGGAAGCCTCGAGCGGGAGCGTTGTTTTTGCTGGGGGCGGCGCCGATGAGAGAAAGACTAGCGCGCCAGTCCAAGGTAAAACGGGAGGAAGTCTCGAGCGGGAGCGCTGGTTTTGTTAGGACGGCGGCCTTCGGCGGCGAGCAAGAACACCAGCCCTGCGCAAAAAAAGAGGAAGTCTCGAGCGGGAGCGTTGTTGTTGTTGGGGGGGGCGGTTTTGGCGGTCCCCCAAACCGCTCCAGCGTGAGCCTCATTTTCAATGAAAATGTAGCCGGCGCCTCGGCGAGAGCGACAGGGCGCCTTTAAGGGGTCCAATAATAATAATCGCTTACTCCTTAAAGTTCCACAACAACAACAACCACCAAGAACAACAACCACCACAACCATAACCACAACAACAACAATAAGAACAACAACAATAATAACAAAAACAAGAACAAAACCACAAACAGCAACAACAACAACAACAACAACTACAACAACAACCACAACAACAGTAATACCAACAGCAACAGCAACAGCAACAACAACAATTACCACAACAGCCACAACAATCATTATGAAACTGTTCGCTCTTATCTGCTCGCGTGTTACTCAACACGTATATCCCGAACCCTCGGTACCCGCACCCTTCGTCTTCGATCGTACCCCTTATTGTGGGTATATCTTCCCAACCTGCCGCGTGTAGTGGGGGCAGCCCCTAAAACACGGAAGAAGGGGAAGAGTGAAGAGACAAAGGAGAGAGAAGGATGGAGCACGAGATTATTTTGCAGGAGGGTGAATAGCATGAGCACAAGCGGCAAAATCAGCCTGGCGTGGCGGGCGGGTGGACCTCAACGGGCAGGCCGGGCGGGCGGGCCCAGACGGCCAGGTCGAGCGGCCGAGTCGCTAAAGCGTCAACCCATCGTGAAGGAAGTTTCGAGCGAAAACGGGATCCCCAATAACATCGTCAGGAAATCCAACGCGAGAGAGTGATGCGTGAGTTTGGGGGGCACGGCGCCGCAATAAATTGTGAGTCGATACCACGCGAGAACGCGATCCCTGCATAAATTGCATGGAAATTCCCGCGCGAGATCGCGGATTTAAAACAAGTGGCACGCGCGCCATGGCTCTTGCACAGAACGGAAAGGGGAGGAGGCGGAGGGGGCGCGCTGGCTGGTGAATGTGGTGATGGAGGGGGCGCTCGGGATGGGGGTGTCTGGGCGGAAGGGGGCGCGTTGGCTGGTGGATGGGGGGATGCGGAAGGGGGCGCTCGGGGTGGGGGGGGCGGTGCCGTGCCGAGACGAATGGGTCAGGGCGGAGGGGGCGGTGCCGCGCCAAAACAAACTCGGGGCGGAGGGGGCGCGCTGGCTGAAGGGTGGGGGGGTGCGGAGGGGCGCGCGCGGAGGGGGCGGAGGGGCGGTGCCGCGCCAAAATAAAGGAGTCGGGTCGGAGGGGTGTGCCGTGCCGAAATAAAAGGGTCGGGGCGGAGGGGCGCGCTGGCTTGTGAGTGGGTGGGTGGGTGGGGGGGGTAATAGAGGGGTCGGGGCGGGAGGCGCGCTGGCTGGTGGGTTGCGGAGGGGGCGCGCGGGGCGCGCGGGAGGGAGTGGGGGCCGTGCCGAAATGAGGGTCGCGGGGCGGAGGGGGCGCGCTGGCTGGTAAGTGGGGGGAGCCGTGGTAAAGGGGTCGGGGCGGAGGGTGTGGCGATGCCCGAAAAGGTCGGGGCGGAGAGGAGGCGTGCCGAAATAAAGGGGTCGGGGCAAGGGGCGCGCTGGCTGGCGGGTGGGGGGGTGCGGAGTGGTGGCCGTGCCGAAATAAATTGTCGGGGCGGAGGGGTGGCCGTGCCGGAATGGGTCGGGGCGGAGGGGCGCGCTGGCTGGTGGGTAGGGGGATGGGGAGGCGGTGTGCCGTGCCGAAATAAATGGTCGGGGCGGAAGGGTGTGCCTTGCCGAATAAAGGGGTCGAGGCGGAGGGGCGCGCTGGTTGGCGGGCGGGGGGGGGGATGCGGAGGGGCCAAAAAAGGCGTGGGGGCAGAGAGGGTGCCGAAATAAAGGGGTCGGGGCGGAGGGCGCGCTGGCTGGTGGGTGGGGGGGATGCGGAGGGGGTGTGTCGTGCCGACATAAAGGGGTCGGGGCGGAGGGGTGTGCCGTGCCGAAGTAAAGGAGTCGGGGCGGAGGGTGCGCGCGGGGGGGGGGGGGGCGTGCCGAAATAAAGGAGTCGGGGCGGAGGGGGCGCGCTAGCTGGTGGGTGGTGGGATGCGGGGGGGGTGCCATGCCGAAATAAAGGTGTCGGGGCGGAGGGGCGCGCTGGCTGGTGGGTGGGGGGATGCGGACGGGGTGTGCCGTGCCGAAATAAAGGGGCTGGAGCGGAGGAGTGTGCCGTGCCGAAAGAAACGGGGTCGGGGCGGAGAGGCGCGCTGGCTGGTGGAATGTGTGGGTGATGGAGGGGGTGCCGTGCCGAGATAAAGTGGTCGGAGCTCTAGACACCCTGTGCGACAGAATAAAGCGTGAAGTACCTGGCGGGAGTCGCTGTTGTTATAATACGGGCAGTCGGCCGATACCCTGACTCGCCGCCTGGCCGACTGGCCGACTGGCCAAATGGCCGACTGGCTGACTGGCCGATTGGCCGACTGGCCGATTGGCCGACTGGACGAATTGCCGACTCGCCGACTGGCCGACTGGCCCTGGCCGACTGGCCGACTGGCCGACTGGCCGACTGGCCAAGCGGCCGACTGGCTGACTGGTCGACTGGCCGACTGGCCGACTGGCCGCCTGGCCGCCTGGCCGCCTGGCCGACTTCCCCTCAGACCGACCGGCCGACTGGCCGAAAGGCCGACTAGCCGTCCGCCGTCTGGCCGACTGGCCTGGCTCCCCGACTGGCCGACGGGCCGACTGGCCGACTGGCCGACTGGCCGACTGGCCGAATTGCCGACTCGCCGACTGGCCGACTGGCCGACTGGCCGACTGGCCGACTGGCCCTGGCCGACTGGCCGACTGGCCGACTGGCCAAGCGGCCGACTGGCTGACTGGTCGACTGGCCGACTGGCCGACTGGCCGCCTGGCCGCCTGGCCGCCTGGCCGACTTTCCGACAGACCGACCGGCCGACTGGCCGACTCGACTTGCCGACTGGCCGACTGGCCGACTGTCCGACTCCCCGACTGGCCGACTGGCCGACTGGCCAAATGGCCGACTACGAATGGGAAATCAGAGAGTTCTTCCGTTGCCTGAAAAAATCCACGGGGGAATATATCTTCCAGACCTGACGCGTGTAATTAATACAGCACCTGAAACAGGGGAAGAGGAACGGGTGGAAGCGGGAAAGAGAAGGACGGAGCACGGGATGAGCAGGAGAGGGGCTGGAGCAGAAAACACGTGGCGGAACCAGACAGGCCCTCCGGGCGGGTAGACCCTAACGGGCGGGTCGGGAAGGCGGGCCCGAGCGGCCAGGTCGAGAAGGCGTGCTGCTGAAGCGTGAGTACTGCAAGAGTCGCGAGAAGAGCACGAGCGACAGCGCGATTCCCAAGTAAATCGTGACGAAGGCCAAAGCGAGAGCGTAATTCCTGAGCGTCGAGGGCGCGCGTGTGAATAAATGGCGAGGAAATCCCACGCGAGAGCGCGATTCCTGCAAACAAATGTGACGTCCCTCGCGAGAGCAAGATTTCAGAATAAATTGTGAAGAGATGTCAGGCGGGAACCGTTGCTTTTGTATCTCGGAGCCCAACAGCGCGATTTGGTAACACCAAGGTTCCCCTTATTTAAAACAGGGTGCGAGACACGAGGGGGCACTTCAATTGACAAAATACAATAGCCACCGGGGGATCAACAATACATATGTGGGGGGGAATCAAAAACAACAACAACAACAACAATTACTAGCACGTGGGGACACACCGTTCTCACCAGTGCCAGGGTTTTCATAGGAGGCGGGCAATACCCCCACTTTGTGGGGGGGCCGGTTCAAGCTCTACCAAATTTCCAAACGACTCTTCGCCACCACCCACACCCAGCTTCCCGCCCTATGACGTTCGGACACTTCACTTCGTGGCATGCGGACGACCGTGGCTACTATTCAGGGCCCCGCGGCCGACGACGACGGCGTGCGCGCGCGAAGAAAAAACGAATGTGTCCCGCATGGTATTATTTGACAGGGATGATGGCCCTGGCAGGTGCGCAACCGTTGTTGCAGAAGTTCGAAAAAGTTGCTCGCAAAAGCCCGTTTGACAGAAATGATTAAAAAGTGTTGGGTTTCCTACGAATCCGCAAGAGCGCGCGGGATGAAATTTTGACAATTTTTTTGAAAAACCATTGGTTTTTTGATGTTTTTATGTTAAAATCGCTACGAAAACTAAGGTTTTGGAAGGATTTCGTCTTGCGCGCGCGAATGTCCACTTTACCTTTTTTTTTGCAAGGGATTCTTGAAGTTTGGTTATGTTAGAACAAGAAATGTCCACTTTAGCTTATTTTTTGCAAGGGAAAACCGATCGTAACAACACAACCGGATCCGGACTCCCCCGTTTTGCCTGAGACTTCCTCACGAAAATGATGAAAATGAGGCTGCGGCCTAGGCGCGGCGGGGGGGTCGTGCACCAGGGGCCCCAACAATAATTATTCTTTAGAAGTAATAATCTTCAACAACAACAACAACAACAACAACAACAACAACAACAACAACAACAATTACTAGCACGTGGGGACACTCCGTTCTCACCAGTGCCAGGGTTTTCATAGGAGGCGGGCAATACCCCCACTTTGTGGGGGGGCCGGTTCAAGCTCTACCAAATTTCCAAACGACTCTTCGCCACCACCCACACCCAGCTTCCCGCCCTATGACGTTCGGACACTTCACTTCGTGGCATGCGGACGACCGTGGCTACTATTCAGGGCCCCGCGGCCGACGACGACGGCGTGCGCGCGCGAAGAAAAAACGAATGTGTCCCGCATGGTATTATTTGACAGGGATGATGGCCCTGGCAGGTGCGCAACCGTTGTTGCAGAAGTTTGAAAAAGTTGCTCGCAAAAGCCCGTTTGACAGAAATGTTGAAAAAGTGTTGGGTTTCCTACGAATCCGCAAGAGCGCGCGGGATGAAATTTTGACATTTTTTTTTGAAAAACCATTGGTTTTTTGATGTTTTTATGTTAGAATCGCTACGAAAATAAAGGTTTTGGAAGGATTTCGTCTTGCGCGCGCGAATGTCCACTTTACCTCATTTTTTGCAAGGGATTATTGAAGTTTGGTTATGTTAGAACAAGAAATGTCCACTTTAGCGGATTTTTTGCAAGGGAAAACCGCCCGTAACAAAACAACCGGATCCGGACCAACCCGTTTTGCCTGAGACTTCCTCACGAAAATGATGGAAACGTGGCTGCGGCCTAGGCGCGGCGGGGGGGCCGCGCACCAGGGGTCCCAACAATAATTATTCTTTAGAAGTAATAATGTTCAACAACAACAACAACAACAACAGCAGCAGCAGCAGCAGCAACAACAGCAACAACAATAACGATCACAAAAATAAGAACAACAACAACAACAACAACAACCACGACAACAACCACAACAACAACAACAACAACAACAACAGCAGCAGCAGCAGCAGCAGCAACAACAACAACAACAACAACAACAACAATTACTAGCACGTGGGGACACTCCGTTCTCACCAGTGCCAGGGTTTTCATAGGAGGCGGGCAATATCCCCACTTTGTGGGGGGGCCGGTTCAAGCTCTACCAAATTTCCAAACGACTCTTCGCCACCACCCACACCCAGCTTCCCGCCCTATGACGTTCGGACACTTCACTTCGTGGCATGCGGACGACCGTGGCTACTATTCAGGGCCCCGCGGCCGACGACGACGGCGTGCGCGCGCGAAGAAAAAACGAATGTGTCCCGCATGGTATTATTTGACAGGGATGATGGCCCTGGCAGGTGCGCAACCGTTGTTGCAGAAGTTCGAAAAAGTTGCTCGCAAAAGCCCGTTTGACAGAAATGTTTAAAAAGTGTTGGGTTTCCTACGAATCCGCAAGAGCGCGCGGGATGAGATTTTGACATTTTTTTGTTGAAAAACCATTGTTTTTTGATGTTTTTATGTTAAAATCGCTGCGAACACTAAGGTTTTGGAAGGATTTCGTCTTGCGCGCGCGAATGTCCACTTTACCTTATTTTTTGCAAGGGATTCTTGAAATTTGATTATATTAGAACAAGAAATGTCATTTTCTATTGTTTTTTGCAAGGGAAAGCGGATTACAACAAAACAACCGGATCCTGTACACACCCTCTTTTCTGAGGCTTCCTCACGAAAACGATGAAAATGTAGCTGCGGCCTAGGCGGCGCAGGGGGGGCGCGCACCAGGGGGCCCAACAATAATTATTCTTTAGAATAAATAATGTTCAACAACAGCAGCCACATAAGCAACAACAGCAACACCATCAACAACAACAATGCTAACTACAACAACAATCAGTTTCATATTAATCGCTCTTATCGAGCGCAAGAAGAGCCCGGTGGCAACGACAGGACACGACACGACGACGAGGACGACGGACGACAGACGAACGACAGAGGCGCGCGGGGCAGGGAGAGGCGGAGACGGGAGGGCAAGGGAGGCGCGTCGGCCCGCGCGGCCAGCTGGCCTCAGCCCGCGCCAGCTGCGGCTACGCGCAGCCGGCCATCCTGCGGCGCCGAGCCCCTCGGCGAAGCCGAGGAGCTCTGGCGCCGCCAGGCGCGACACCTGTATCGCGCTTACCTGCGACGTGTATTTCACGAAGCTCCCAAGGAAAGGAAAGAGAGGACGGATGGAAAGAAGGGACAAGGGGAAAGGAGGATGATGGAGCACGAGAGAGAGAGAGAGAGACAGTAGCAGAAGGGGGCTAGGAGCAGAAAACAAATCGCAGAACCAGACGGGCAGATCGGGCGGATAGGCCCGAACGGGCGGGTCGGGAAGGCGGGCCCAAGCGGCCAGGTCGAGCAAGCAGGTTGCTGAAGAGTGCGATAGCGCGATCTGCAACGGGGCCACGAGGGGTAGCGAGGGGGCCACGAAGCGCTGCAACGGGGCCACGAAGGGCAGCGACGGGGCCACGAAGCGCTGCAACGGGGCCACGAAGGGCTGCAACGGGGCCACGAAGGACATGTTTCCACATACCACATGCATACATCATGATAACTACCCCCATCACGGGGGATTATGTTATTGGCGCATGGGGGGCCCGATATACCCACACCCAGAACTCCCGCCCAAGGAGGTCTCGCGAACACCTCTTCTAAGTAATTTCAAAATACCTGCTCAGCAGCACATCATCTTCGAAATCAGTTTGCCCGCACCATGCTTCACTGAGGAGAAGAGGAGGAGGAAGAGGAGGAGGAGGAGAAGAAGAAGAAGGAGGAGACAGAAGAGAGAAGAAGGAGACACTGCTCCTTCCCTGGCCCCTCGGGCAAACCCACGGGCGCAAGAAAAACTGAAAGATGCCGCTTCGCCGTCGTCGTCGTCGTCGCTTCCGCCGCCGCTGCCGTCGTCGTGGTCGTGGTCGTGGTCGTGGTCGTGGTCGTCGTCGTCGTCGTCGTTGTCGCCGCTGACGTCGTCGTCATCGTCGTCGTCGTTTAGGTCGTCGTCGTCGTCGTTTTATCTACCACGGCTTACACGATGTCCGCGCGTCTTTACGCGAGCAGCCACGCAGAGAAGCTAAACCCATGCAGATTGTCATAGCGGCGGTCCCCACGCCCAGTCAACCTGACGATGAACCCTCCTTGATCATCCCTCCGCGCCCACCATGGCCCACGCAAGGCCCGGAGCTGCGCAGAAAGACGAAAGGAAAGGAAAAAAACAAGGAGGACGAGGCTCTCGAGAAAGAGGAAGAGGAGGACGAGAGAAGAGGAGACAGGAAGAGGAAGAGGAGGAGAGGCCAAAAGGACCACGCATCCCGCCGGGAAGGACCGCAGTTCATTTCGCTCTCTCGGGACCTTCCGTAAGGCCCCCCAAAGCGAGCCTGAGCACAAAAGGAAGAAGTGAGGAAGTATCGAACGGGAGCATGATTGTTGTTGCTGCTGGTGTTGTCGTTGCTGGTGGTGGTGTTGTTGTTGGTGTTGGTGTTGGTGTTGTTGGTGTTGGTGTTGCTGTTGGTGTTGGTGTTGGTGGTGGTCTTGGTGTTGCTGCTGGTGCTGTTGGTGTTGTTGGTGGTGGTGGTGCTGTTGTTGGTGTTGATGTTGATGTTGGTGTTGTTGGTGTTGTCGTTGGTGTTGATGTTGGTGTTGATGTTGTTGTTGATGTTGGTTTGTCGATGCTGTTGTTGATGATACTGATGTTGTTGATGTTGGTATGACTAGTGTTGTTGTTGGTGTTGTTAGTGTTGATGTTGTTGTTGGTGGTGGTGCTGTTGCTGTTGAACTCGAATTACCGAAAAAATATGGCTGATCCCCCTCCGGTGACCGTTCTACGTTTTTCAATTGAAGTGCTTCCTCCAGGACTCGCACCCTGTCTTATCATCAGGGAAAGCCACGGGGCTCAAACTGGGTTGTTGGCCGCCAGATTACAACAACAACAACAACAGCAACAACAACAACAACAACAACAACGGCTCACGCCTGAAACTTCCTCACAATTTAGCCAGGACCCCCGCTCCCGCCTGAGACCTCCTCGCATGTTACTTCCTTACAGTTCATTGATGGATCGTTCCCTCGGCGCTGTGGAGTCGCGCTCTCGCTGGAGACTCCATTGCAATGTACTGAAGAATCGCGCTCTTGCGTTGCAACTTCCCGCGGTTTACTCTAGCGCCGCGCTCCCGACACTCAGGCATTCAGGAGTCGCGCTCACGCTTACGATTCCCTCACGACTTAGGAATCGGGACCTCGCTGCCCATCGTTGCCCCGTTGCAATCCTTCGTGGCCCCCATCTCTGCCCTTCGTGGCCCCCTCGCTGACCTTCGTGGCCGCCATCGCTGCCCTTCGTGGCCCCGTTGCAGCCCTTCGTTGTTCGTTGCCCCTTCGCTGCCCTTCGTGGCCCCGTGGCAGCCCTTCGTGGCCCCGTCGCTGCCCCTCGTGGCCCCGTTGCAACCCTTCGTGGCCCCCTCGATGCCATTCGTGGCTCCGTTGCACCCCTTCGAGGCCCCCTCGCTGCCGTTCGTGCCCCGTTGCAGCCCTTCGTGGCCCCTTCGCTGCCTTTCGTGGTCCCATCGCACCCCTTCGCGGCCCCCTCGCTGCGCTTCGTGGCCCCGTTGCAGCGCTTCGCGGCCCCCTCGCTGCCCTTCGTGGCCCCATATTTCATGTTAGTCGTGGCCCCCGCTTGTTCGCGCCCGTCATGGCCCTGTACGCATGCCCTTCGCGGCCCCGCCGTCGCCCTTCGCGGCCCCCTCGCTGCCCCACGTGGCCCTATTGCTACCCTCAGTTGCCCAGTCGTTGCCCTCTGTGGCCCCGCATTATCTGCCCTTCGTGGCCCCTGCTCGTTCGCGCCCTTCGCGGCCCCATACGCATGCCCGTCGTGGCCCCGCCGTCGCCCTTCGTGGCCCCCTCGCTGCCCCACGTGGCCCCGATGCTACCCTCAGCGGCCCAGTCGTTGCCCTCTGTGGCCCCGCATTATCTGCCCTTCGTGGCCCCTGGTCGTTCGCGCCCTTCGCGGCCCCATGCGCATGCCCGTCGTGGCCCCGCCGTCGCCCTTCGTGGCCCCCTTCCTGCCCTTCGTGGCCCCGCTGTCGCTTTCGCTCTCACTCTCGCTCTCGCTTTCGCTCGTCGTCGTCGTCGTCGTCGTCGTCGGTCCCCTGTCCGTCCCTCTTGGGGTCGGGCTGCCGCCGACCAGCGCTGACGCTTGCCAGGCCGACGGTCCGCGGCCGCCCCGCCGCTTGCCGGGGCCTGGCCTGAAGGGAAGAAAAGTAGATTCCCAAAGGGGTACGCTCGAAGACAAACAGGGCGGGTTACCGAGGGCTTGGGAAATACCAGTTGACGGACACTCGAGCAAATAAGAGCGAACAGACTTTAAATAAGTGTTGTTATTGTTCTTAGTGTTGATAGTGTTGCTGTTGACGTTGTTGTTGCTGTTATTGTTGTTATTGTTGCCGTTGTTGTGGTTGTTGTTGTTGTTGTTGTGGTTGTTGTTGTTGTTGCTGTTGCTGTTGCTGTTGCTGTTGCCGTTGCTGTGGTTGTTATTGCTGTTGATGATGTTGTTGTTGTTGTTGGAGGGGCCGGCATGGCGGGACCCCGAAACATTTGAGCGTGAGTTTCTACTTCGCAGGAAATGCAGCCGGCGCCCAGGCGAGTGCCCCAAGGCGTATTCAGGATTTCTAACAATATTACTTGTTTAATAATTGAGCTCCCACCCACATTGACTCTGGAAGGCCCCCAGAGGCCATTCCGACACGACGGCCGCAGGCTTGAGTAAAACGCTAGGAAAACCCGAGCGGGAGCGCCGTTGTTGTAATGGTGGGCCGTTTGCGGCGCCGAGGCGAGAGCGCCGATCCGCGTAAAAAACAAGAAAGTATCGAGCTAGAGCGCTGGTTTGGTGGGGAAGCCGGCTTTCGGCACCGAGGCGAGAGCGCCGATCCTGCGTAAAAGGCGAGGAAGTACTGAGCTGGAGCGCTGATCTGGTGGGAAAGCCGGCTTTCGGCAGCGAGCGAATGCACTGGGCTTGAAGAAAAAGGAGGACGTATGGAGACAGAGCGTTGTTGCTGTTAGGGGGCCCGTTTGGCGAAACCCCAAAAAGCCTGAGCGTGAGCCTCGATTCCAAAGGACTGCAGCCAGTGCCTTTGCGAGAGCGCCACGGCGGATCTAAGGGGCCCAACAAGACAAACGGTTTTGCAATTAAGGTCTAACAACCAGAACAACAACAGCAGCAGCAGCAACAGCAGCAGCAGCAAACAACAACAACAATCAGCTTAAGATTGATCGCTCTTATCTGCCACGCGCATGTATCGCAGCCCCTAAAACAAGGGAAGCGAGGACGGATGGAAGGGGGAGGGAGAAGGATGGAGCACGAGAAAAACTAGCAGTAGAGGGGCTAGGAGCAGAAAACACGTGGCAGAACCAGACGGGCAGATCGGGCGGGCAGACCCTAGCGGGCGGGTCGGGAAGACGGGCCCAGGCGGCCAGGTCGAGAGGGCAGCTTGCTGAAGCGTGAGTCCTGCATGAATCGCGAGAAAAAGCTCGAGCGATAGCGCGGTTCCGAAGTAAATCGTGAGGAAGGCCAAAGCGAGAGCGTAATTCCTGAGCGTCGAGGGCGCGGCGTCCGAATAAATGGCGAGGACGTCCCACGCGAGAGCGCGATTCCTGCAAAAAATGTGAGGACGTCCCGCGCGAGAGCAAGATTTTGAGATAACATGTGAGGAAGTATCAGGCGGGAGCCGTTGTTCTTGCAGTTCGGGGCTCAACACATCTAGATTGAGCAGCAAGATTTCCCCCGAAACAGGGAGCGAGCCCCGAGGGGGGCACTTCCATTGAAAAACACGATGTGAACGGGCGAGAGTGGATCAACCAAAGCTATTCCAGAATGAGAAGTCAACAGCAAGAACAACAGCAACAATCACAACAACAGCAGCAGCAACAACAACAATCACAACAACAACAGCAGCAACAACAACAACAATTACAACAACAACAACAACAATAACAACAAAAACAACAACAGCCGCAGCAGCAACAACAACAACAAAAACAACAAAAACAGCAGCAACAACAACAGCAACAATAACAACAACAACAACAACAACAACAACAACAGCAACAACAACAACAACAACAACAACAACAACAACAACAACAACTCGGGATCCCTGGGCCCGCGTACCGAAAATAATCACATCGTCGGATGCCTGGAGAGCAGGAGTCCCAGACCTCCAGCGCATTCAAACGACCAGAAGATGTTGCACAGATTTCGGCCCCCCAGGGTGCCCTCACGGGGCCCAAGGATCGCCAGCCCCAGGGAAGGCGCGAGTCGGACGAGGAGATGCGGGCGGGAGAAGGGGAAACGGCCGGCCCGGAGCAGAGGCAGGCAGGGGGCAGGTCCGGGCGCCAGGGAAGCCCGCTGCACCTCGCGAGGGCTGTCCCGAGCGCGCGTGCTCCTGCTGCTAGAAGGCAGAGCCAGCAGGAGGAGGAGGAGGAGGAGCAGCAGCAGGCGGAAAGGCTGACCCCCTCTGCGCGGCACCCACATGGCAGCGTCCCCGCACGTGGCTCGAGCTGCGCGCAGGTCGCCCAGGCCGTCTGCTGCCAGGCGGCCCTGCGGAAAGAGGCGGCGGCACTTCGAATGCCGCGGGTCACGTCCTGCGGACGAGAGAATTGGCTCCACCAATCTTTCTTCGCCGGTGCACGGCGCGCGAGAGGAGGGCACGGGTCCCGGTCGAGAGCCGCGAGGCCGAGCGCATCCAGGGGGGGCAGGAAGAGGAGAGGCGGAAGGTCCGCAGGTTGAGGGGAGAGCAGCCCAGGCATCAAGAACAGCAAAAACGAACAATCGGGGAAGATGCAGCGTCTCGACAAAGTCGAGCGACAGGTGTTCAGTCGTGTTTGGCCTCCGGGGGCCCTCGGCAGGCCTGGTGACCGTCAAGAAACGGTTCGGGATGAAAAGCCGGCCCTGGGGAAAGAGTCGGGGCTTCCAGGGCCCCGTATTGATGAAAGTATCTAGGCGTCGGGTGTCTCGGAGGGGGGGGGGAGGCGGAGAGGGAGGGATGGTGCTCTGACTGTTGACATCGC
>CAUYUJ010005114.1:52500-55000 GCA_963575745.1 Prorocentrum cordatum | reverse complement strand
TGCTTCCTGGAGATCGTCCAGGGGTCCTGCGGCAAGAGCCCATTCCCCGCCAGCATCACCTCCTCATCATTCGTCCTCCTCATTCCTCGTCCTCCTCCTTTCCCTCCTGCTCCTCCTCCTGCGTACCCGCCACCTCCTCCTCCTGCTCCTCCGCTCCTCCTCCTCCTCCTCCTCCTCCTCCTCCTCCTCCTCCTCCTCCTCCTCCTCCCCCTCCTCCTCCTCCTCCTCCTCCTCCTCCTCCTCCGCCTCCTCCTCCTCCGCCCCCTCCTCCTATGTGCGCAGCTCCCCTTTTTCCGATTGCGCATAACAAGATGGGGTATTGTTTTGAGTCTCCAGTCGGCTATTAGACGCACCCGCGGATAGAGAAGAAGCAAGGGCGATGGGAAAAGATGGGGGGAGGGATAGGCTGTCAGATATGACGCGAGCGCACCTAGCTTGCCTCCCTCACTTCTGCCTCGGCATCCTTCCCCCCATACACAAGCCGCTGAAATGCGGCGCTGCGAAACAAAAAAACGAACAAACAAACGCGAATGATCACTAGTGGTGCCCCCTCTTTCTGCGGCATCTTTCGAACCAGATCGATCTGTGAGGGTCGCGGGGCCCGAAATCGACGAGAACGCCCAGCTTGAGAAGACGGCAGCGCCCAGGTCTCAGGGAGACCCTCTCCCCCTGGGGCCTCACCCGATGGGTCCTGCAGAGAAGACAGCACCTCGGGGAAGGGCAGCGACGCCCCGAGCTCGGGCAGCATCAGCCACGCAAGGTCCGAGCCTGGAGGAAACACAGAACGGCATCAATCGAAACCTTAGGGATCGGCGCTGGACCCCCTGCCCCGACCTGGGCGACGGAAAAATGACGGGTCTTACGCGAGATGGCATAGCGACCTTACGCGGTAGCTTACGCTGGCCGCCGGCACAGCACGCCACAATGGAAGCGAGGGCGATAACGCGCGAGCTGACGCGGGCAGCTTACGCGCCAACGTCGGCGAAGACGACCCCCCTCTTTTGCGGCGTTCACCCGACGCGCGCACCGGAGCCGCCAGGGGGGGCCCAGCACAGATCCAAGAAGTCCGCGCGGGGCTTCGAAAGCTTCTGGTTGTGCCGTGCGTTCTTCCTTGAGAACCCTCGATCTCAAGGGGTAGCGAGTCCGCCTTACGAGGCCCGAGCTCGCCGACGACCAGGGGCTCTTCGTGAAGGTCGCCCAGCATCTGCAGCGCGCGCTCCTTGTCGGCGGCTGCTACCACCAAGAGCATGCCGATGCCGCAGTTGAACGTCGACGCCAACTCGTTCTCCTTTATCCTCCCCACGGCCGCGAGCCTAGAGAGGCAAAAAGAGACATCAACATAAATTGTCGGAGCTCGGCGCTGAGTTCTTTGATCGGCGCTGGGCCCCCCTGGCTGCGACTCCAGCGCCGCCCCTGACGCTCCACGCGCCAGGGAGGGGTAAGGGTCCAGCGCCGATCTAAGAAACCCGCGCGGATCATGCCTATGCCGGTTTCTCTGCTTCGACGGCCAGCGCTGCGCCGCCGGCATCTCCCAGGCGTCCGCCCTCAGCTTGGCCTTCAGGTGCTCGGGAAGCACGCCTAAAGGAACAAAAACAGCACAAACATAAACTTTTCGGCGGTGGACAAACCTCCCTTTAATACACCTCCCCTTAGTGAAAACGGCCTGGGACCGAAACCGACGGACCTGGACCCGCAAAAATGACGGCCGTGACGCCCTCTCGCGAAACGAAAACGGCCAATTCGCTAATCGACGTGTCAGGGTAGGAGGTCTGTCCACCCCCGAACTTTCGGAACCTCACGCAAATTTCCTGGATCGGCGTTGGATCCCCCCTCCCTGGCGCGCTGGCGCAGCGTCGATCCAAGAAACCCGCACGGAGCTCCATAAGTTGATCTACATCGTACGTACGCCGCCCCCTGACATCCTCCGATGCGATTTTAAAAAAATCCGCGGCCCCAGCGGTCCGGACCCCATCCCCAGGAGTAGCCTCGCGCCCCGGACTCATTCTTGACGGCCCGGGGGCCCGACACCGGCCCCCCGAAGCCGAAATCGAAGAAATTCGCCCGGTTTGGAAAACATCAGGTCGTCGGAGATCTGAGGTTTGTTGGTCTTGAAAAAACACGCCGTCGCAGCAGCCCCGCAGGCCCCCGGACGCCACCGGCGCGGCGCCCTTGAGCAGCCCCTGGCGCGCCTTAGGGGGGGGCGGCAGGCAAGCGGAGGGGAAGGTTGGCGCGACGCGCATGGGGGCATAGCTGGAGGGTTTCCTCCTCCTCCTCCTCCTCCTCCTCCTCCTCCTCCTCCTCCTCCTCCTCCTCTTTTGCCTCAGCGGCCCCCTGCGCGGGAGGGCGGGTCAACACCCGACGAAGGCGCGCGCGGCGGGCTCGCGCGGCCGACGCCCAGGGCATCGGGGGGAGTAAACCCGGCAGGGGAGAGGAGGGGGGGAGGGAGCCACGAGCCAGAAGGGCCGAGCGGGGCAGAGCGGGGGAGGAAAACAGGAGCCGG
>CAUYUJ010005114.1:42500-47500 GCA_963575745.1 Prorocentrum cordatum | reverse complement strand
TCCTCCTGCCTCCCGACGCCGCTCCTCATTTCATTCCTCGTATTTCTTTTACCTTGGCCATACACTAAGCGAGAGCTTGTTGCATCTGGAAAAAAACAACAACAACAACAACAACAACAACAACAACAACAACAACAACAACAACAACAACAACAACAACAACAACAACAACAACAACAACAACAACACAACAACAACAACAACAACACAAACAAGTACACAAAAAACAAACAAACAAACAAAAAACGCGAGGCGTTTAGGAAAAAACGAATAACGCCTGGACGAAGAGGGAGTGACGAAGTGGAACGAGACCAAAGGCCCGCAAGGGCACAGCCCCTAGACCCCCTCTCCAAGATCCAGTCCCGCCCCCCCAGCCAAGGGCCATCACAGAGGGCACTGTCGCAAACTCAAGCGGCACCGGGGACATATGTACCGACGTCCCTGAAGTGACAACGTCGCGCGTTGAGATGCGTGGCGAGTTCTAGAGAAGACCCCATCACAACCCAACCACCACACCTGCATCCCATAATCTTCCTGAACATGGCCCTCATCGAGGGCAGGTTGATACGCAGAGGCTCGCGCTCGACGGTGGCGACTGACTGAAACTTTGCGTCAAGCAAACGCATGGGCTAGATGGCACGTTGGCCATCAGACAACAAATATGCGCAATGAGACTACCCACCCGAGCATGTCGCGGGAGGAACAAAAACGGGGGGGACGGGAGGGGGAACGAGAAAGGGGGGCATAGGGAAGGGGAACTAAGTCTGCACGCGTGCCAAAGTTTATACACACACTATGCGCCCAATGCTGTCTCGGACGACCCGGGCCTCTAGATCGAGTCGCCCAATTTCTAGGGCGAGCGCTCGCATCGCACACTAGTTCTTTAACCAGCGAAGCGTCCCTCGTCGAAGCAATAGCTCTACGATACCAGAGGAAACCCAAACAAAGTCTTTTTGAGGCTATAGGGCTATGGGGCTATTGGGCCTAAGGGCAATGGGCTATGGGGATATAGGACTATGGAACTATATGGGGTGTGGGGCCATAGGGTTATAGGTCTATAGGGCGATAGGTCTATAGGGCTATAGGGTTATGGGGGGTTATAGGGCCATAAGGCTATATGGCTGTCGAGCTCCGGGGCTTTGGGGCTACAGGGCTATGGGGCCATAGGGCTATGAGTCTATAGAGCTATGAGACTATAAGGCTATAGAACCATGGAACTATAGGGCTACGGGGATGAAAAGAGTTTTGGAGCTATAAGGCTATACGGCTATAGGCACATGTAGAGCTATAGGGTTATAGGCCTCTAGGGCTATCAGGCTATGAGGTTATGGGGCCATAAGGCTACAGGGCTAAAGCTCATCTAACAATACGAATCCGCTAGGACCCCTACAGAGGCAAGCTCTGATCGGGGAATATAGCTGCACTTGGTGGTCACTCAGAATTGCAGACAGAAGCTTGGTTCCCGCCGTCTCCAGCACATCTGCATCAGACACCCTCCAAAAATAAGACGGCCCAATAATTTTCGGCAAGCACACACAGTGAAATGCGTCAGGTCTACATTTGTCTACTCACAAGAGCCACCACGAGCCCAACGAATACAGGAGCGTGCTGAGGACGCAAGACGTGTAGAACAACAGCTTCCGTTGCCCAACTGAAGAACATCCCCAGATCTCACATAGTTGCTGAAAACTAAATCTGTTTTCCCCCACCCGCCCGGTAAACTCATTGCCCACTCGTCCGTCCTGCGTAAGCAGTCCTCCCAAACATACCGTTTCTGTTACAAGCTTGATCGGTTCCCTAACGGGCATCGTGTCTTGGTAATTGGTGGAGACTTGGATATGCGAGATCTTGCCGCAGTTCAACTCCAAAGCGTATCTGTCCTTCCGAGGTGATAGCGCAAAAAGTTGATGCAAATTGCCAGCACGTTGCGATACCAACGCTACGTCGCCTGCATACAGAAAATCCTGGGTTATTATATATTCCGGTTTATTGTAAACCTGCAAACCCGAGAAAACGTTTGCCAACATTACCTTTGTACAATAGCAAGCAAATATGGTGACGGAGGACAACCTGGCGCGATACCAGCAGCGTGCTGACGTTCAGAAGAATCACCACAATGATCGACAATAGTAAGATAGCGATGTGCAGTAATACCTCTGACCATGTCTACGACAAGCGGTAGCAGTCCGAATCGCACCAAGGCCGCGCGCAGACATTCTGGTTTCAATCGATCGAAAGCCTTCGCCCAGTCAAGAAGAAGCAAGACATAACCACCACTGTCGTTCAACGGAATCGCGTCGATCATCGCCGAACCAGCACGAGAGCGTCGGCGGCCCGCGTCGAGGCCGGAATCCAAACTAAGAGTCGCGCAAACGTTCTTCAGCCTCTCCTCCAAGAAGTCACCGGCGCGGCATGGCCGCCAAAGCCTTGCATCCAACAGACAGTATCGATATTGGTCGGCAACTTCTGGGTAATTCCGCGTTGCCTCTCTTGAACAGTAGTATAACTTCGCCCTTTTCGCCATGCGTTCGGCGTGTCCTTGTCACCCCAACATTTCTGACAGAATTCCAAAAGTACTCCACACGCATGCGCGCATCGAGCTAAAACGTTCCGAAAATCCAGAGGCGCGTCGCCTGGCCCCACCGCTCTACCGTTCTTCATTCGCTTTTCAGCAGACTGCATTTCTGCCATTGTTAAGTTCCCCACTTCAGCAAGCAGATCTGCACCAAGCGCAGCAGTGGCAGTAGGCAGTAGACTCGCAAATTGTCCTTGCCAATGCACCTTTTTCAAAATAATATTCCAAAACGTCTGGGCGGCCAGCACTACCTTCAAGTTGGTCGTCAAGGTCCCGAACTCCAGCATGCGTCGTTTGGGGCTTCTTCCGCAATTTTCTGGCGGCGCCCCAGCTGCCACCGACAGGAGTAGCGCGTATCCAGCTCGCTAGATCGGCCCAGGCGTCCTTCCGAATCAACTTGCCCAAAGTTTCCTCGCGGTCAGCATCGCCAGATTGTTTTGCGGAGATCCGCTGTTCGATGAGATCCAAAGTAGGTTGAGATATCCATGGGTCGTTGGGCGGTTGTTCTTTGGTCCGCAAGGTATAGGATTCAGTCGCAAAAACACGTTCAACGCAACTGGCCAACTGATCCAACGCACCGTGCAATACTGGCGCTGCTGTCCGCGCGTGGTAAAATTTGAATGTAAACTTGGCCTCCATATCCGGCCCCTGCACAAACGACACTAACATTAACGGGGTGCGTGCGCTGAAGCGTGGAACCTCGACCGCCGCTGCCCCCCGCGCAACTCCTCCTCCGCCTGCGCACGCACCCAGATGGCCAAAGCCGTGGGCCAGCTATTCGGCGCGACGCGCCAAGGTTGACATTGCTGCCCGGGCATTGATACGCAAATGCTCGCACGCGAGGGCGGCGAGAGCGCAACTAAAAGCTGTGCGGGGTGCGCGCGCTGAAGTTTGGAACCTCTGCCCACACATATCCGCCGCCCCCCCTCGCACGACGCTGCGGGAGCCCCACAGCAACGGCCACCATCGCAGCTGCGCCCCCCGCACCCCCACCCCCCCACCCACAAAGAAAAATCACCCTGCGACGTACCCAACCCTTTTTTATACACGTGGCGCTTATATTCAGGACCACTCGATGCTGACTGGCATTCTGAAGGACCCACAGTGCGCAAGAAGAGCACTCAGGAGTGACATTAGAAGAGAGCATCAAGAAGAGGAACAGCAAACATACGAAGTGGAAGCGCAAGGGCGTTGAAAGAAACACAAAAGCGGGGGGCGGCGAGGGCTAAACCAGAACATGACTCAGCAACGCGCTGCGCTGAAAGAGGCAAATGCATGAGGTGCATAACGAGGGCGGGGACTCATCCAAAAGTGGAGACAAAAAGGGCGCGGCAGCGGACCCAAAGAAAAGAACACAAAAGTGGAAGCAAAAGGTCGCGGCCTCGAGGATAAGCAGAAGCACCCAGTCACCGCGCGGGAGCTACCTCCGCTGGGCCTCCCAGCAGCCCACGAAAGTGGCGACAGTGGCGCATATCGCAAGCCCCCCATGGGGCGGCGAGGTACCGAGGTGATCCGCGTGGGACGTCCCTCCGCTGGGCCTCCCAGCAACCCACGAAAGTGGCGACATTGGCGCAGATCGCAAGCCCCCCATGGGGCGGCGAGGTACCGAGGTGATCCGCGTGGCACCCACCTCCGCTGGGCCTCCCAGCAGCCCACGAAAGTGGCGACAGTCGCGCAGATCGCAAGCCCCCCAGGGGGCGGCGAGGTACCGAGGTGATCCGCGTGGCTCGTACCTCCGCTGGGCCTCCCAGCAGCCCACGAACGTGGCGACACTGGCGCAGATCGCAAGCCCCCGGGGGGGCGGCGAGGTACCGAGGTGATCCGCGTGGGACGTACCTCCGCTGGGCCTCCCAGCAGCCCACGAAAGTGGCGAAAGTGGCGCAGATCGCAAGCCCCCCTGGGGGCGGCGAGGTACCGAGGTGATCCGCTTGGGACGTACCTCCGCCGGGCCTCCCAGCAGCCCACGAAAGTGGCGACAGTCGCGAAGATCGCAAGCCCCCCAGGGGGCGGCGAGGTACCGAGGTGATCCGCGTGGGACGCACTTCCGCTAGGCCTCCCAGCAGCCCACGAAAGTGGCGTCCGTGGCGCAGATCGCAAGCCCCCCGGGGGGCGGCGAGGTACCGAGGTGATCCGCGTGGGACGCACCGCCGCTGGGCCTCCCAGCAGCCCACGAAAGTGGCGACAGTCGCGAAGATCGCAAGCCCCCCAGGGGGCGGCGAGGTACCGAGGTGATCCGCGTGGGACGCCAGAGGCCCACGAAAGTGGCGACAGTTGCACAGATCGCAGATGGCACGAGAGAAGAGGAGAAGGGAACACAGGAGACAGGAGAGATGGAGGAGAGGAGGAGAGGAGGAGGAGGAGGAGGAGGCGGAGCGTCCGCGGAGGTCCCTTGGTCAAGCTACCCTTGGCCCCTCAGCCGCTGCCC
>CAUYUJ010005114.1:7500-35000 GCA_963575745.1 Prorocentrum cordatum | reverse complement strand
TTTACGGCTTGTGAGCTGGATCAGATGGCCGCGCTCGAGCAGACGAGGCTTGCTCGTGAAGTGGAGGCCGCATCCAAGAACGAGAGATTGGCTGCCCAGGAAGTGCAATGGAGGTTGGACCGTTTCAACCGTGCAAAGGCTACGATGGAGGAGATGCAGAAGAATCACCTCATGGCGGAGCAGAACCTCGAGGTGGCTCGCCGCGAGACGCGAGAGGCCGACTCCAGGAAGTTGGCTTTCAGCGTCGAGAAGTTTAAGCAGTGCAAGATTGATGAGCAGCGCCGCGAAGCTGAGCGCCAGGCTCAGGCGGCCGCGGACGCAGGCCGCCTCGACGCTTCAGGCGGGGCTCGCGCCCCCCCCCGCCTGGCGGCGACGGCGGCCCCCAGCCTGCCGACGGCCCAGGCGCTGCAGGCGGGGTCTGCGCCCCCCCGCCTGGCGCGGCCTCGGCGGGCGGCGCGGCCGCCGCCGATGCTGACGTCGATATGGATGATGGTGCAGGCAATATCTCTTGGCTACGTGGCCGTCTCGTCGATTTCGTTTACGTGGAGTCCCGCCTGCATGAGTTCGACGATTCCATGCTCGAGCTACTGGTCCGCTACTCTGGCATCCAGCTCGAGAAGTGGCAACAGCATCGTCTCCACCTACAGCGCATGCGAGACGCTCAGCCCGACGATGCGTCTGAGTTGGGCAGTGAAGTTGGAGACGAGCTCGACCAAGTTGAACGTGACAAGTTCCGTGAGCTCAAGAAGAGAGCAGGTGAGGCTGGCTTGGGCGCGGCCGCAGCCAAAGACTACACCGATCTGTTGCAGAAGAGGCTCATGGCTAAGTCGGTCAAGCGTGCACGTACTTCCCAGGCCGTCACCTGCGACATGTACCGCACGTTCTGCACCGTCGCGGCCACCCGGATGGACAGGCAGGGAGGTGTTGGAGGCGCTGCTGTTGCACGTGCGGCTGCTGCCTCTGAGGCCGCCCAATCTTCTGCGCCGCCGCGTGTTTAGCAATGCTCCTCCGCCCCATGGGCGGCTGCTGCCCGACCAAGGAGAGGTCAAGTCCTTGATCTCTCCTGCTGTCGCCAAGCATGTGCATTTTAAGTTTGTGAATATAACTCAGTGGTCGAAGCTCACTCAGGACTTTCTGGCAGCTAAGGTTTCTGAGGTTGATGGAATATTCATGGCTGAACACCATGTCAGAGGGCCTGAATGTTTTCGAGCCAAGAAGGATTGCCGCCACATGAAGTGGTCACCCTACTTTCAGGAAGCCCTTGACTCGCCTGGAGGGAGAACTCACGGAGGGGTTGCTGCTGTCGCCCAGCCACGTCTCTGCTTTCGCAAGTTTCTTGCCCAAGCGCGAGGGGCTAAGCAAGTGGGTGCAGGAGAATGTTGGCTCTTTCTCGAATTGCGTCTGAAGGCGTGTACGGTAGCTGTTGGAGTCATCTACCTTGTGCCATCCATTGGAGTTTCTGGTGTGAACTCTTGTCGTCTGCGTGCGGTTGCTGAATTCGTTCGGGGTCTGTCTATCCCATGGTTCCTGATGGGCGATTTTAACATGTCGGTTGATTTCCTGGAGGATGCTGGAGTCCTGGAACTGATGTCCGCTCGAACCCTGGCCCCTGGCAACGTTGAGTTTACCTGTTCGGTTGGGGAAAACGATGATTGATTACGTCGTGTGCTCTCACCTGTTGTTCCCTTACCTCAAAGTGTCTGCCGACCTCCTGTCCCCATTCAAGACGCACGCGTGCTTGGACGTGATCTTGGACCTCGATGCCATGGTGGAGCCCCAGTGTATTCGCGTGAAGCCCCTGGAGGTTCCTGAGGCCCTGGGCCCTGACAATCACTGGCTCACCTATATGTCGGCGGCTCAAAGCCTTGGGGGCCCTGGCAAAGGCATCCTGGAGGCTCCCTTGGTCATGCCTGAGGACCTTTATGAGGCTATGTCTGATCATTCGAAGAAGTTCTTGTCTAGGAGTCTTGGGATGCAGTATCTTATTTGGTCTCGTGCTATGGAGTTGCGAGCTCTTTCACGCGCGCGCTCTTGTTCCTGACCCGCACAGATATCTTGGTCGCGGTTCCATGCTGAAGCGAAAGGACTGTTCTCTGATGACTCGCAGTGTGCAGGCGCAGAGTTTTCGGAATCCTGACTTGTCCTTTTGGTCTCTCGTTTCCAGCCGACTGTATGAGTTACGGCGGCTCACATGTAAGTCACCTTTCTCTGATGCTGCTCGCCAGCATCGCACTGTTCTCTCTGCTTTGGCGGCCGCATATTTGCTCACATCGAGCCCCTCGTCAGCCCAGAAGACGCTGAGAGTTGGAAGGAGATGCTTGGGAACCCCCCACGATCGGAAGTTACGTTGCGAAACCTCGTCGACGCTGCAGGTGATGTTCGTGCTAAATCATGGTCCCTAGCTCATGCCAAGACTAGGAGTAGCATGAAAACCTGGTTGACGTCGCCGTTACCTCGGGGAGCTAGTCCTGTTCATCGTTTCCTGAAAGCTGAAGAAAAGGTTTGGGTTGAATACTTGGAGACTCCTGGGGGCATCGTGAATACCCCAAAGGATACGATGAGATATCGTGAAGATAAGTGGTCGTCTTGGCGGACTCCTTCCGCCCAGCAGCTGCCTTGCTTGAATGCGGGCATGAGCGAACTTAGGTCACAAGCCTTAGTCGCTCTGGAAGATACCCCCTTGCTCGAAGTTTCTGATATTGCTCGTGCGTGTACTTGCTTCAGGGCGAAGACCGCTCTCGGTGTTGATATGTGGTCGCCTCGTGCTCTTTTGGACGCTCCAGTGGATTCTCTCGAAGTGCTCACTGGCATCTTGCGGTCTGTGGAGGAGAATTTGTGCTTTCCCCCTCAGTGCTATGTCTGTCTCATGGCGATGCTGCCGAAGTCTATATGTGATGAGCGGGCAACCGTGAAGTGCCCCAGCATCTACAGGATCTTTTGCAAGGCCAGAGGCTTTGACATCGATGCTTGGAGCAAGGCCCACATTGACTTCTGGGACTCTGCGGTCAAGGGCTCGTCGGCCTTGAAGGCTGCCCTTTTTCGTGAATTGGCCCATGAAGTGGCCCGTACCTGTGGGTTCCACTCCTGTGCTCTCCACTGGGACCTCGAGAAGTTCTTTGACTCCGTGAGCCCCAGCAAGCTTCTGCACTTGGCGGTGGATCAAGATTACCCCGCCCACCTATTGTACATGGGGCTCCTCATCCACACGTCTCCGAGGCTGTTGGAAGTGTCTGGGAGCCTTTCGAAGGTGTTGGCCTCTGGTGGGTCCAGCTTGGCGGGTTGTTGCCAGAGTATGCCCTGGGTCAAGTGCTACCTGCACGGGGTCCTGGAGAAGGCTCATAATGGGATCCCTAGAGGACCTGGAGACCACCCACATGTTCGTGTCCCAATTAGGTCGTATGTTGACGACATCACACAGTACCTGCAAGGCTCTGTCGCTTTCATCTGCCGCTACCTGCCCCAGGCCGCTGCCGATTTTCAGCGTGATATCTCTGAGCTGGGGTGTGTGGTCAGCTCTAAGTCGCTTGCAGTCGCCTCGTCCGTGGAGCTGCAGCGGCTCCTGCAGGACGAGTTCAGGAGATATGAAGTCTCCATTTCTTTCGCAGACGGAGTGAAGGATCTTGGATCTGTCACTACTGCCAGTAAAAGGCGATCCACCTGGAAGGTCCAGCAGAGACGCTCGCTCGCTCTCCGTCGTGCCAGGAAGTTGAGTTACCTTGCCAAGCTTTGTGGTGCTTCTCGTAAGGTTTTCAAGCCAGGCATTTTGGCTGTGGGTACCTGGGGCCATGCTCTCCTTGGGCTTCCTGCAGGTGCGATTGGGCAGTTCAGATCCTCGGCTGCTGCGTGCTCTGGATGTTGGTCGTCTGGGGCTTGTGTTAGCACTGTGTTGCGGGCGTTGCATGATACTAAAGATGACCCTGTTTACCGGCTCCGTGTTGAACAACTTACCCTGATGTCGGAAGTTTGGGTTTCTCGTCCTGAAGGTCTTCGGTCTGGAGTTCGGAGAGTCTGGGAGGCCCTGCATGACACGATCGGTAAGCCACAGGAGTCGAGTCGTTGGCGTCTCGTTCGAGGTCCCATTGCAGCCTTGTATGCTACTGTTCTGGATCTAGGATGGGAACCACGACATGTTGATGAGTGGCGTGCAAGTGTTGGTGTCACGCTTAGGTTGAATAATGCAGATGTCAGATACCATCTTACCTCGGCTGTCCGTGAAGCTTGCTCGTCCATTGTCTGGGCCAAGGCCGCTCAGCACTTCTGCGGGCAAGGCCTAGAGACAGGTACTGACCTCACTGTGCTTCGTGCCAAGCACAAGAAGTTGCTCGACGACGGCGACTTTAAGGGCGCCGCCCTTTTGATTACGATTGCTGTCGGAGGTTCCTGGCCCGACTCGCGTCTGCAGGACTGTGGATATTTGACCTCGGGCCGTTGTTTCCGATGTGGTGACGCGCGGGAAACACCTCTGCACCGTTGTTGGGGATGTCCGAGTAACCAGTACTTGACTGATCCGAGTATTGAGAATAGTGAATATTTGGTTCATGATGCCCTTGCTGCTGACCCTCATAATGCTTTCTTTACTCGTGGGGTACCCTGCCTTGATGCATCTTGTGGCCACCTGCCTCCACCTTCTGCTCGTACCTGGACATGGGGCACCCTGAGGGCTCAGCGTCGGGTTCCTGGAGGTGTGTGGGGCCTCGATGGTTCTGGAGGGGTTCACGCCAGAGATAAGAGATTCAGGCGTTGCGGTTGGGCTATTGTCAGTCTTGGGGTTCCAGATGGTCTCTCGTTGCAGCTGGATACCATTACGTGCGGTGGTCTGCCTACCTTAGAGCAGTCTAGCCCCCGAGCTGAACTTTATGCATTTATCATGGTTCTGAGTCATACTGTGGGTGATATATTGTGCTACTCTGATTATTTGCCCTTGGTGAGAGGGCTAAGGCAGCCACGAGCTCAGATAGTCGCTAGCAGCTCGATGCTCGATCTGTGGGTTCGGATATGGTCGGCCTTGGACGCTCGTGGTCCTGGTTCTGTCGACGTCCTGTGGACCAAGAGCCACTCGACGACCCACCAGAGAGCCCAATTCGCCACTGGGGAGGAGGAGTTTTTCCTGAATTGGTGTGCTGATTTCTTTGCGGGGTGGGCCACTGAACGTGTGGCCCCCTCCCCCGAGCAAGTTGATGTGACTGCGTTTGTTGATCGTGTCACGTCTCACACGCTTGACCGCCTTCTGGCGGTGCATCGGGAGGTTGTGGAGCAGAACCCCCGCCGTGTTTCTGATCGGCTTGGCCGTCCTCCCCCTCGGCCCCCTCCTATCCCAGCCTTCCAGGCCCGCCTTAGGAGAATGAGGTTCGCGGGTCATGAGCCGACCTTGAAGGGTACGGCTCTCCGCTGCCAGATATGTGTGCGTCGGTTCAAATTGAAGGGCCGTGTCCAGGAGTTCTGCCCTGGTCCCTGTCTCGGGCCCGCTCACCTTTCCTCTGATCCGCTCGCGCACCCCTTGTATCCTTCGTGCGCGGGCAATCATAGGTTGAATGTACTCCGCGGTGTGCTGTTTTGCGAGCACTGCGGTGCCCATGCCAGTGGGCGCAATGTGCAAAGCCTGGCCAAACCCTGTAAGACTGATCGTCCCCCCACGAAGGCTGGGAGGGAGGTCTTGTCCAGGTTGGCTCGTGGTCTTCCCCCCAAGAGTGGTGGCAAGTTCCCCCAGGCTTGAGTGTGAGGTCGTGCCCAGGCTTGACCTGGTCTCCACGGGTTTGCATCATCATCATTCCCCTCCTCCTCTTCCTCCTCCTCATACTCCTCTTCAGGTTCCTCCTCCTGCTCCTCCTCCGCCTCCTCATCCTCCGCCTCCTCCTCATCATCATCATCATCATCATCATCGTCATCGTCGTCATCATCATCAGCAGCAGCGTCAGCCCCATCATCTTCATCAGCAGCATCACCATCATCATAATCATCTTCACCGTCATCATCATCAATATCAACATCAGCATCATCGTCAGCAGCAGCAGCATCATCGTCATCGTCATGCTCATCAGCATCCGCCGCATCATCATCAGCATCATCATCAACATCGTCAACATCATCCATATGATGCAGATCATCATCATCAGTATCATCATCAGCACAATCATCACCAACAGCAGCTGCATCATCATCAACAGCTACAGCAGCATCATCGGCATCATCATCAGCCGCCTCCACCTTCTCCTCCTCCCCCTCCTCCTCCTCCACCTCCCCCTCCGCCTCCTCCTCCTCATCCCCCTCCTCCTCCTCCTCCTCCTCCGCTTCCTCCTCCTCCTCATCCTCCTCCTCCGCCTCTTCCTCCTCTTCCTCCTCCTCCTCCTCCTCCTCCTCCTCCTCCTCATCCTCCTTGTTTTCCTCCTCCTCGTCCTCCCCCTCCTCCTCCTCTTCCTCCCCAACCTCCTCCTCCTCCTCCGCCTTCTCCTCCTCCTCCTCCTCTTCCTCCTCCTTCTCCTCCATCATATCATCATCATCATCATCATCATCATCATCATCATCATCATCATCATCATCATCATCATCATCATCATCATCATCATCATCATCATCATCATCATCATCATCATCATCATCATCATCATCATCATCTTCAGCATCATCAGCATCATCATCATCATCACCACCACCACCACCGCCACCATCATCATCATCAGCAGCAGCATCGTCATCATCAGCATCATCATCATCTGCACCATCATCATCATAAGCAGCAGCATCATCACCATCATCAGCATCATAATCATCATGATCATCATCAGCAGCAACAGCATCCGCATCATCATCAGCATCATCATCATCAGCAGCATCATCATCATAATCATCATCATCAACAGCATCATCAGCATCATCATCATCGTCATCAGCATCAGCATCAGCATCGTCAGCATCATCATCACCAGCAGCAGCATCATCATCAGCATCATCATCATCATCGTCAGCATCATCATCGTCTAGATCGTCATCATCATCAACACCACCACCACCATCAGCATCAGCATCATCATCCTCATCAGCATCATTATCAGCAGCATCAGCAGCAGCTCTATCATAATCAGCACCATGATCAGCGGCATCAGTAGCAGCAGCATCAGCAGCAGCATCATCTTCATCAGAATCAGCGTGTCAGCATCATCATCAGCAGCATCATCAGCATCGTCATCAGCATCTTCATCATCATCATCATCAGCATCATCATCATCATCATCATCATCATTATCAAAATCACCATCATCAGCATCATCATCAGCATTACCAGCATCATCATCATCATCATCATCATCATCATCATCATCATCATCATCATCATCATCATCATCATCATCAGCGTCATCAGCATCATCATCATCAGCATCATCATCGTCGTCGTCATCATCAACATCAGCTGCAGCAGCATCAGCATCAGCATCAGCAGCAGCAGCATCATCACCATCATCACCATCATAGGCATCAGCATCAGCATCGTCATCATCAGCATCATCATCGTCATCATCATCAGCGTCATCTTCAGCATCAGCATCATCGTCATCATCATCATAATCATCACCATAATCAGCAGCATCTTGATCAGCATCAGCATAACCAGCATAACCAGCATTATCAGCATCAGCAGCATCATCATCAGCATCATCGTCATCGTCATCGTCATAACAATCATCATCATTGCCATCATCAGCATCACCATCATCATCAGCAGCAGCATCATCATCAGCATCATCATCAACAGCATCATCAGCAGCAGCATCATCATCAGAAGCAGCATCAGAATCAGAGTCAGCACCATCATCATAATCAGCATCATCGTAGCCATCATCATCATCATCATCATCATCATCAGAATCATCAGCATCATCGTAATCAGCATCAGCATCATCATCATCATCATCAGTATCATCATCTTATTGATATTCTTATTATTCTTCCTCTCCCTCCTCCTCCCACTCTTCCTCCTCCTCCTCCTCCTCTGCCCCCTCCTCCTCCGCCTCCTCCTCCTCCTCATCATCATCCACGTCCTCCGCCTCAATTCATCATCCTCCGCATTCTGGCCCTCGTGAGGGGTGACCTGGAGGCCACATGGGCCTCATTGGAGGAACTGGGGCAGCCCTGTGCCAGGCGCGGACCAGGGGGTGTAGAAGGCCACTCCCGTTCGCCCAAGCCCCTCGTGCGCGCCGCCAGAGTCGTTGAGGGCTTGACGACTGCTGCTGCCCTCCCCCCTCGCGCAGGAGAGTCCATAATTCGATCCAGATTTCGCTGGGGGTCTGCTAGATTCGTCTGGATTTCCCCATGCCAATGCGGACTTACTCACATGTATCTGCATCTGCCTCATCTTACCTGGCCTGACCCCCGCAAGGGCAGCCGCAGCCCCCTCCGTGCACGCTATCCCCCTGCCAGGGCCTCTTCGGTGGACGCTATCCCCAGGTTCGGAGTTCGCTTATGATCAAAAAGGGCCAAAACAACATGAACATAGACTGTTGGAGGTCCACGCGGATTCCCTGGATTTCCGCTGGCTGCACACCCCCCCCCTCCCTGGCGCGCGGAGCGCACCAGGGGGGCCTGGCGCCGATCCAAGAAATCCGCGCGGACCTCCACAAATGTGTGTTTGCGCCGTTGTGCCTTCTTCCGAATACGGTGGAGGCATTGGG
Source organism: Prorocentrum cordatum (assembly GCA_963575745.1). Taxonomy (NCBI): domain Eukaryota; class Dinophyceae; order Prorocentrales; family Prorocentraceae; genus Prorocentrum; species Prorocentrum cordatum. Next base: position 26,337 of record CAUYUJ010005114.1, on the reverse strand, counting down.
CGAGGAACCATTGGAAAAGGAAGCCAGAGTCTAGAAGGCAGTGGAACTCCAATCACCGCCGCCCTGATCGGATAAGGAATCCTGCAGGATCTGAAGCCTCCTGGGTACATTCATTAACCCGTGCCCCCACTGTAAGCCAAGTGCGGACAGCATCAAAGTAGGAAATCGTATCGAGTCGGAATGTGCGTCGGATCCGGCCGCATCGGCATGGAGTCGAGACCAAATGGGATCGGCTGCAGCAGGATGCCCAACAGCGCCGTGAGCATCGGGCTGCATAGGGATCGTCGGGAAATCGAATTCGAAACCGGATCGGAGTTGCCGAACACGATATCGAATCGCATCGATCGGATCGAGGTGGGTCCTGCCACAAGCGGGCTAGCGGCGCCACATCGCACGCCATCTCCCCAACGCCCTAGCGCAAGAAGCCCCCGCCACCACCACCGACCTCGGAGGGCCGCCTTCCACCGCGCCCACCCCCTCGCGCGCGCCGCCCAGGGGGGAGGCCGCAGCACCCCGCTGGGCGGAGGATCCTGGAGGCCTCGCGCAGCAGCGCTGGAATTACGTCGGGCTCACGCCGGATTTATGGCGGAGTCACGTCGAGCTCACGCCAGAGTCACGCCAGATCTGTGCCGGAGGTACGTCGGGTGCACGTCCGGTCTGCGCCTGGAGAGCCACGCCGGCTTCACTGCTGGGGGCGGGGCGTCTGCACGGCATCTGCATGGCATCTGCTTGGCCATCTGCACGGCATCTGCATGGCGTCTGCACGGCATCTGCACGGCATCTGCATGGCCATCTGCGTGGCCATCTGCATGGCAGCGTGTTCGCTGTGGTCCTCGCTTGCATCTGCGCGGCCGCGTCGGGCATCGCTTCGCGCCTGACTCTCCGAGGGACTCGCGTCGGACTCGCAACGGAGCTGCGTCGGACCTCCGTCGGGACATCGCCGCACCAGCGTCGTCATTTTCCACCCGACGGGGCCGACGTGCGGACCAGATTCGGCGGCGAGCCCGGAGGGGGGCGAGAAGGGGCGGGCCTTCTCGGGAGGCGCAGAAGTCCCCACAGCCCTCTTCTGAAGTTTTCCGGGCCGTCCCCGAAGGCACAGCAGACCTGTCGGGAGGCCAGAGGCCTTCCGAGAGGTCCCGCCGCCTCCTGAGGAGGCATTCTCCTCCTCGCTTCCCCCTCTCGCTCGCCGCCGATGGACACCACGAGTGTTGCGCGCCGCGCGAGGCCTCCAGGACTTTCCTCCTGGCGCCCCGGAGGACCCGACGAGGGCAGCGCGATCAGGACGTCGCCGGCCTCCATGGCGCCGTGGCGGGGCAGGAGGCTGCCCCTCTCCGCGCGCCCGACGGCGAAGCCGACGAAATCCGAGCCTGAGGAGCAACGGTAGGGGGGGGACCGGCTCCAGGGAGGGGGGGGGGCATCGACCTGGAATCGGCGATTACATCGCCGATTCTCTTAGCTGCCCCGATACGCAACACGCAACACGTAGCGTAATGATACGGAGCTCAGCACGTGGACCGAGAACGCAGGTCTGACGCGGTACGTTCGCCAAAACGTGGGCCAATACGTTGAGCCAACACTCCACGTAGCGGCACGGATGCTTTGAGCACGGCACGTGGTGCAGATTGCAGATCGAAACGGGCGTATCGAGGCAGCCAAGTCGCCAATGGGTCGGCGATGGGCCCCCGACGGCGAAACGAACGCCTGCCAGGGCCCCGATCGGCGAGGAAGGGGCGACTGTGTGGGTCGAGGCATCCCCCCCCCCCTGAGCCAGATTCCCCCCCAGCGTTGCCCCGATCGTCCTCCGGTGTCGTTCAGCTTTCGAGTCACAATGCAGCGTTCTGGCGGCCGCTCGGGACGATCCGGGCACCCCGTGAACGCCCCCGGCGAGGCGCAGCCGCTGGAGAGCACCCCGAGGCTGGAGAGCCGACAAGAACCCACGTCAAGGCCAGAAAACCTCGAACTTCGAACCTCGAAGGCCTCCCTCCCCCCCGAAGCGTTGGCCCCCTGGCCTTCTGGCCATGCGTAACTCAGCTCTCCGGTGGCCGTGCGGGGCGATCCGGGCCAACCCCCCGGGAGCGCCCTCGGCCAGGCGCGGCCGTTGGAGAGCACCCCGAGGCTGGAGGGCCTCCAGAATCGGACGAAGACGCCAGAGGCCCCCCTGCTCCCAGGCACGCTCGCGTCGTGAAAAGGCACGACGCCCAGTTCGTTCCCCTTTTCCGCCTCTGGGCACCCTCGCCAGGCCCCGGGACCGTCAAAACACGGCCGAGGATGAAAAACAGGCCCTGGGGGAAGGGGTGGGCTCTTCTGGGGACCCGTACGGATTGGCGGCGCGCACATGGGCACAAGGGGGCAGGGGAAGAGGGGAAGTCTTCTCAGAAGGAGGCTGCTTCTTCGAAAAGGCGCCAGCCCTGCATCCATAATCAGATGAGGCCCGCGCCTTCGAAGAAGCAGGGGTGCTTCCAAGAAGCCTTCCCCTCTCCCCCTACGCCCCTCTGCGCGTGGCCGACTTGGGGAAAGTCAAGACATCGCATGTCTGGGCTCCGAGCCCACGCGTCCCCCTGAGCGTATCCCCCCCCGCGTTGCCCCTGAGAGCCGCCGCTCGGGGCGAAGATGCCCGGCAGCTCAGCCACGCCGGCGTCGAGAAGGGTGCAGCCGGCCTCGACGCAGCCCTCGGCGACGCCCCTCGGGGGGGGAGGACGCCAACTGCACCCAGACTTTTGTTTCGCCGCGGCGCGGCAGAAGCCATGCCCCCGCGCGTTTAAGTTGTCTCGCCGAGCGAGTTCCACTACTGGCAAAGTGCCTACTCGCAAAAGTCCGAAAAAACACCTGTCTGCTTTGACTTAATTTATCGTAGATCCCCGGCGGGGGATCCAGGCCATTTGCGAGTAGTGATTTTGCGAGTGTTGGAACGCGCTCGTAGATTGTCGGGGGAGCACGGCATACCAGTTGGCCGGCAGCAAGAGCGGGACATGGCAGGGAGGGCGGCCGCAGAGGACAGGAGGGGGGAAGGCGACTACACCCAGGCATGCCCCCATCGAGCAAGCCAAAAACTCCCCGTCGCTCGGACATCCATTCCCTGTGCTTGTTTCGGTTTCGTGCGTGGTTTTTTCGCCAGATGGTCGAGGATGCTCCTCGAAGGTCCTCGCCGAGAAAGAAAACGCACACGTCGGAGCGATGCCCGCCCAAAACAAGCGGCAGGGGTTTGGCCGTTCTCGGCCTCCAGGGGGCCCTCGCCTGGCCCTAGGGCCGACAGGAAGCCACTCGGGATGAGAGGCCGGCCCCGGGGCAAGAGTCAGGGTTTCCGGGTGACCCCGTACACGTCGGCCGGAAGAAGTAAGTAAAAACAGGAAGTAGGAAGGCGGATTGAGTTGATCGGATCCAGGCCCCCCCCGAGAAGAACAAAACACAGCAAAAGCGTGTCGATTCTTGAAGCAGGAAGGCGCTTGAAGTAGATTGGGATCTGGGAATCCAAAAATACCTACTTTCAACGACCGGCGTGTAATGACAAAATCAGAGCATCGCATGTCCGGGTATACGTCGGCACCACTCCTGACCAGGAGCATCCTGGACCCAGGATCGGTGCAGGTGCCCTCCTGGCTCGGGCAGGAAGGTGTACAAAGCGATCCTGGGCCCAGGATCGGCCTGGCCAGGATCGGTGCATAGATGGCGCCCTCCGACCTCACCATCTGCATCGCCTGCTCGGCGTCCACCTTGTTCGTGGAGATGTGCTCGTGGAAGAAGAGCGGCTCGGCCCCGCGCGCAGCCACGTCGTTCGCGCAGAGCGCGACGAGATCAATTCCCAGGCAGTCGAAGTGCTCGGGACGGGAGGCCAGGCGGAGCTTGGTGCCCACTGCGCTGGAGCTGCTGACCAGAAGGTAGGGGATCTCATCCTTCGCGACCTCGTGCACCTTTCAAGGACCGAAAAACTGCACCCGAAATGCTGTGCCCTGCAGCGACGCATGGTTATCCAGGGGCGCCCAGAAACTGCACGTGCCCCATGACGAGACGTAGGGAGCACCAAGCCCCAGCAACTCTCGGACAGGCGTCCCCCGCACAGCGGAAAAAAAAACTCTTTTTTCGCATGATGCGTCGGCAACGGCGCCGCCGCTCCGGCCGTCGTCGTCGTCGTCGTCGGCATCATCGTTGCCGCGGCCATCGTCGTCGTCGCTGTCGTCCTCCTCCTCCTCCTCCTCATCATCATCATCATCATCAGCATCATCAGCATCATCATCGTCATCATCATCATCGTCGTCATCATCATCATCATCACCATCATCATCCTTGTCGTCGTCGTCGTCCTCGTCTTCGTCGTCCTCGTCCTCGTCCTCGTCCTCGTCCTCGTCTTCGCCCTCGTCCTCGTCCTCGTCGTCCTCGTCCTCGTCCTCGTCGCCGCCACCGCATGCTGCTTCGCCCACTGCACCTTTCCGCGCAGCCCCGCCACCTGCGCGCCGGCCTCCTGCCCGCTGTCCGAGCGCACCGTGCGCAGCGCCAGGGGCTCGAAGCTCGACACCGCGGCCTGACACGCGGACCGGTCCACGCCCACGGCGCGGTAGGTGAGGCCGCCACCCGCACCGGCGTCCTTGGTCTGCGGGGCGGTGGGCATGGCTCGGGGAACAAGCAATGGCAGGAGCACATGTAAACTTTCGGAGGTCCGCGCGGACTCCCTGGATCGGCGCTGGAGGCGCCGCCGGGGGGCTCCAGCGCCGATCCGAGCAATCTGCGCGGACCTCCGACGGTGCATGTCTTGTGCATCTTGTTGTTCCCCGAATGGCGATAGTGTCAGAGCGCGCCGTGGCCCAGCGGGGGCTCGAGGCTGGTCCAGGCGACGTCGACGCGAGCGCGGCGACGTCGTTCCTGTACCAGGCGTCGTTAAAGCTGATTGCTCTGACGCCCACGTAGGCACGCTCGCGGGCCTCGTGCAGCCCACGTCCGACCGACACAACGGTCAGCACCCTGCCGTTACTCGTCACGAGGCGCCCTGACGCCTGACGCTCCTGAGGCGGGCCCGAGGAAGACCGGCGCAGCGACTGGACCGCCCTCTCCCCGAGCATTGCAGTGCCCGAGTGGAACACGGTCGTGCCAGGCACGCACAGCGCTCTCTCCACGCCGGTGACGGGATGCCCGCGGCGGTACATGCCCGGGTAGCCACCGCTGGCCATGACGACGGCCACGACGCTGGTGTTCTCGCGGATGGCGACCTTGGTCTCTGCCAGGCGGCCGGTCGCGCAGGCGGCGAGGGTGCCGTAGAGGTCGCCCTCCAGGAGGCGCAGGGCAGCCTGCCCGACTGGGTCCCCCATGCGGCAGCGGAAGCGCAGGACCTTCGGGCCTGTGGGCGCGATCGCCAGCTCCGTGTGCAAGAAGCCGACGAACGGGCGCCCCTCCTTTTTCAGGCCCTCCAGCACGGGCCTCACCACATCCTGCTCGATGTGCTCGAGCATGTCGCGGCCGACCAGCGGCGAAGGCACGAACGCGCCCATGCCATCAGTGCGCAGGCCGCGGTCGTCGTCCAGCGCCCATTTATGGTCCTGCACTGCGAAAGGCAACAGCTGGTGGCTCGAGCCGTCAGACAACGCCAGAACCGAGACTTCACAGCCGCGGGCCCAGTCCTCCCCAACTGACTCCAGCGGAACTTGGAGGACAGGCACACCGTGTCGCTCGGCGAAGGCTTGCATGAAGCCCTGCGAGGACTCGATCTCGCCAGCCGCCGCCGAAGGGCCGAACACCTTGACGCCGTCCTGTCGCAGCACGTCCCCCATGCCCTCGCTTGCGAGCTGGGCCTCGTTGAGGCCCCCGCTGACCGCGCCCAAGACGACAAGCGCAACGCTGTTCTCTCGGCAGAACGCCTTGACCTCCGCGAAGTGCGGCGGCGTGAACGGGATGTCGACCTGAACCAACGGCGAGGTCTGGTCCTGCTGCACAGGCGTGTTCGCGCACGAGTGGTTGCCGTTCGTGCCAGCGTTGCCGGGCGCCACGAACACGCGCCCCACCTCGTAAGACTGGCTGAGCTTCCAGGCGAGGGCGTGCTCGCTACCGCTATTGCCCACGACGAGCACGGAGGACAGCGCGATGGCGGCTGCCGAGCTCACTCCGTAGCACCTGGCGCTGCTGCCCTCCATCCAAAGCACGAAGGCGCGGGAGCAAACCTTGATGCCCCCGTCGGTGGGGTAGTCGCCGGTAAAGTACCAATCCCCAGAGTGCTCGGGCATGGCCTCGTGCAGGGCGCTCAATGTGTTGTAGAGGACGTCGATTTCCGCCCGGCAGCCGTCGGGCCTGACCTGCTTGACGATCTCCGCCGAGATCTGCTCCGGTGTGAAAGGTTCGTAAATGCGCTTCACGTGGTTTGTGAATCCGCCGCTCTGCACTGGCCGCCCAAGCTGCTTGCGGCACTCCCGGTACACATCTGAGATAACCTCGCCCCTGCCACTCTCCTGCAGCAGGGTGATGGCCGCCTTGAAGGCCGCCAGGTCCCCCATCTTGGCCATGTCGATGCCATAGACGTCAGGATAGCGGATCTGTGGGCAGCTCGACAGCACGATGATGCGCTTGGGCCCCAGCCTATCCAGCGTGCGCAGGATGGCGTTTTTCAGGGTGTTTCCTCGCACGATCGAGTCGTCGAGCGCCACCAGCACGTCCTCCCCTGGCCGCACGGTGCCGTAGTGGACGTCATAGGCATGCATTGTCATTTTCTCCCGGGAGCTATCCTCTTGGATGAAGGTCCTGATCTTCGCGTCCTTGTGGACCACTTTCTCGGTGCGTACGCGCATCGCGTTCGTCTTCTCGATGGCGGCCTCCAAGTCTGCGCCGCTCTTGCCCTGCAGCTCAAGCAGGACCTGCGCGCGCTGCCTCGCCATCTCGTCCTGAGCCTCTTTCACCAGACCAAGATAAGCGACCTCGGCGGTGTTCGGGATGAAGGAAAGTACTGCGTTCAGCAGCGAGTCCCCGCCGTCCTGCAATTTCTTCATGAGTGCGGGAAGCATCAGCCTCCCCAGGCTCTCGCGCTCCCTATACACGCCAGAGTCATTGCCGCGAGAGAAATAGATGCGCTCGAAGGAGCACTGCTTCAGCACCTTCGGGGGCAGCACCCGCTGCAAGGACCAGTGGCCGCTGCGCTTAACCACCATCGCCTGCCCGGGAGGCAGCGGGTGAACATCGCTCTCCTTGACGTTGAAGACGGTCTGGATGAGCGGGGCCTCGCTGGCCACGACCACGATCTCGTCGTTCGCCAAGTAGAAAGCCGGGCGGATGCCGCTGGGGTCCCGGATGCAGAACGCGTCGCCGTGCCCGAGGACGCCCGCGATGCAGTAGCCGCCGTCCCAGTCGGTGGAGGCGCGCCGCAGGATCTGCGCCACGTTCAGGTTCTCGGCGATCAGGCTGAAGCAGGTGCGTGGCGCCTGGCCGGCGGCCGAGTACTTGACGTACATGTCGTTGTTCTCCTTGTCCACGAAATGGCCGATCTTCTCTAGGAGCATCACCGTGTCCGAGAGCTCCAGCGGGTGCTGCCCGATCTGCACAAGGCTCTGGAAGAGGTCCTCGTTGTTGGTGATGTTGAAGTTCCCCGCGAGCAGCAGATTCCTAGTCATCCAGTTGCTCTCCCGCACCACAGGGTGGCACCGATCGATGGTGTTGTCGCTGTCGGTGCCATAACGCACGTGCGCGAGGAGCACCTCGCCGGTGAAGGGGACGTTCTCCTTGACCCAGTGTGGGTCGATGCGGGAGGCGCCCTCCCCAGAGCTGCCGCCGCCTATCCGTGCGTCCGCTGGCGCTTTCTTCATCTTCTCGTTCGCCATCTTCTGCACCCGCCCGAACACATCGGCGATCGGGTCGGGCTCCACCGACTTCTCGCAGTGAATGTAACTTGTTCCAGGGGCTACGTCGAGCTTCACGCTGGCGACGCCGCAGCCGTCCTGGCCGCGATTACGCTGCTTCTCCATCAGCATGTACATCCGGTTGAGCCCGAAGAAACAAGTGCCATACTTCTCCTCGTAGTACTCCGGCGGTTTCAGCAGACGCAGCAGCGCAAAACCACACTCGTGGTGCGGCTCGTCGCTCATTAGCTCGTCATGGGGTGTTCGGGCTGGCATCACACCGAGCCAGCAGGGGCAAACGCACGAAGCGCGCCTGGAAGCAGCTGAACTCGACTCTAATATCTTTAGCCAATATGGCTGCGGAGAGGAGGACGACGAGGAGGTGGAGGGCAAGGAATAGGAGGACGAGTAGGAGCACTGTGGTGGCACAGGGAAAAGAAAGGGAGAAGGAGCAAGAGGAACGGAGTACTTGGAAGAGAGAGGGAGAGAGAAGGGGGGAGAGAGAAGATATGAAAAGGGAAAGTCGAGGGAGAGAAGGGCAGGGGAGGGGAGAGTAGATGGGAAAGAGGAGGGCAGAGGGGAGGAAGGGTGAGGGCAAGGAAGAGACGGGAGGGGTGGATCGGAGGGGAGGCGAGGGGAGATGAGGAGGGGGGCGCACGGGACAAGACGGGGGAGATGATCGGGGGGGCAGGCGACACATGGCTACATGGGAAAGCAGAGAGGCGAGAGCAGAGAGAACTGCAGAAGGGGAAGGGCGAGAGGGGTCCGTTGCGCGCACACACACACACACACACACATCACACCTGACATGCTACCTCCCTCGCCCACCCCTCTCACTGCGCCCGCTCCCCTTCGTGCATGCGCCGACTCGGGTGCAAAAGAAATCCGTCTGGGCGTCCCCTGGCAGTCCCAGGAGGCCCCCACCAGGCCCCTCGGAGGCCCCCAAGGCTCCCAGGAAGCCCCAGGGAACCCCGAGAGGGCCACAAGAGGCCTCTTCTTTTTCTTATTCCTCCTCCTCAGCATCATCATCCTCCTCCTTTCGCCCCCCCTTCGGGAAGAGGTTTACCCCTCCCTCCAACCCCTCCCCTGGGTCTGGTCGGAAGTGGCTCGTGACGCGGCGGAGCGTCCAAGATGGCCGCAGGATGGCTTGAAGATGGGCCTCCAAGAGCGCACAACATAGCCAAGGATGGCCCTAGATAGCTTCCAACATGCCTCCTAGAGGCCTCAAGGCCGTCCCAGGTGGCCACGGAGCCTCCCAAGAACGCCCCCAAGAGGCCAAACTCTGCCCAACATCTATAGACACATCAAACGTATGGGGCCTCGCCCTCTCGCTACCGCTTGCCTTTAGGCCTCCAAACGGCTCCAAGAGAGCCCTCGTGAGGGGCACGCGAGAACTCCAAGAGCGCTCAAGACCGCCCCAAGAGGGGCTCAAGATATGATGGATTCTCTAAGGGCCACCCCCCTTTGATCGATGGCCTGCAAGATGGCCCCGAGAAGGCCCCCCACAGGGCACCAAGCGAGCCACACAGGCTTTCAAGAAGGCTCCGAGAGAGCCCCACAAATGGCCCAGGAGGACCCCAAAAGGCTACCAGACCGAAAGACCCGCGAAGAGATTGATGGCTTCAGTTGTCGTTGTCGCCGTAACCTTCTTCCTCCCCTATCCTCCCCCATCCTCCTCTTCCGCATCTTCGGCCTCCTCATCCTCCACTTCATAATCCTCCGATTCCTCCTCCTCGTGCCGTTCCACCTTCCAATTATCCTCCGCCTCCTCCTCCTCCTGCTCATCCTCCTCCTCATCCTCCTCCTCCACCTCCACCTCCTCCTCCTCCTCCTCCTCATCATCATCATCATCAGTATCATCATCAGCAGCAGCATCAGCAGCAGCAACAGCAACAGCATCAGCATCATCATCAGCAGCATCATCAGCATCACCATCATCACCATCATCATCGTCAGCATCACCACCGTAATCAGCAGCATCCGCATCAGCATCATCATCATCATAATCAGCAGCAGCAGCATCATCATTACCATCAATCATCATCATCATCATCAGCAGCAGCAGCAGCAGCAACATCGTCATCAACATCATCATCACCGTCGTCACCATCAGCATCACCATCATCAGCATAATCAGCATCAGCATAATCATCATCCTCATCATCATAAGAAGCATAATCAGCATCAGCATGATCAGCATCAGCATAAGCATCATCACCATCATCAGCATCAGCATCAGCATCATCATCAGTATAATCAGCATCAGCATCGTTAGCATCAGCATCAGCATCAGCATCATCGTCATCATCATCATCCTCATCATCTTCATCGGCAGCATCATCATCAGCATCATCAGTATCATCACCAGCATCATCATCAGCAGCATCATGATAATCGGCAGCAGCATCATCATCGTCACCACCTTCCTCCCCTTCCACCCACATGGAAGTCAACTGAAGTCGAGTGGAAGTGGATTCCGTCTAAGTATTGCTCATCCTGCTCACCCTCCTCTCACCCTCATCCTCATCCTCATACGCCTCTTCCTTCTCCTCCCAGGCCGTTTCTGCTGGGCGCGGGATGGCGGGCGCGATCGGCGGCCGCCGCCCAGCTTGCAGCGGCGAACTCGAAATGGTGCGGCGTCGATGCGGGCCATAAGATGGCTTGGGAGCTGCCGTGTGGAGGTCACTGGTGCGGTTGATGCGGTGCCGCGGTGTGGCCGCTCCTCGGCGGATGCGCTGCAGTGCCCGTCGTCGGCGTCATTGTGCACCAGTGGGCATTGCAGGCTGGCCCTCTGCAGCCGAGCTACGGTGCCCCGCCGCTCACGCAGCCTGCAGCGCCTGGCGTGAGGCGGCCCTCGCGGCACGAGGGGCAGTTGGCGGCGTCGCTTGGCACCACCTGTGGCGGCGTCTCGGAGCTGCCGAAGGACCAGGGCGCGTCGGAGGACGACAAACGGGACAGGCTGTAGGAGGCGATGGCGGCTGCAGTGGGTGGCTGGCAGGCCCCCAGGAGCCAGGCGCGGGCGCAGAAGGGAGATGCCAGCCGCCCGGCGCCGCGCGGCTGCCTGGCACGTGGCTTCGCGGCCCTCGGCAACGAGAGCGACGACGACGACGACGACGACGACGACGAGGACGGTGATGGCTTCAACCTCGCGGAGCTCGGGGGTACGGCCGTGGCCGACCCGAGGGCCGACGCCGCCGCAGATCGTCGTCGCGGCATCGGTGTTCCAGGGGGACGTGGTCAGCGTGCAGCTGGTGGCGGGCCAGGGGTTCGTGAAGATAGCGTTCGTGCTCACGGCGTTGGCGTTCGAGGAGATGTGTACCCTCATAACGGGCATATGGAATTGCTGGTGCTCGTGCTGCCGTCACAGCTCGAGTCCGTGGAAATGACGCTCATGTGGGAGCCGCTGGCGTTTGGGGAGCCGCCTGTGCTCCTGGAGCTGCTGCTGACGTGCATGAAGCCGCTAATGTTCGTGAAGACGCTGACGTGCAAGGAACCGCGGACGTTCATAGAGCTGCTCACATGCATGGAGCTGCTGACGTGCACGGAGCTGCTGCCGACGCTCATGGGGACGCTGACGCTCGTGGAGCCGCTGACGCTGGTGGAACCGAGGACGCCAGCGGGGCTGCTGACATGCATGGAGCAGCTGCTGGCGCGCGTGGAGCCGCTCAGGTTCGCGAAGCTGCTGACGGGCGTGGGGATGGTGCCGAAGCTCGTGAAGCTGCTCTAAACGTTCGTGAACGGCTGACGATCGTGCTGGAGCCGCTGACGGTCATAGTGCAGACGTTCGCGGAGCCGCTGACGATCGTGCCAGGACGGCTGATGGTCATAGTGGAACTGCTGGTGTTCGCGCAGCCGCCGGAGTTCGTGATGATGGGGATCATGTGGGAGCCGCTTGCGTTCATGGAGCCGCATGTGTTCCTGGCGTGCTGCTGACGTGCATGAAGCCGCTAGTGATCCTGAAGCCGCACACCTGCACGGGGCCGCAGACGTTCGTGGAGCCGCTAACGTGCATTGCTTTCTCTCTCTCTCTCTCCAGACATCGCAATGCGAATGTTACACGCTGCGTGCTAGCCCCCTCAAAAGGCGCATCCTTGATGTGGTCCAACTGCGCCGGGGAAAACACTTAGCGGACTCATCTTCCAAAGCACTGGGCAAGTTACTGGTGCAATAAATCCCCGTGTAGTATCAGCACTCAAGAAACACCACGAGACTGCATCGGCCACGCGGCCGGGACAGGCAAGTGCTACACGTGACAATTATTGCCCGGGCACGCGTCCAAAACAACCGCGACAATGTGAAACCTCGAATGACAACACATGTTGACCCTCGCGCACAAATGCCAAGGAGGAGGAGGAGGAGGAGGGAGAGCAAAGGAGACAAGGGGAAAGAAAAGGAGGAGGGAGGGCAAACAAGGCACTGTGGTCATCGCCCGACTGCGTGTCAATCTGGGCACCCGCATGACCTGGTTGAGCAAGCGCCGACTATTCAATTACGCCGTGGACGGAGCCCAAACCACTGCGTAGGCGAAGGCCACCAAGCAGCCCAGACGAAGTTGTTGACCAGCATGCAGAAGAAATGGGGGGAGAAGAAGCGAACCGCGAGGGTCCAGAGGTGCCCGTAGAAGTTCGCGATGGCCACGTAGAGGGAGAGGGTGCGCCTCAGAGGGGTGCGACTACGAGCCTGACCAGCGAGTCCCTGACCGCCGCGTCTGTCATGGCTTGAATCCACACGTCTCTCGCAACTGTCGTTCGCCCATGACCGGCGGCATTGGTGGCGATGAATGCCGCATAATGACGCAAGGCTCGAAGCGCCAATTGAAAATTGTCTGAGAACTCCAGTGAGACAGATAAAATCCTCGAGCCAGTTCTCGAAAGGCGCCACGGGCAATCGTAGCCGAGTCCCAGCCAGCCTCGCCACCACCGGACAATTCGCGTAGTGCTGCATGGAGCCCTGACCTGCTTAGCAGCCAAAGCAACACTGCACTGCACGGAGGCTGGAGACCGCGCAGGTCCAGCCGCCCAGCGCTGCCTTGGGAGTAGCTGCCCACGAACACACACACACACACACACACACACACACAAAAAAAAAGACACATACACACACACACGGGGGCACCATTGGGCAAGACGCCGAAGAACTGCGTCAAGTCGCCCGACACGACGGCCAGGAACGAGAGGATGACACCATCTGTCCAGACGACGACGCAAACTATGGTGGATCTCAAAGACGGTCAATTTTTTCCACGAAAGCAATCAAATCAGCACGGCGATAGCTCGCGCGAGTGCCGTTCGCATCACGAACCGAATCGGGAGAGATCGCGATGAATATGAACATCGCAGATGCGGACATCAAGGAAAAAGCCAGTCTTAGGTAACACGGCTGCGGCGGCACCTGTGGATTTTCCTACAGGATCCACGCCAAAGAAGGGGAGGGGAGGGAAGGGATGCATTGAAGCGTTGTGAACGAATGCCCCCATAACCCGAACAATTGTTCATATAAACCACCACTCATATAAGAGTCCCATGCACCAACACGCAAACTCACACAAGAAACAATCGGCCCCCAGGCCGAGCGAAAGCACAATTACCGACAGTGCGAATGAAGTATAGCAAACCGTGAAACGCGGAAGCTGACAGCTACATTCAGTAGACCGATCATGCACCGCAGCGGAGGCGGGGGAAGAGGAGGACGAGCCGAGAACGAGGCGCAGCAAGAGGGGGGGGACGATTTGTCAACACCTCTGGTGCCGCGTGCGAGCAAGGAGTAAGAAAGAAAAGCGTCGAGTCAAGACGCGAAGGCACTGGGTGAGAATCGCCCACCAGAGATCAAGCACCATTGAAGCTAAACTGGGCGGGCGCGGCAAGACCGCAAGGAGACACGCTGGCGACGGCCGCAGCGTGGGCCAGAAGCGGCCCGTTGCTTCACAAGCTGACTGCATATCAGTTGCCACCGCCGCCACCGCCCCTTCGGGAGCGGGGCGGGCGAGGAACCCCGTTGGAAACTCTCCACGTTCACGCGCCCGGCGCCGGCCAGGTCGACTAGCCCTTGCTGCGCTTTCTGAAGGTTGATAAAGAAGCTGCCTGTCGGCCAAGGGAGCCAGGCAGCATTCCGTTCCGGACATTGCAAGAGGGCATGTTTCGTGAAGATGCGTAGCAAACGACGGCGATCCTGGAAACCCCCGCAGCCCGCGCCCCCCCACCAGTGGACTCGTGGCCCCCATGCTCGGCACATCCGCGGGAAGCCAAAGCTGCGCAGATTCTGCATGAGCGCGGGGGACGTCCAACCCCGAGAGCCAGGGATGAGCGCGCTCACCAGCCTCAACTCCTCCTCCTCCTGCTTCCAGATCGGCGGCAGCTCCTCCAGCTGCACGAAGTACCCAGCCAGCGGGAGCACGTACATGCGTAGCGCAGGTAGCGCGACGAGCATGCCGCACCCGATGCCCTTCCAGACCTGCGCCCTCACGCGAGCATTGTGGACGCCGCCCTTCCAGGCCTCCACGCCGCGGGCGGGGCCGAGAAGGAAACCGAGGTACTTCGCGTGCCCAGCGATGCTAAAGGTGCCCCAAGCACGAGCTTCTGCGGCGACGGCGGCACGGATCTCGTCGCCCCCGCGCAGGGACAACGGCGCAGTCACTCATTCTCTCGCGTGGAGCTTCAGGCAAGAGACAAAATCGCCCACGCCGAGAAGTATATCCAACCGCCTGGCCTCCGGCAGCCGCTGCAGGACGAGCGAAACGTCATCCGCGCAAGCCCTCGTCAGAACCTCGGGCGACAGGCGCCAGACCCGACGAAGCAAGACGTATGAGAAGATGGAAAATGAAAGCGGCCATAGGGGGCATCCTTGCCTGACCCCGCAGTGACCCCAACCCTGGGGCCCTCGGTGCTACGCATAGAAATGACGCAGTAGCTGTTGCCTCACAAGACAGACATGAATCGACGCATCCAGAGCGGCCATCCTCGTGTCTCGAAGACGCGCTGGATGAACTCCTGGCCGAGGCTGGGGAAAACCGCCTCGAAGTTCAGGAGCACTGCCACAGGGTTGTCCTGGGAGAAGGCGGAGTCCAGCATGGCCCCCTCGACGTCCAGTATATTGACAATAACGGAGCGGCCGCTTAGGAACCCACGCTGCTCCAATGAGAGTAGCAACGATGGGCTCGATGCGCAGACGCAGGGCACTGCCCAAGATGCGGTTGTCGGCGTTGGTGATGCCAAGGGGCCGCAGGTTGCCAGGGGCGACAACTTCGGTGCCATCCGGGAGCGCGGACGACGGGTTCTTGGGCAGGAAGACCATGAGGTTTCGATCGAAGGACACCCATTCCGCCCTCACCCGGTCCAAGCCGTCGGGGGCAACCATCTCTTGGTATGCTGCCTCGAAGACGTCAGCCGCGAGATTCTGGATCCTTCGCCAAGCCTTGAATGGGATGCCATCGCGGCCAGGCGCGCTATTTTTCGTGAGCAAGATGGCCTTTCTGGAAGGTGTCCCGAGGAACCGCGGAGGTGGGGGAGGTGGTCCTGGCAGTTCGCAGGTAGGCGCTGGGCATCCTCACGCAACCACGTCGCCATTATCCTCTCGCCCACGTCACGCCGATGCAACACTCGCTCCCGATATTCCAGGATCAGCCGCAGCATCTCCCGGGGGTCAGTGGCGGCCTCACCAGACGGCGTGTCTATGGCAAATCACAGGCAGCTGCGGCCGGGGGCGAGGCGGCACGCCAGGCGTCGATTCCTGCGCCGCCGCCGCGCCGCTTGGGCGGGGTCCAAGTCACGAAGGTCCTCGTGCAAGCGGTTGAGTTCCTGCATGGTGAAGCCTTGTTGAAGCCCCATGATGCAACGGCGCACTCGAGACAGCCGCGGGCCGGCCAGCGAGTAGAAGTCGCACGGCTTCCGCGCCAAGTCGCGAAGCAGCGGATAACGCTCCAGGCAGCGCGAGACGCGCTCAGGAACGCCCGCCTCCGAAGCCCGCGGGAACTTCATGGAAGCGCCGACGCGGTCCTCGAAAGCCTCGGCTTGCGGCGCATCCCCGACCAGGGCAGACAAAGCCCGCTCGGAGAGCCGCATGGCCTCTTTGAGTACCTGCAGCTTGGAGATTGCCAAAGCGCCACGGCGGTCGCGGAGGATGGTATGCCAGGCCAGAGGAGATACTTGCTGAGGCCAATCCGGGTGGCCCAGCACCTGGTCGCCGAGAGGCCGCTCCGCGTCGCCCCCGCCGTGCGGGAGGCACTTCCTCATGCTGACGGGGCGGTGCCCGCAGAATGCGGGGCATCAGTGGAGAGCAGTGAACGAGAAGGACTTGTCCATGTATTCGGTGTCGCACTGGTTGGAGCACGCGCGGTCGAGGCGAGACTGGGGGTTGGGGGAGGCGCTGGTGGGTTCAGGCTGATAGACCTCGTGGAAGCCGAATGGCACTCCAAGTAGGTCGCGCCAGCGGGACGAATCCCTGTAGTCGCGGCCGCCCGCAGCAGCGGCCGAGGATTTACAAGTCCGGTCCGCCTCGGAGGCCATGAAATTGAAGTCCCCAACGATCATGCTCATGATCTGGTCCCGGGGCCGCACCTGCACAGCAAGTCGACGGCGAAGAGCCTCGCGCAACTCGAGTTTGGACACCCTGCGGCCCACTGGATCGAAGCCCGCCTCGATCACGTCGTCCACATGTGCCGAATCCCATGTGGGGAAGCACACCTAGAAGATGTCCAGAGAGCCGCGCGAGCCCGAGAGGCGAAGGGCGGCTGCTCTGCCTGGGGAGACTACCTCGAAGCGCGCGCTGTCGAAGAGCCCGAGGAAACCACCCCGCACCGTGATCCCGACGCCTGCGCTCGCCGCAGAGGGGCCCAGAGACCACCATGATGAGCCGCCCGGCGGATTCCGCCACGCCCTGCAGCGGTCCGCTGCACCGTGGGTCTCCGATTAACGACCAATGTCGTGTGAGGTCATCAGCTGGCGCACCCGCCGCGACCGGGCATAGGCTCCTCTTCGCTCGGGCTCGTGGAGCAGACCAGCGCCAGTCGGGTGAACTGGGCCCGCTCTGCGAGGCGACCCTGGACCACAGGACCCCCCCAGACCTCCGACGTCCCTGGGGATCCCGGCGCTGCAATGTTTCGCACTGGGCGATTTCGCCCTCTTTCGAACTCCAGGGCCCTCGCAAATCGATCGGGCACGAACAGAGCCACAGAAAGATGCGGTGTGGGGCTCCGGTCGTGATGTTTCGCGGCCTTGCAATTTTCCCCGACGTCGGATCTCAAGGGACGTCGTGACTTCTTCACGATGTGGGTTCCAAAGCCTCTCGACCACACTGCCGGATCTTGCTATGCACCGCAGGTCGTTTCGGCCCCAGGATTCGAGAGGCGGCCCCGCGGGGGCGAAATCACAAAAGGGCGCGGTCGCGTGGGCCAGGGAAATCCCCAGGCGCCGGCGCGTGCCGCCAGGAGGGGTCCAGCCCCACCCGAGAAATCGGCGCGCACCTCCGAAAGGGTATGCTGATGCCGCTTGTTGTTGTTCGATGGCTGCCGCTCGGCTCGCCGCTCGAGCCTTTCGAAGTCTTGTTACTTGGAGGACGGGGAGGGCAAGGCGGCCACAAACGTAAGGGGGGCCGTGCTAACGGCCGTCCTGCTGCTGCTGCTCTCTCTCTCTCTCTCTGTCCTCCGCCCCTCCTCTTATCCTTGGTCCTGCTCGCTTCGGATAGGCAGCGACTGTCGAACGTCTTCGGCACCCAACCGACCGAAGGGGGAGAGCCGACGCGACGGATTGTTCCACAACGCACGCGGCAGGGGAGAAAGAAGGAGGAATCCGCTGCCTCTCATGAAGGCTATCTTGAACACCACAGTCAAAGATTGCAACGTAATCAAACAGGCAAAAAGCGGCAATGGCCCCAGACTCGGATAGCCTGGGAAGCATCCGCACTCGAAACATGACTGTCTTGCGGGCGTGGCCGAAATTCGGGCCGCGGATAGGCGCAGTGAGAGGGAGAAGGAAGAAGACGCAGGAGGAAAGAGAGAGACAGGAAGAGTGAACGGAACATCCATGCTCAGAAGACCCGCGCATGCGTTCACCTTTCTAGGGATCCTCCCACGGTTCTCACACAATTTTCCCTCGCGGGATTAACTAGCACGGTAGAGGGAGGATGGGAGCGCCGGCTGGTTGAAACAAATGGCGGACAAGGCGAAGACACGCTCACAGCCAGGATGCTCCGCGAATCGAGATGTCCAGCGCGCTACAAGCATGGTCTACGTGGGAAACCTCGAATGTTTCGTCGACTGGCGTGTGCTCAAGGTCCACAAGAACCAGGCGGGCACCGTGGAATCCCGCAGAGTGCTCACAAAGGACCGTCTACAGGGGATCGCTGGGGTACAGGCAAGTACGCTTTTCCACAGAGGCGGAGGCCAAGAAAGCCAGAGTCCCCCTGGAAGAGACGGAGCTCAAGGGCTCGATGATCCTCGTCAAGATGCGGTCTGGCGCTACAGGACATCATCTACCAGGCGCGTAAAGAGAAGTGGCGGGGCGTGTCAGAAGAGCTGGGAGTTGCGACAAACTGGGAGACCAGCGCGCGCGAGAACTGTCGGCCGTGGCGCGAGAATGGTGACTCAGCGGGTGGCGCGTGGCCTAAGGCCGCGCAGCGTTCGCCTGGGGAGTCAGGGATTGCTATCATGGCAGCGCAAGAGGAGGAAGAGGCACACACGGAGCAGAAGGCAGACGCGGAGGAAGGAGCAGGATGCAGACGCGAAGGAGTTGGGCTGGGGGCTTCCCGAAGCGGTCCCTGGAATCCCGACTGAAAGCTTAGGGTCTAGCACTCTGTTCTAAACACCTCCGAAATAAAGAGGGAGAAACGCCAGGGAAAGGAACCGGAAGGCCGCGGAGCAAGAGGAGGAGGAGACAGTCACTGAGGAGGAGGCGCACGCGGAGGCGCACAGGCATGCAGGTGCACCAGCCGAATCGGCCCCGCCGCAGCGCGGTCCACTGTGGAGAAAGACCACTCGCTCGCCCAAGAATGACGAGGCGGAGAAGGAGAAGATAGAGGACAAGAAAGAGGCGGAGGAGGA
>CAUYUJ010005114.1:0-2500 GCA_963575745.1 Prorocentrum cordatum | reverse complement strand
CTTGTCCCCGTCCTCCTCCTCCTGCTCTTCCTTCTTCTCCTCCTCCTCCTGCTCTTCCGTCTCCTCCTCTTCCTCCTCCTCCTCTTCATCCTCTTCCTCCTCCTCCTCCTCCTCCGTCTCCTGATCCTCCTCCTCATCATCATCCTCCTCCGCCTCCTCCTCCTCCACATCCGCCCCCTCCTCCCCCGCCGCATCCACATCATCAGCAGGACCAGTGTCGTCATCATCACCACCACCACCACCATCATCATCATCATCATCATCATCATCATCATCATCATCATCGTCATCAGCATCAGCATCATCATCATCATCATCATCAGCGGCAGCATCATCATCATCATCATCATCATCATCATCATCATCATCAGCATCAGCATCATCATCAGCATCAGCATCAGCATCATCATAAGTATCATCATCCGCAACATCAGCAGCATCATCATAACCATCATCACCATCATCATCACCACCAGCATTATCTCACCAGCATCATCATAATCATCATAATCATGATCGTCATCATCTCATCATCATCACAATCCCCATCAGCAAAAACATCATCATCACCACCACCATCACCAGCATCATCATGATCATCATCACCATCATAATCATCAGCATCATCATCATCAGCATCATCATCAGCATCACCATCATCATCATCATCATCATCATCATCCGCATCAGCATCATCAAAATGATATTCAACATCATCGTCATCAGCATCATCTTCAGCATCAGCGTTAGCACCACAATTATCACAAGCATCAGCATCAACGTCACCATCATCAGCATCATCATAGTCGTCCGCATCATCATCGTCAGCAGCAGCAGCATCATCATCATGATGATCATCATCATTAGTATCATCATCACAGACAGCATCATCAGCATCATCGTCAACATCATCATCATGATCAACACCAGCATCAACATCATCGTTAGTGTAGTCGTCAGCATCATCATCTCCATCCGCATCATCATCATCATTAGCATCATCGTCAGAAGCAGTGCCATCATCATCAGCATCAGCACCATGAGCCACATCATCCTCGTCA
Source organism: Prorocentrum cordatum (assembly GCA_963575745.1). Classification (NCBI taxonomy): domain Eukaryota; class Dinophyceae; order Prorocentrales; family Prorocentraceae; genus Prorocentrum; species Prorocentrum cordatum. The sequence continues at coordinate 1,439 of CAUYUJ010005114.1, read as the reverse complement.
TCATCAGCATTATCATCAGCATCATCAGCATCACCATCATCATCAGCATCATCAACACCAACAACCGAAGCATCATCAGCATTATCAGCAGCCTCGCCCGCTTCTTCATCATCATCATCATCATCGTCATCATCATCATCATCATCAGCATCATCATCATCATCAACAACATCATCATCAGCATCCGCATCATGAGTATCGTCGGCATCGCCAGCATCATCATTATATCACCAGCATCAGCATCAACATCAGCATCAGCATCAGCAGCAGCTGTTTCATCATCATCATCATCAGCAACATTCTCAGCAGAAGCGTCACCAGCATCATCATCACAAGCATCAGCATCATCAACATCAGCATCAGCATCACCAGCAGCGTCAACATCATCAGCATCAGCATCGTCATCATCATCATCATCAGTATCACCACCATCATCATGATCATCATTATCGTCAGCAGCGTCGGCATCAGCATCAGCATCAGTGCAATATCATCGTCAGCATCATCCCCATCGTCATCAGCATCATCATTATCATCATCATCACCAGCATCAGCATCGCCATAATCATCAGTAGCATCCTCATCATATCCATCCTCATCATCACCAGCAGCAGCATCAGCATCATCCTTCTCCTCCTCCTCGTCCCCTCCATTTCACCCTCGTCATCCCTCTCCTCCTCCTCCTCCTCCTCCTCAGCCTCCTCCTCCTCCTTCTCTTCCTCCGCCGCCGCTAAATCCTCCTCCTCCTCCTCCTGTTCCTCCTCCCCCTCCTGCTTCTACGTCACTTCCTCCTCCTCCTCCTCCTCCTCCTCCTCCTCCTCCTCCTCCTCCTCCTCCTCCTCCCCCCCACTCCCTCTCCTCTTCCTCCTCCTCATCCTCCTCCTCCTCCTCCGCCCCTCCTCCTCCTCCTCCTCCCTCCTCCCTCCTCCTCCTCCTCCTCCTCCTCTTATCCTTCGCTCCTCATCATCCCCCTCCGTCTCCTCCTCCTCCTCCTCCTCGTATTCTTCCTCATCCTTTCCCTCCTCTTCATCCTCCTCCCTCCTCCTTCCTCCCGCTCCTCCTCTCCTCCTCATCCTCCTCCTCCTCCTCCGCATCATCATCATCATCATCTCATCATTCATCAACAGCAGCAATCATCATCATCATCATCATCATCATCATCATCATCATCATCATCATCATCATCATCAGCAGCAGCAGCAGCAGCATCATCATCATCATCATCAGCAGCAGCATCATCATCATCATCATCATCATCATCATCATCAGCATCATCATCATCATCTTCCCCCTCCTCCTGTCTGCTCCTCCTCCTCCTCATCCTGACCGTTCTCATACTCCTCATCATCCTCGTCATCCTCCTCATCTCCTCCTCCTCCTCATCCTCCTCCTCAGCCTCCTCCTCTTATTCCTTCTCCGCCTTCTCCTCCTCCTCCTCC
>CAUYUJ010005113.1:1395118-1406164 GCA_963575745.1 Prorocentrum cordatum | reverse complement strand
AGACGCCCCTTGCGACTGTAACCCAGCACTCGAACCCGCTGCTGAGCGCGGGCAATGAGCGCGGGCATGCGCCCAGGAGAGCGCTCACCCGGGCCCTGCGCGCCCACGCTTTACCGGCCGCCGAGGAGGTGATGAGGGCTCTGGCCCGAGCAGCTTCGGCCCGCGGCCCGCGCATGTCACGCCGACCCTCGCGCCCAGCGACTGAGAGCGCCCACCGGACCGCGGACACGGGGTCCTCCGGGGGAGCTGCATGCGCCCTGCCGCTGTCCTGGCGCCCGCGTTTAGCGCTGCGAGCGACATGCCGCAAATTCGCGCGCGCACCGTGGAGGATGACGAGACGGATTCGCTCGATGGCGACCGCGTCGCGATGTCGGTCCTGCGACGGCCGACAAGGGGGGGGGCCCGCGACGAACGCGGAACGCGCAAGCAGACCTGGGGGCAATCCCGGGCGACGGGGCGGGCGCAGGAGAAGCGCCCGCGCTGCCCCTGCCCCGCGCGGCTGGCGCGCCGCCGCGCTGGGCTGCCGCGATAGCCGCGCGGACCACCTCGCGGGCGTCGCAAGATAATGCCGCGGCGCCCCTGAAGTCTGCCAGGGTGACGCCAACAAAATCGCTCACGGCGTCGGCGCCGTTATCGGCAAGCAGCTCGGCAGCGGCGAACACAGGAAGAGGGCGTGCCTCAGGGCAAACCGCGCGAAGCTGAGCGAGCAATCCAGCCAGCGCCATCGCGCGAACACCGATGACATTCTCCAGGTGCGCCGACAACCAGAGATGCCCTCGCGCGCCCACAGGCGAAGCGCGACCGCGACGTGCGCGAGGGAGGACGCCAACCCCTGCCCGACCTGGCGGGCGCACCCTGACCGATGAGTGAAGGCCAGATCCATTGCACGCACGCCCAGCGCCCGAGCCGGTCATGGCCGGCGATGAGGAAGCCACGCGCTCGGATCGAACCAGGCATCGTCCAGCACCGGAGGAATCCACTCCGCCCCCAAGCGATACAGCAGGGAATATGACTCGCGCGACGGCAGGTCGGCGATGTTGTCCACCGACGCCACACGCTGAACGTGCAGATTGCAATCCGCATCCAGCGCCATGCGCCAGATTGAGTGGACCAGGCAATTGTGGTCAAACTGCTTCGCCGCACCGGACCGGACGGCCCACTCGCTGCCTGAATTATCCGAAAAGATGTTCACGCATCGGCCCGACAGGAGCGGCTCAAAGGTGGCCAGGCCCAGCGCGATGCTGAGCACCTCCAGACCGCCGATTTGATTGTCGCGCCATTCCCTGAAGAGCCGAAGCAGAGGCTCAGGCGGGGCGACATCGGTGAAGACAATGCGCCCGTCAATGAAAAGAACCGCGGCCACTCTAGCTGGATTCCCCCGCGCGTCGGAGAGCAATTGGACAGACCTGGTGTCTGGCGCCTGCCACTCCCGCGTCGTGGTGAAATTTCAGGCGAGCGCTTCGTGCCACCATTGCAGGCAGACTCGCAGGTGCGCCGGGATACTAGGATGGCGCGCCCTTGCGTGCTCAAACAACGGCGGGAGCAGCGCGCGCCCGAACCGCCCGAAGGTGTGGGAGGCAGCCCAACAGAAGCGGCCTGCCAACTTGGACGCGCGCCCGCGCTCGAGCGCGCCCTCTTGAAGAGCAGCAGCGATCTCGGCGCGCCACCGGGCGCGCTTCTCCGGCAGCGGCCAGCACACGAGGCCACGCTCGTCAATCGCCACAGACAAGCCCAGGACCCCGAGCGGATTGCCGAACAGCAGCTTACCGTCGGCCACAGCGCTCGGGCCCAGAATGATTCTTACAGTTCGGCGAACTGTCGCATTGCGTCGCGCAGCCCTTTCTTACGTTCGGGGCAGAAGAAGTCGTCCACATATCTGAGGACGGGAACGAAAATGAGCCTGCGGCCCAGCGCTGACAGCATCGCGCCGATGCGCTCCCAGCTGTGAACGGAGGAAGTCGCTCCGAATGGGGCGGCGAAGTGCTGAGCCACGTAGACGCATGTGCCCACGAGGAACGCGACCCATGCGAGGGCGCGATGTTCCGGCAACAGCGGCACGCGCCGGAACGCGGCGTCTAAGTCCGCCTTCCAGAGCCCGGGCGCTTCGCCCACGCGCGTCACAAATGCCTTGCAAGTGCCAAACAGAGCGTCGATGGCTTCATGGCCGAGACGCTCCGTCGGCTGCGACGCCGCGTTGATACGAGAGCGCGACATATCCTCTACGAGCCGCAGCTTCTCGGACCCGTCCTCTCTCGACTGCCGGACGCCGAACCGCGGCGACAAAACCGCACCGTCGAGCTCGACCGCGCTGAGCGGCGCGGGATGGCTCATTCGGCCGAGCTCCGCTTCGGCGATAGTTTTGGTGAGATTCACGGCGGAGTCGCTAGACTCCTTGAGCGTGCCGAGCAGCGCGGCGTTGCCTCGCTCCGCGCCCGCGGCCAAGTCCGGCAGGCTGAGCGGTACAGGGAAAGATTCCGGACGCCCGTTACCCGTGCACGGGAGAGGGCCCACGAGAGGCGCGCCGCGCCGAAAGACTTCCACGCAGGCCGCGTCCTCGTAACCGATTTCGTCGAGCAGTTCGACGAGAAGAGGGCCGTTGATCGACCCTGCGATTGTGCGCACATGGGCATTCAGCCCGCGAACCAGGCCGCCGTCGCTCCAGAGGCGCGTAGCTCGGCGTCCCTGGCCCGAATTCGCTCGAGAGTCGCTCGCCGCTCACGGCACACCTGCCGCTCCGAGCGCGCAGCAATCCCATCGATCGCCGCCAAAACATCGCCGGGCACCACCACGGCCTTTTCAAAGGCCTCTTTGTCCTCGAAGGAGTGAGAACGGGAGAGGACCTCTTCAAGAATGGCGAGCTTAGGCGCTTCCTCAGCAGACGCAGGCGACGGCAGGTGACAGCAGCCGGCAGTGGCCAGCGCGCAACCGCGTGCATTGCAACTCGAGGCAGCATTCTGCCGGGCGCGCGAGCCCGCGAGCGTCGCACGCCACAACGCGCAGCGCCTGATAATCCCATGTGGCAGCGATACTGGGCCCCATCGCATCCTGCGCTTTGCGAGCGCGAGCGCTCGAGCCTGCCGGGGCGTTCGCGCGCCTCCTGGCCCAGCGGGCGGGCGGCCCTCGCGTCGCGAACGGACCGCGAGTGTTGACTGGCACCCAAGCCCTGGACGACGCGGCAACAACGCGGCGCCCTCCTGCCAGCGCGCGCGCGCGCGCCTGCGGGTCCCACGGGACGGTGGCTGAGGTTGGCGCCCATTCGTTGTTATGCAAATGCCAACGTGGCGCGCGATGCACGTCCTCATCGGCGCGCGTCCCGCACATCGCCGCGCGCCGCGGGCTGCGCGTGCCTCCGGCGGGCGTCAGGCGCGCGGCTTCTTCTGAGGAGAATACACCGTTCGCGAATCCAGGAGCGCTTGTTGTAATCCCCGCGATAGGATCGGGACTGCCACCCGTCGGCTCTGGAATCGCGGTCGTTCTTCCAGGAAGTGACGGCGGCGCCCCCGCGGCTCCCACGGCGCCCGCGGCGCTCGCGGCGCTCGCACTCTGCCCGCGCGCTGCCGCGGCGCTTTTCCCTGCACCCTTGCCGGCCGGCGCGGCAACCTGCGCGACAGCGGTGGCGCAACGCGAACAAGTGATTCGGCGACGCGGCCTTAAGAGCCCGATCATATTCCGCTTCCGCCGCGCGGAGCAGCCCGACGTCAAGCGACAGCGCCGCAACGTTCACCTGCGCGCCGACGCGCGCCCGAGAATAACGCGCCGAAGCCTGGCGCGGAGCTGCGGCCTGGAAGCCTGCCGCGCCGGCGGCGGCACGCTCGGCCCACGTCCTCCGCACAAGGCGGTCGTAGACCAAGGCAACCTGGGCCGTCCGTCCCTGCAGGGGGGCATCCAGTGCAACCTGGGCAAGCGCGCCCACTTCGGCGACCAGCGGACGGGCGCCAATGTCGACTCGCCTGGAGAACAACGTGTTTGTGAGCCATGGCGCTCGTGTACGAAATCTGATCAGTGACCGCGGCCGCCACGCTCCACGCGACGTAAGCTTGGTGCCATGGCGTCCACGCCAGAAGCGGCTGGCTCTCCGCCGCGGTTCCCCGTCCGAACGCTCTGGCCAACGCGGCCGCCTCTTTCGACTCGGGCTCGTCATCGTCGGGAGAGCCGCCCGCGCCGCGCGCGCAAAGCGGCTTGAACTTCGCGAGCTCAGTATAAATGAACGGGCGCGCGATTCCCCTGGATTTCGCGCGCTGCACCTCGGTGGCCAGCGCATCGGTCATCGCTGACCTGAGCGAACGATGGAAACGCGCCAGCGCGCCGGGGCGAAGCCGCGCGGCAGCCTCGGCCACAGGGACTCCGGAAGGTCCCTCAAGCTGATCTGGCCAGGCCAGCGCCGATGTCGACATGCTCTCCCTTCGGCGGGAGCCCAGGATTCTGCAGCAACCGAACCGAAACGACCCGCCGAAGCCGGCGCGGGCCCCGTGGCACCCGGCGCACTCGCCTTGGCTGCCGCCACCGTCGCGCGATCCAGAGCGCGCCGCAGGACGCCCTTCGTCAGCGCCGTCGCGCCATCGGCATCCTTCAAATCGCCGAATTGAAGATTGGCCAATTCTTCTGGCATCGTCAGCCCATTGGCTGCCAGGCAATCAATGGCGCCCTTGAACTGGATATCAGTCCACTTCGCGCCCACAACAGGGTCAGACTGCAAGAAGGCAAGCATCGCCATCGCAATCACAGCGCCACGGGGCACGAGCGAGAACCACGCCAGCAGAAGCCCGCTCGCTTGCATGCCAGCGCGCCATGGTGACGAATGAGAGCGGGCCAACGACAGCACGTGGTCACTATGGACCAGAAGAGAGGGCCCCATTGGGCACGTGAACGCAGCAGGCCGCTATGGGCCGCAACGAAGCCACTATGGGCCGCAAGGAAGCCACTATGGGCCGAGCGAAGCCCCCAGAGGGCGGAGGGCCGAAACCCGACACACGGCACGGTATTTATATCCCGCCCCAGTGCCAGGCGGAGGAAGCACGGCACGGCACTGCACCACACGACGCGAGCGGGAGGCGGAAGAGGGTCGACCAGCGCGCGGCCGACCAGCCGAGCGAGGGCGCCCCCGCGGCCAGCCGCGGGGTCGTTCACAGCGCGGGCGGATTTGTGCCAAGCAATAACTCCGTTATTCCGACCCTACAGCTCTCAGCTACAGCTCTGGGATCAGCGCGTGCGCGAAAGGCGAGCAGTGGCAGCGGGCTCTATCGCTGTTCTGCGAGATGTGGGAAGTGAGGTCGGAGCCAGATGCCATCAGCTACAACTCTGGGATCAGCCCTGGGATCAGAGCGTGTACGAACGGCGAGCAGTGGCAGCAGGCTCTCCCGCTGCTCAGCGAGATGCGGGAGGCGAAGGTGGAGCCAAGCGTCATCAGCTACAGCTCTGGGGTCAGCGCATGCACGAAAGGCGAGCAGTGGCAGCAGGCTCGATCGCTGCTCTGCAAGATTGGGGAAGTGAGGTTAAAGCCAGATGCCATCAGCTACAACTCTGGGATCAGCGCGTGCGCGAACAGCGAGCAGTGGCAGCAGGCTCTCCCACTGCTCAGCGAGATGCGGGAGCCGAAGGTGGAGCCAAGTGTCATCAGCTACAGCTCTGGGATCAGCGCGCGCGCGAGAGGCGAGCAGTGGCAGCGGGCTCTCTCACTGCCCAGCGAGATGTGGGTGGCGAAGGTGGAGCCAGATGCCATCAGCTATAGCTCTGGGATCAGCGCGTGCGCGAAAGAAGAGCAGTGGCAGCGGGCTCTATCACTGCTCAGCGGGATGCGGGAAGTGAGATCGGAGCCGGATGTCATCAGCTACAGCTCTGGGATCAGCGCGTGCACGAAAGGCGAGCAGTGGCAGCGGGCTCTATCGCTGCTCTGCGAGATGTGGGAAGTGAGGTCGGAGCCAGATGCCATCAGCTACAACTCTGGGATCAGCCCTGGGATCAGAGCGTGTACGAACGGCGAGCAGTGGCAGCAGGCTCTCCCACTGCTCAGCGAGATGCGGGAGGCGAAGGTGGAGCCAAGCGTCATCAGCTACAGCTCTGGGATCAGCGCGTGGACGAACGGCGAGCAGTGGCAGCGGGCTCTCTCGCTGCTCAGCGAGATGTGGGAGGCGAAGGTGGAGCCAGATGCCATCAGCTATAGCTCTGGGATCAGCGCGTGCGCGAAAGACGAGCAGTGGCAGCGGGCTCTATCACTGCTCAGCGGGATGTGGGAAGTGAGATCGGAGCCGAATGTCATCAGCTACAGCTCTGGGATCAGCGCGTGCACGAAAGGCGAGCAGTGGCAGCGGGCTCTATCGCTGTTCTGCGAGATGTGGGAAGTGAGGTCGGAGCCAGATGCCATCAGCTACAACTCTGGGATCAGCCCTGGGATCAGAGCGTGTACGAACGGCGAGCAGTGGCAGCAGGCTCTCCCACTGCTCAGCGAGATGCGGGAGGCGAAGGTGGAGCCAAGTGTCATCAGCTACAGCTCTGGGATCAGCGCGTGCACGAACGGCGAGCAGTGGCAGCGGGCTCTCTCGCTGCCCAGCGAGATGTGGGAGGCGAAGGTGGCGCCAAGTGTCATCAGCTACAATGCTGGGACCAGCGCGGGCGAGAAGAGGGGGCAGTGGCAACAGGCATTCGTGCTGCTCAGCGCGATGCTGGACGCGAAGCTGGGACCCGACGTCGTGGGTTACGGCAGGCGGGCAGGGCCGGCGGGCGCTGCGGCCGCGGGCCGCCGGGCTGGGGCAGCTCTGGCGGCCTTCGCGGGCGGCCTTGCCCGGGCACGGAGCGGAGCCGGCCGGGCCAGGGCTTCGAGCGCTCCCGCGGCCTCGAGGCCGAGGCACACAGGGCGGCTCGGCCGGGCGGGCGGCGGGCGGCGGCGGCTGGCGGCGCGAAGACCGCGCGGTGGCCGGCGGGCCCGCCGGGCCGCCTAAGGCGACCGCGGGCGTCGGCAGCCCAGCCAGGGGGCCAGCCGGAGGGAGCCAGGTGCAGCGGCCCCTTTCGCTGCGGACTCGGCCAGGGACTGGGACTGGGACTGGGAGAGGGGAAGAAAAAAAAAAAAAAAAAAAAAAAAAAAAAAAAAAAAAAAAAAAAAAAAAAAAAAAAAAAAAAAAAAAAAAAAAAAAAAAAAAAAAAGGGAACAACAAAAAAATCGTCGTCGCCGCCAATGCCTCGCAGATTTTGACGGTCTTTCGACCGCCCGAAGCATCTCCCCGAATTCAGCCTCCAGGAATCGTTTTTCCGTGCATGGGACCGACGACGGTCCGTGATGAGGATCGACCTCCCTTGCTGGCGCCACCCCTTTCACAAATGAAAGACAACGGGGTGGATCAAGGCTCGAGGCATGGGGCTCCCAGTTCTTGAGCGCTTTCACCCCTCTGGGCTTCCAGGAGCTCCTCGTCGACACAGCTGGGTCCACTCTCGACTTTCGGGCCAGACGCACCCCCAGCTGGATCGCAACGATCCCCGAGCCTACCCCGGGAGTGGGGAAGGAGGCCTGGGACAGGCCCCGTGCGGGCTCCAAGAAACCAACATAAGACCGCGAACATCCTCAAAACAATCCCCCACAAGGCCCCCCTTGAACCCCACACGCTACGTAATACAAGACGAAACGCCAGGATTCCGCAGCGATCGCGCGCGTTCCGCAAATGTTGTCTTTCACTTTTGCTGCCGCCCCAAGGGGTTGGCGGCGCGGCGTAATAAGCCCACGAATCAACAAAAGAAGCCACTACAGCTATAGGATCAGTACGTAGATCCCGACGTGCCAACCGACAATCGCCCAACGCCGCCACTGCCAAATCCAGAGCTCTTTGCCCTTCCTGCCGGAGGAGGGGGAGGAGGAGGAGGAGGAGGAGGAGGGAGGAGGAGGGAGGAGGAGGAGGAGGAGGAGGAGGAGGAGGAGGAGGAGGAGAGGAGGAGGAGGAGGGAGGAGGAGGAGGAGGAGGAGGAAGGAGGAGGGAGGAGAGAGAGGAGGAGGAGGGAGGAGGAGGAGGAGAGAGGAGAGGAGGAGGGGAGGAGGAGGGAGGAGGAGGAGGAGGAGTAGGAGGAGGAGGAGGAGGAGGAGGAGAGAGGAGGAAGAGGAGGAGGAGGAGGAGGAGGAGGGAGGAGGAGGAGGAGGAGGAGGAGGAGGAGAGGAGGAGGAGGAGGAGGAGAGGAGGGAGAGGAGGAGGAGGGAAGAGGAGGAGGAGGAGGAGGAGGAGGAGGAGGAGGAGGAGGAGGAGGAGGGGAGGAGGAGGAGGAGGAGGAGGAGGAGGAGGAGGAGGAGGAGGAGGAGGAGGAGGAGGAGGAGGAGGAGTCCGGCGCCCAGGGTCGGTCGGTCTCCCGAAGGCCGCCCGGGCATGGCACACGCCCAGCCAACGAACTACCGCCCGGAGAGCAGCAACAGCTACGCAGGAAGGGCACAGGTGGTGACCACGTCGCCTGTGGAGACTCGCGGCCCAGCGGTTCCGACATGGTGCGTTGGGGGCCAAAGCCGCCCCAGTCGGAACAGCTGGCACGGCACACCGAGGAGCGCAAGCTCCCCAGCCCTGGGTGGTCACAAGGCCCGTGGGACTGACGTGGCACAAGCCACCGCCTCCCGAGGAAAGGCCGACCCCTGAAAGTCAGAACACAATGAAATGACCGCACAGGCGCTGCCCGCCTTCACCCGCATGGCCAGACTGACACTGGGGCCGTGCTACACCCAACGACGGGAGACCCGTCGACACAAGCTTCGCAACGTCCACCCCAAGCCCCAGAGCCCGCAGTTCCAGAAAAATCGGCCGTTGAACCCCGCCCCACCTGCAAGTTAAGTGCCGTGTACGGTGTGCCCCGAGGGTGCTCGGCACTAACACAATGAAAACAAGCACCAGGCTTCACAAGAGGGGGGAGGAGGGAGAGGAGGAGGAGGAGGAGGAGGAGGAGGAGGAGGAGGAGAGGAGGAGGAGGAGGATGAGGAAGAGGAGGAGGAGAGCGGAGGATGAGGAGGAGGAAGGGGAGGAGGAGGAGGAGGAGGAGGAGGAGGAGAGGAGGAAGGGAATGAGGAGGAGGAGGAGGAGGAGGATGGAGAGGAGAGGAGGGAGGAGGAGGAGGAGGAGGAGGAGGAGGAGGGCAGACGACCGACAGAGCGCGTGCCCCGCTTAGGCGACCGACGGGGTGGCCCCCGCGCTTGGTAAAAACTCCACCAGGCTCGGACAGGACACGCAGCCTGGGGCTCGCCCACGCCCCGACCAACCCGCAGCAGAACACACTCACACTCAGACGCACTCGCACACAGACCCAATAACACTCAGTCCCCCTCAAACTGAGGCCCACTAGTGTTCACAATTACTCACGCGCACACTTGTTCGCTGTGAGACGCGCGGCGCATCCGCCCTCAGACTTGCAGCCGAGAAACGCTTCTCGAACCAGCGGCTCGCTCTTGCACGCAAGCTTTTTTTTACAAACCCCGCGTTGCGCGGCCCCCGAGGGCCTGCATCACAAAGAGTAAAATTGGCACACTCTCAAGCGCGACGTGGCCGCATAGGGCGCATCACCCACGACTCCAATGCCGCTGCCCGCTGGCGCCTCGAAAGCGCACTTTTGCGCACCCCTTACACGTCTCGTGGCCCCACAGGGGGCCCCGGAAACCCACTCTGGCACACCCCTCACACGTCCCGTGACCCCGAAAGGAGCTCCACCGAAGGCGCCAGCGCCACCGTCCGCAAGCGCCCCGAGAAACCACTCTGGCACACCCCTCACGTTTCGTGGCAAGGACGCAAAGCGCATGCGTCGTCAAGCGCTCGATGCCCCTGGTAGCTACTGCCGACTTGCCGACACCTGCCCGGAGGTCCTAGGCGCGAGGCGCTGCGGGCTAGTGGCCAGGGCCCTGGAGGCAGGAGGCCAGTGGTCCCAGGAAGCCCTCCAATTCGCGTGCATCGCGGCGGACTGCAAGGCCCGGTCGGCGCCCGAACTTCTGCGCGCCTCAGTAAAGGCAGCGTGGATCCAGTGGTGGACAGGCCTCGCCTCGGTGGCGGTGCAGCGGGCCTTCGCAGCCTCCCTGCTGTACCTGCCCCTGGACGGCCTCGCCTGCGACGGCGACGAGCCCTGGTTGCAAGACGTCCTGGCGGACGCGCGCCGCACCGAAGCCCCAGTCCCTTGCCGCATGCCGGCGCGCCCCTGAGGCGGGCGGCCCCCAGCGACACCACCGCCGCCGCACCACGATTACGACCAGTAGCGCCACCACATCGACAGCGACCAGGACGGTCACAACCACGACGGCAAACAGCTGCACCACCACCACGACGGCGACCAGCTGCACCACCAGCAGCGCCACCACGATGACGACGACGACGACGACGACGACGACGACGACGACGACGACGACGACGACGACGACGACGACGACGACGACGACGACGACCAGTAACACCGCTACCACGACGGCGACTAGCACCACGGACAGCAGCAGCACGACGACGACGACGACGACGACGACGACGACGACGACGACGACGACGACAACGACGACCAGCAGCCACCACCACGACACCGACCAGTAGCACCACCACTAGCACCACCACCACCAAGACGGCGACTACGCGCACCACGACGACGGTGACCAGCAGCACGATCACCACGACGACCGCGACTAGCAACCCCATTACCAGCACCGCCACCACGACAACTCCCACGAGCACACCGACTACGACCAGCAGCACCACCATCACGACGGAGACCAGCAACACCACCTTCACGACGGCAACCACCACGACAGCGACCAGCAGCGGCACCACCAGCACCGCCACCACCACGACAACGACGACCAGCACCACGACCACCACCACCACGACGACCAGCAGCAGCACCACGACGACGACCACCAGCAGCACCACCACCAAGACCGACGCCACCACGACGACGACCAGCACCACCACCACCACCACGGCGACCAGCAGCAACACCATCACGACTACAACCAGCAGCACGACGACTACGACCAGCAGCAGCACCACCGCCACGGCGACCACGACCACGACGATGGCGACCAGCAGAAGGACGACGTCGACCACCAACAGCACCACCACC
>CAUYUJ010005113.1:1327618-1390118 GCA_963575745.1 Prorocentrum cordatum | reverse complement strand
CGGCTGTCTGACGCGCAGCGCAGGTGACTGGCTGGAGAAGTGCACAGTGGAGACCCAGGCCAAGAAACACATTGCTTGCCTCCAGGCTGCCCTGGGTTTCTCTGGTTTCGATGGCTTTGCTGTGGAAGGCCTGACGTGCCCACACACTACAACATGAATGGACGTGCTGGGGTCTCGGGGTTAGGTTTCTTGCGGGGGGGGTTCTTGTGGACTTGGCCTCCTCCACTGTAGTGCGTGCTCCCAAGGAGCTGCGCCGCTGGGGCGAGGCCCCACAATTCGCCGGCTCTGCCTGGCGGCCCACGTTCCCGACGCTCTCGCGCCACGGGGGCCCGCGCCGTCTGCGTGTAAGTGGCGACCTCGGGGCTGTGACTGTCGAGGTGGCGTCATAGAGGCCTCCCAGACGGGGTCGGAGGATTGCATCGGTTCGCCGATGCATCGCCGACGCATCGACGGCGACGTCAGCGATGCATCGGCGACGTCGGCGTTGGGAAACGTGGGCCTCACATCCAGCCGCATCGACGATGCATGGGCGATGCGGCGCTCTCCCCCGACCCCGTCTATCCGGATCCCGTATGGAAGGCCTATAGATGTCGGCCGCCGCTGCAGAAAGCAGGCGCGCGCCCCGGGGGCCGAGCGGGCAATTCGCCGAGGGCCCCCGCGGATCGCCTCTGAGGCCGACAGGGCCCACCTGCTCGGCCGACGGGGCCCGAGACCCTCTCCCCCGCGCACCTCGTCGACGACACCTTGGCCGTCGCCTCTTCCCGGGGCTCTCGGGGGCTTCTCTGTCGCAGGCGCCGTTGCCAGCCTGCGAGGCGCATCCGCCCCCACTTCACCTGCAAGTCTGGGGAGACCGCTGCCGTGGGCGTCCTCGACAGCCCGCTTGCTCGGGATGTCGGCTGCCCCGTGGTGGATAACAAGGTCCTGATAGGGGGCCCCTTCTTGATGCCAACTTCACTGTTGGCCCGACACCTGCGGGCCACCCTGGCCAGAGGCTATGATCCGTTTGAGTCCCGAGTCTGCGCTAGTGGAACAGACAGCTTTGGTCTGCTGGCCATATGTGCCCAGGTGCATTTGCGCGTGGAATCCGATTTGGTCTGCCCTTCCCCGTCCTTCTCCCTCGCTCAGCGTGCTCAACTCTATGCGAGCATCCTCGGCCCGCTGCGCAGTAGATCCAGGGTTGCAGGGCGAGGTGGTCATTGCACAGCGCCAGTGGCAGATGCGATCGTCAGGCACGTCCTGTACCACCTGGGCGAGTACCGCCCGGGCCTGGATGGAGTCCTACGACAGCCGATCCTGTACGTGGTTGGTTTGGCTTTTTCGGGGCTGCCAACTGCAAGGTCTAGCATGCCCCACTGCAGACCAAGCAAACTGGCATGCCGAGCCGACAGGAGCAAGCGGAAAACAGGCAAGGCAACGACAGTCGCCCGCTGAAGCGCGACGGGGTCCAGATTCGAAAAGGCCGGGCGGACAATATAACATTTGCAGCTGCGAAGGAACTATCGGCGGGCTGCCGGGTCGGAGCGGGACACGCTGCCCCTGCCTCGTGGCTCCATTTCCGCTTGTGGGCTGTCGTTCGCATGGCGGTTTGCTGGCCGCTCCAGGTCTCGAGAGGCCCGCTTTGCATTCCCTCCTTGCCCTGTTGCGGTGGCTGTGGTGCGCTCGACGTGGACGTATTGCACGCCCTGTTTGCCTTCCCTGCGACGACCCCCCCCCCAGGCCCCCCTATGGCCCCAGTTTCCTCTGCCTCCTCTCTCGTCGTGCGCCCGAGTTTCACCAATTCTTTTTCAACACGACCAGCCGCCCCTGGAGCGCCGCGGGCATGGTCACTCTGCTGCCGCCGCGGTGCTCTTGGACATCTCTTGAGGGTCCATGGCGGCTCTGGCTCGGGTTCGCACTTGGGGGAGCGGGGTGAGCGAACATCTAACGTTGAGGTTTTCAACGTTAGAATTTCGCCCACCGCAGGTGGCGCGGACCGACTCCTTCTTATGGGTTCTGCTGTTTTGGCCTCTCCATGTATGCCTCGCCAGCGACTGGCCTGGCCTGGGACAGCCGTAAAACAGACCTGGGCAAGGAGCCATCGATGACGCACGCTTGCAGCTTTGCCCTTCGCATCTGCCTTGCGGTTTCTTTGCGTTCTTGGGGGCATGCATGTTGTACAACACGTTTTGTTGTGCTTCTTGAACGTCATGATTGCTAGGCGCCCTCCCGTCACTTGTCTTGCACACAGACGCTGGCATGCTTGCTGGATGTCGGCTTCGCCTTGGGGGGTCATGTCCTCTGGGTCGCGCCAGACTCTTGCTCTTGCACTGCGGTGTCGTCGGCACCAGGCTGCAAGCACGCAGCTGGCATGAACCCGTAATCGTTTGCCTCTCCGTCTCTGTGCTGCAGTCACGGAGCACGCCTGCTGGTGTCGCGCACGTACTTCGGTATTCCTCGTGCTCCGCGCTCAGCCCCGCCGACCCCCCTCTTCTGGGCGCCCGCCCCAATGCCACGCCGCGTGCCCTTGGGGCGCTGTGCCGTGTCGTGCCGTGATGTGCTGCCGTGCCCGTGGTGTCCCGTCCAGCGCGGTGTCCCGTGCCAGCCACAATGCCAAATCTTCTGTTGCCTCTTTCTCGTGCGCGTGGTCCATTGTCCAACGGCGAGCTTCTGGTGTGTCAGCTGGGGAGGGGGCCCAAGTTTCGCTAATCATCTCCGTGCTCGTGCTGGCACCTGTTCGCATTGATGTGTCGTTCTCCGCGCTACCCATGCACATGGCCCTTGCGTGCGTGGTTGGTCTGGCTCTGCCGCTGTGTGCCGAATTGTGGTCTCCCCTGGTCGGGATGGCCCTGGTGGCCCCCGGCGCGTGGCACCTACGTGGCTCCCCGGTCTTCTCGGGGTCCTCGGGGTCTCCCCTGTGTGCCCAAATGGCCCCCGCTGTTCTTCGGTTGCGGGGCGAGGACTCCATGGGCTCCGACATCCACGTGCCCTGCTCCCTCCCTTGACTTCCTGCCTTCCTGCATGCTATGCCAGCATTGCTCGCTTGGTGGGCCTGTCTTCCACCACCACCAGAAGTTGGAGGGGGGAAGGAGGAGGAGGAGGAGGACGACGACGAGGACGAGGACGAAGAGGACGAGGAGGTGGAGGAGGAGTAGGACCCCTCCCCCTCCAACTTGTAGTGGTGGTGGTGGTGGTGGTGGTGGTGGTGGTGGTGGTGGTGGTGGTGGTGGTGGTGGTGGTGGTGGTGGTGGTGGTGGTGGTGGTGGTGGTGGTGGTGGTGGTGGTGGTGGTGGTGGTGGAAAACAGGCCCATCACTCGCTATCCCGTTCCCTTGCCGTCGTCCGCCTCGGCTGCCGGCCGCGCGCGAAGGGCCCTCGCCCTGCCGCTTCGCTCGGGGCCCGGAGGGACAGCCTGCCTCGGAGGGCAGGCGCCGTCGCGGGGGGGTCGCGGGGGCGGGGGGCTCGGGCGGGTGGTGATGGGGGTTGGCCCAAATGGGGGGTGGAGGAAAAGGCCAAGAGGGGGCCCTTTAGGGTCCAATTTTGAGCCAGGTGGATCCAGTTGGCACCAACTGGCATCAAAAGGGGCCCTGAGGGGCCCCTTCAGGGTCCTTTTCTTCACCACCCATTTGGGTCACGCCCCTTTAACACCCGCCCGGGGGGCTCGGGGTTGCCTGCGAGCTGACTTCATGATCACAAGGTGCCTTGCGAAGGGCGCACCCTGCAGCAGCAGCAGCAGCAGCATCAACATCACCATCCACCACCACCACCACCACCACCACCACCATCATCATCATCATCATCATCATCATCATCATCATCATCATCATCATCATCATCATCATCATCATCATCATCATCATCATCATCATCATCATCATCATCATCATCATCATCATCAGCATCATCAGCATCATCATCATCATCATCATCATCATCATCATCATCATCATCATCATCATATCATCATCATCGTCATCGTCATCGTAATCGTCATCATCATCATCAGTATCATCATCAGCATCAGCATCATCATCATCAGCATCAGCAACAGCATCAACATCATCATCGTCATCATCATCAGCATCATCATCAGCATCGTCATCATCATCAGCATCATCTTAATCATCATCATATCATCATCATAATATCATCATCATCACCATCATCATCATCAGCATCATCATCATCATCATCATCAGCATCATCATCATCAGCATCATCATCATCAGCCTCATCATCATCATCATCATCATCATCATCATCATCATCATCATCATCATCATCATCAGCAACAGCATCATCATCATCAGCAGCATCAGCATCAGCATCATCATCATCGACATCATCATCATCATCAGAAACGGTATCATCATCATCAGCAGCATCAGCATCAGCATCATCATCATCATCAACATCAGCAGTAGCAGCAACATCATCATCATCGTCATCATCAGCATCATCATCAGCAGCATCATCATCAGCATCATCACCATCATCAGCATCATCAGAATCATCATCATCAGCATCATCATCAGCAGCATCATCATCATCAGCAGCAGCATCAGCATCAGCATAAGCAGCATAATCAGCATCACCATCAGCATCATCATTATAACCATCATCATCAGCATCAGCATCACCAACATCAACATCATCAACATAATCACCATGGTAATAAGAATCAGCATCATCATAATCATGATATGCATAATCATCATCATCGTCATCATCAGCATCATCATCATCACCATCATCATCATCAGCATCAGCATCATCATCATCATCAACATCATCATTATCATCATCGGCAACAACAACAACAACAGCATCATCATCACATTCGTCACCATCACCACCGTCATCAGCATCCAAGAGAGACCCGAGGCTGCATAAGATAACCCCTACATAGACGGCGCAAGGCGGCCTCACGACGGTCCCAAGAGACCCCCCAGACGGCCACGAGGGCCCCGATAGAGCCCCAAGGCGGCCCCACAGGGCCCCAAGACGGTCCACGAGGGCCCCAAGGGACCCCCACGACTACCCACAGCAGCCAAGGACATCAACAAGACAGCTCAAATAATGTTCGTAAGAGCTCATCGGGAAGTCAAGACATAAGGTGACACGTGTGTCGGTTCTCCTCCTCCTCCTCCTCCTTGCCCTCCCTAGCATCACGACAAGTATCCTCATGCCCATCAACGTCCTCGTCTTCGTCTTCGTCGTCGCGGCCGTCGATCATCATCATCATCATCATCATCATCATCATCATCATCATCATCATCATCATCATCATCATCACCATCATCATCGTCATCATCATCAGCAGCATCATCAGCAGCATCATCATTACCATCAAGGAACATCTACGATGTCATCATCACCATCACCATCAGCATCAAAATCATCATCAGGCTCATCAGTGTCAGCATCATCAGCAGAAGCATCAGTCATCAGCATCACCATCAGCGTCATAATCCTCATCAACATCACCATCACTATCACGATCACCATCACCATTACCACCACCACCATCATCATCATCATCAGCATCAGCATCAGCATCAGCATCAACATCATCAACATCATCAGCATCAACCACATCGACCACATCAGCATTATCAGCATCGTCAGCATCATCAGCATCAGCATCAGCATCATCATCACCATCATCACCGTCAGCATCATCAGCACTTCAGAATCGTCATCATCAGCATCATCGTCATCATCATCATCATCATCATCATCATCATCATCATCATCATCGTCAGCATCATCAGTATCACCGTCATCATCATCATCATCATCATCATCATCATCATCATCATCATCATCATCATTATCATCATCATCATCATCATCATCATCATCATCATCATCATCATCATCATCATCATCATCATCATCATCATCATCGCCATTTTCATCATCATAACAGCTTCATAAGCATAATCCTCATCATGCGCATCGTCATCATACGTAACATCCAGCATCACCATCATCACCCCAGCATCACCATCATCAGCATCATCATCAAGAGCATGATCATCGTCATGTGTCATTATCGTCGTCGTCGCCGTCGTGGTCGTCGTCGCCGCCATCGTCATAGTCATCGTCATCGTCATCGTCGTCGTCATCGAGAGCATCGTCTTCAAACCCATCCCTCGCTTCATCGTAATCCTCCCCTCCATGAATGAATCACGGCAATGCAAGATGGACTGGAAACAGCGGAGGTGTCACATGTGACACCTGCCAGCCTTGCCCGAGTGGTCGCCGCTAAAGAGCCCTGGGACAGGCCAAGTAAGCCTCAAATCCAACAACGTGTCACACGGGACGGCTTTTCGGACTTGCTTCCACCGTCGCCGCAATGCGTGTATCTATCGCCCCCCAAGGTGTCGCACGTCAGGGCCTCATGTCTCCCTCGCGCAACGACCACCGAAAATGCTGTCCTGGCACGGTGGCGGGACTTGCCGCAGGCAGCTGGAGCATTTCGTCGTGAGGCCGTTCAGAGAAGGCAGCCCCGGTCCGAATAACAGGCGCTGGTTGCCTAGAGCGTAGAGCAAGGGGCGTCCATGCGATCGTCGTACTCATGTGTTGCGTTCGAAATGGAGGAACAGAAAGATTTGAATTAGTGTTTCTGCAGGTGGTCGCAGTCAGTATCCATACAACGTGAATGTGTAAGATCGCGCATGTTGTTTTCAATCGCCTTTTATGTATTTCAGCGAAGATCTAAAACGAAATTCCGATTAGCATATGGATTTCCACCGGGTATCTATCCAAAACAATACTTAACCAAGCTGCCGCCATTTTCAGGGGCTCCTGGGAGGGTCAGCGGTGTGACGTCCTACGGGGGACCTGACGAGACCTCGCCCTCCCCGCGAGGCTGCGACCTGCGCAACGGTCGCCACTGTCGTGTGTTCCTGGGAGGTCCCGCGGAGCGACGTCCCATGGAGGCCCGGCGAAGCCTGGCCTCCCTCGCGGGGCTGCGATCTGCGCAACGCTCGCCACTGTCGTGGGTTCCTGGGAGGTCCCGCGGAGCGACGTCCCATGGAGACCCGGCGAAGCCTGGCCTCCCTAGCAGGGGCTGCGATCTGCGCCACGGTTGCCACTGTCGTGGGCTCCTGGGAGGCCCAGCGGAGCGGCGTGCTGCGCGCACGCGGGCCAAACCTCGGGGTTCCCCCGGGGCTGCCGCCTGCGCAGCAGTCGCCCCCGCGGGGGTGCGTGCGCGGGATGGGGGGGCGGCGCGCGTGGCCCCGAGGAGTGCGGCATGCCTCTCGGAGGTACTCTGTCGTGCGCGGCGCTCTCGCGGTGAGTCGCCCCGAGTGCGGAAAGGGCTGGGGCAGTGGCGGCGCGCCAAGGGAGGGCAGGGGCGGGGGGGAAGGCTCCTTAGAAGCAGGCTGCTCTTTCGAGCTCGCGGGCTGCACCCGTGGAGAAGGCCCGCGCCTCCTAAGAAGGGGCCTCCTTCTGAGAAGCTTTCCCCCGTCCCCCGAATGCACGTCTCGGCTAGCTCTTCGCAGTGACAGGAGGCGGGGAAAATTCGGGGGTCCACCGTGTGAAGAGATCACGACGCCAGAGCGAGCCCCCACCCTTCTGGAGCAACGCGGCGCCGCGACGGGCGACCGCGGCCATTTTTTGAACAGGGGCGACCGCGGCTGGCTCCCAGAGTGGGGCGATCCGGGGCAGTCTGCACGCGGGATGCGCGCGGGATGCGCGGGAGGGGGGCAGCCAAAACGCGGGACGGGCGGGTTCGAACCCTGTGAGGACTGTTCATCGGGGATCTAGTGACCACCTGGATCATTCCAGACCCGGGTCGGTCGGGCTTTGCGGCATTATGCAAGATCCTGCAAGACCCTGCAAGATCCTGCATGCAAGCCCCAGCCATTGCAAAGCTGACTGGCCCTCGTTCGCTTCGAACCCATGATCCTGAGCCCCGAACTCAGGCAGGGAAGGGGGTTCCGCCCCTGCCGGGGCCTGACGGGCTGAACCCCCGCAGAGTTTGGTTTAGGTCCGCTTGGCACAGCTCGGCAACAGCAAAAAGGGGGCAATCATTGGCTAGATTCCTGACGGGCCGGCTCACGGAGGGGGGGGAGGAGGACGAGGAAGAAGCGGACGGAAAGGAGGAGGATGAGGAAGAAGAAGAGGGAAAGGAGGCGGAGGATGAGGAGAAAGAGCAGGAGACTAAGATTGCAAAGCGGTAAGGATGACAGCTTCCGTTTCGGATGAAGTGTAAACGGGTCGAACGTGTGTTAAAACGGGCGCACTAGGTGTCCACCTTGAGCCGAACAGCCACAAGGGGAAAATACAAACCGTACCCTGCAGGACATGAAGACCTACTGTTCGAATATGGTGTTCAAGCGGATCCGTCCCGTCGCGCCTTGGTGGCTTCCCTGGCTTTGCCAGGAAAGCCCCCGAAGCAAAACGCTTTGCCATCCAGATAATGGACGGAAGCAGCACTCACTTGGCATGCTCACGTGTCGCCACGTCAGCCACTCCGCTAATTCAATTGGCGGGAGCAACAGGCCTCTCGCTGGCAAGTTTCACCACTCTGTCCATATGTCCTGATTGCCCGCGTAGTTAAGCGAGGTGCGTCTCTGGTGCGTTGTCGTCGGATGCCCTGGGGCCTTAGAAAGCACTCCAAGATCTAATGGTAAGAAAGGCGTCACTCCAAAAACTTGTGGTTAACTCCATATGTCATCACTCCGGAAGCAAATCGTCGACCCAAGATGACGCCACTCTCAGAGCAAATGTTCACTCAAGATGGCGTCACTCCAAAAGCAAATTGTTGACTCGAGATGGCGCGCAACGTCTTCACACCCCCCTTTGATTCCACTGCACTGTCGGACGTCGCATTCGCGAACCTAATCCAAGAGATGCGACCATCAGCCGTGATGTGCGTGCAATTCGAGTGGCACTTCTCTTTGACGGTCAGATCACGATGTTGTGCGATCGTAGCTGAACATGGCGTCCATGATGCTCGAGACGCGATCTCCTGCGATACTCCCCTTAATCATGGGGTCGGTTCTCATGTCTCTGGTGTTGCACTGCAGTACGTCGTCGACCTGCTCGGCGCGACATCCAGTCAGGCTGTTCTCCGATGGGGGCCCAACATGATCCACGGCCAGGGCCGAAAGGACGGACGCACCGTCGACTATCAGCTCGGCCGGCACTGCATAGTCCCCTCCCCCCTCAGGCCCCTGATATCCTCGGCTGAGGCGGGCCCGCGAACCGTCTCGAGAAGCTCCAGGGGGCGCGCTCGCAGGCCGCCAATTGCGCCTCGGGCACAGAGAAGCTCTGAGCCAGATAATGATCGGCACACCTGCTTGCGCGATCGGCCCGCGGCGCCCCCAAAGTGGCACTCACGCCGTGCCCCATCTCCTCCTCCCGCTCGAGCGACCCGTCGCTGCGCGCGCATAATCGCCCGGCGCGCCCCATCGCTGGGAAGGAGGCAACGAGCGCTTTGATCTCCTGCTTGGCCAGAACTACGGAATTAGGCTGCGTCGCGCGATAGGCGGCCGGTTCTCAGCCCCCCGCAGCTCGACGACGCGCGCGGCGACGCGGCGTCGCGCAAAAAGGAGCGCACGCTGCTGCTCCGAGGAGGGAGACGATGAGGTCTGGAAGCTCACCTCCCGCTGGCTCGTCGGCCTTCGCCTTGGAAAGGTCGGCGTACCCGACGGGGACCAGGGCGTCGATGCACTCGCCCTGGTCGAGCGTCGTTGCCCCGCTGGCGCTGCGTTGCCGGCGCGCGCCGCAGTTTGCGAAGTCGTCGCGGCCCCCCTTCACGTCGGCAAGATGCTGAGCGCGATGTGGCCGATCAGCCCTTCAACGTGCCCCTTGCGCCCCGCGCCCTTCAGATCGTCGACGTGCTTGGGCGGCGCGAGCACTAACTCCAAGCCGCCGGCGCCACGGACACCGGACGCCCCATGCCTGACCTCGAGATCCGGGCCCCGCCTCGCCAGCTTAGCGCCGCGCTCTGGCGCGCGCGCAACCTGGGCGAGCTGCGCGGAGAAAGCCCCGGGCGCGCCCTTGCAGCCCGCGCCCGGCCGACGCAGCGGCGCTCGGACACCTCGCTGAAAGACTTGCAGCCTGGGGCCTGCCCGAGGGCGGCGGCGCTGCCAGGCGGCAGGGCGGGGCTCGCTGCGCGGAGCCCCTCGCCCCGCCCCTACATATCGGCGCGGGGGCGCCTCCTCGACGTCCGCGGCGCGCCCGTTTCGCCGCCCCGGCGAACGCCCGCAGGGCCCTGGCGCCCGCGTCGCGGCAGCCTCTCAACACAGCGCGGCACTGGGCGATCTCGACTGTCTTGCCGCTCGATCCCTTCCGGCGCTTCCGCTTGAAAACGCGCCTGGAGCCCCACGTATCGGGCCTCCTTGAGAGGGCGCTCCTCGAAACGTTTGCAAATGGCCCAGATGGTGAGCTCCTCGAGGATGGCTGCGCCGACTTTCCTCGACAGCCTCGACCTTTCCTCTCTGGTCAGGCGGTCGGCGCCGCTCTTGATTGACGCGGCCTCGGCGGCGGCGCAGACTTCAAGCGCGGCTGTCGCGGAATCGCCAGCGACGCAATCGCCGGACGGTTCCGCGCCACAGCTCAGGAATGCTCGGCTCACCCCTGGGTCCAGGCATAGCTCAACATGTCCTCCTCCTCCTCCTCCTCCTCCTCCTCCTGCTCCTCCTCCTCCTCCTCCTCCTCCTCCTCCTCTTCCTCCACCCTCCTCCTCCCCCCCCCCCATCCACCCCCCTCCTCGAGCGCGGCGGAGTCGCCCGCGGATGCGCCGCGCAGGCAGCGGCGGCACTGCGCGCGCATGCTCCGACGCCGGCCCCGCGACTCCAGGCGCTGGGGCCACTCGCGCGGCGCGCGGCCAAGGCTGGCCGCAGCGTGCGCGATGGCAGCGGAGATCTGTCGCTGACTGTCGGCCCTCTCCAGCTCCTGCAGCTCCTGGGCCAGATCCTCCGCCCCCTCGGCTTCCTGCCAGGCTGCCAACGCCACCAGCTGAACGCGATGGGGAAGTCGCCGCATGCCTCGTCGGGCACGACCGACAGGGCCGATGGTGGACCACCCCCATCAGCCACGCTGGCGGCGTCCTCGGGGGCGTCGATGACACGGTCGTCGATAGCGCCGTCGCGGCCCTGCCCGGCGCCTGCAGCAAGCAGGGATTCGTCACCCAACAAACTGCGCGACGCGAGCTTCCTTCCACTGCTCGCCGACGACCTCGCGGGCGTCGAACACGACGCCGCCCAGGCGCAGCTATTGGACGCAGCTCGGGTTCTTCGGGGGCCCGCCAGATGACTACGCTGCGGGCGCAGCCCGGCCAATTTCTCACAGACTTCTGGCTGCGCGTGAACGCGCTGCACGGACGTCTGGCAGTTGGAAGAATCTGCGGGACAGGGTGGCGCAAGGCCTCGAGGATGTCGGGGCTATGCCGAGCCTGCTCGGTCAGCTGCGCGACCTTCGCGTCCTCTCAGTGGCTGACGGCCTGGCCCCAAAGCCCGGCGCGACGTGCTCCCGGTTGTCTCGCCCGCCGGAACCCAGGCCAAGCCTGCGCGCGCCGCGCCGATGCACATGTCGTCGAAAACGGCACCGGTGAAAGCCCGCGCGCCCTGCAATCTGCGAACCATCTAGGCTTGGCGGCACTTGACCGCAACCTCGCCTATAGTTCGGCCCACAAAGAAGATCGCACCAGGCTCCGCCCAGCCCGACGCGTCTTCGCCCCGTCGATCTTCTGGTCGCCAACGTTGAAGCGCCCCTCCCCAAATTCGGCGGCGAGCCCCGAGGGCGCAGCTGACGCGGGAAATCGAAGTAGCCTCGAGCACACGTCGCGATGCGATCGCCCGGATACGCCGCCGCAGAAGGGCCGGCACCGGCGTCATAAACGACGGATACCTCAACCACTTCGTCTGCTTCCAACGGCGGCGGCATGGAGGCCTGCCCGCCGAAGACGACGCTGCAATGGTGCGGCGCCGCCAACGTGGGAAAAGCTGTTGCCAGCTAGGCCAGCATAGAGTCGAAGTTGGTTGCGATACCTTCGCGCTCAAGCTGCTCCTGTGGTGCGAAGTGAATGTCGTATGAGGTCACCACGTCACCCTACGAAACAACGTGTTTGTGCCGAGCTCGGACGTCAACCTGCACACTTCGCCTCCTCATCTCCTCCGCGAAGCACGTTGAGGCCACGCCGCCTTCGCCCTCCACAATGAAGGCCCCCATCATGAGCAGCTGGATCCGCGAATGGTCGATGGCAGCCAGCAGCGTCGAGTCGCGCTTGCTCGCGATATCCTGGCCGTTGTGCCCCCTCGAAACACAGCGGATCAGGTGCAAGATAATGCAATCCTTGTAGTAGTGGATGTCGCATTCGACGCGCTGGTAAAATCGTGCCAAGAGGTGTGGAGTAGGACTAGACTGATGGGCTGGTGGTGGCTATTTACAACACCCCCTACAATGTTTGACGACTATGGGGATGAGGTCGAGGATTGCCTCTAGCATCTTGGCTGATCGTAGAGCTCGCGCCATCCTCTCCTTAGTGGCGTGCCACCACTGGATGCGTAGCTTGCGAAGCCCCCGAATGCGCGTCTCGCGCGAGTCGCCGCGTAGCACTCGTTGCGGCGTGGCGATGTCAGAGCGGGCCCAGTCGTAAGGCATCGGGTTGCCGACCGCTGCGCTGGCAACTCGTCGCGCCGCTCGTCGGGGCAATGTCACTTTCACTGGGCTGGCTCGTAGCCCTGGTCTGGCAACGCAGTCGCCGGAACCAGAACCCTGGGGCCAAACGACACGGTCGCCGAAACCGCTACCATGAGCCTCAGCGTCAGACGATGACGAGCTGGCTCCTGGTGCACCTGCGGGTGCACGGGGTAGCGCTGCCTCGCCTGCTGCTCCAAGGTCGGCCCCGCCAGGTAGTTAAGCTTGCTGATCGCTGGAGGGGCGGGCGTGGTCCTCCAGGTCGCGCTGGTGCCCACAGGCGTCGCCCGGCGCGCGGGCGCTGCGAGCGCCCGCGAAACTGCGATTGCTGAACTCAGGGACGCGCGCAGGGCGGTCGCGTTCCTCCTCCTCGCGGCAGACAGTGCATTCCCTGTGCATTGATGCGCCGTGAGAGGATGCGGGCATGTGGCCGGCTCTCCGGAGTGCATGCGTGAGTCCGCGCGGACGCTGCACTTGCGCGCCTTGCATTAGCAGCGCGCGCGCGCTCGGCGGCCCACGCACCCCTGATTTCACTCTGTAGCCACGGGGGCCACTGCTGGGAAGGCCGCCGCAGCGATGTCATTCCTGGGCGCAGTTCACGAGATACGAGCGTCTAAGGCGGCGGCATAGGTCCGCTTTGCCCTTGACAAGCCGCTCGGCCATCTTCCACGGCAAGACCTGGGCGTCGGGGCCGTCACGGTCCTCAAAGTGCACGTGGGTGCGTTCGCTGATGCAACTGAGGTTCGCGAACTGTTCGAAGATCTCCCGCGCGTGAGAGGCCAGGCCGGCAGTCTTCCTCACAATGCCCCCGCGATGATCTCGAAGCCCGAGTCGGCATTGGAAGAATATGATCGTGTGTACGCCTGGTGCTACCAGCACCTCCGGCCACGGCGGATCGTCGCACAGCCGCGAGGGGTCGGGCTGAACCTTGACGAAGTAGCAGCCGAGCTGCGGCTGCATTTGAGCTACGCAGCCGCGGAATCGGCCGCGCGGGGCCGCGCCCTCGTAGGAGCGCAGCCAGGTGCGGCGTTTACGTCTGTCATAGCTGACAGAAGCCCAACGACTAAAAGGCCTGCGCGCGGAAGCCGCGATGGCCACTTGGGGCCAGTTTTGTCGGATGCCCCCCCCCAAAGCTCTCTGCTTGCTATCGTCGTTACGGCCGCTGCCCGTGACCAAGTCCAAGCTAGCATCCGCTTTGAGGTAGCGGCGAACTGCGAGTCTGCTGGTCCGCGCCTCCCCACCGCATCTCCATGATGTCGGTGCCGTGCTCGGTGGATGCGAGGTCGGTGAGGAGGTGGCGCGTCGCCGAACTCGATGGACTGCGGCGTTTGAGCACTCGACAGATGGCGATCCGATGCCAGGGCCGAGGAGCCATGAAAACAGCACGTCGGCAAACCCGAGGCGAGGTTGCCGCGGAGGTCGTCGTCGTCGCACTCGTCGGCGCGGCCCGGCTGGCCAATGACTGGGATGCCGAGACCATGCGGGGCCAAGCCCGTGAGGTCTGTGCCGCTGTCGTCGCAGTGGTCTCCAACGACCTGCATCGGCGCTTTGGGTACTCGGCCCTCTTCGCTTTCTGGCGAGAGCGCGCTCTGCTGTAGGCTAAGTGCCGACAAGAAGGTCGCCGGGGGCCTTCCGCAATTGACCGGTTCCGTCGGTTGGCGACGTCTTACGCGCCGCGGCGGTGTCTGGAGAAAAAGCCGGTCAAGTAAAATTTCAATGGTTCTTCGTCCGGAGCGTGCTGGGAATTTCGAATGGCTCGGGACCGCGGGCAGCGATTTCTTCGCCGAATCAGCTGACGGTGCCAGTCGGTCCTTGAGTCGACCCATGCCGCCGGGCATGCCCCCTGCGCTGGCGACACCGCGCTGGCGATATAGTCGCCAGACGCGGCCCTGGCGTCAGAAGGGGGGCCCGATGCTGCTCCCAGGGCAGCGGCGCCCATGCCATCCCAGCTCGATCCTGTTGCAGTGCCACATGCACTCTGGGCCTGATCTTGCGCGGGAGCGCCCGTGCGACCGAGGCGAAGTTGCCCGGCGAGCCCTCGACCAGGTGCCCAAACACGAGCAGCTGGCCAGTCACGCGCGACAGCTGCCGAGCGTTCGCGGGGCAAGCCAGCGACGCGGCAGCGCTGCAGGATCATCGCGAGTTGGATGTTCGACGCACCCGCCGCGCGCAGTAAGGTAACTGGCCCCCTCGTAGCCGATCATGAGTTGACCAGCCTGCTGCGCCCTGTCGCGGAGGAAGTCGAATATGGCGAACAGGTTGTCGATGCGCCCCTGCGGCAACCGGCTGAAGTTCATCATGGCCGAAGCCGCTCGGGCGCGCACCTCCTCGCCTAGCTGTCCCCACCGCGAGGCCAGGTTACGCATTGGGAAGGTCATGGGCGACGCTGGAGCGCCGTCGATGTGATTCCTGGATCAGGACATCGGGCGGCCGCTCGCCCACGCACTCGCGCGCCATGCCAGCGAGGCGAGAGGAGACGTAGGCCGCTTGGCAAAACTGGTCGAGGTCAGAGTTCGCCACTGACCAGATCATGACCTCCCGCACCCGGCTTTGGAGAGGCACGCGAGCTTGCTGCTCGGTCACCCATGCGCGGAGGCGTCGCACGTTGCCACCACCGCCGCCACCAGCGTCCACGCGAGGGATGCAACTGGTGGCAGCGACCATGCCCACTCCGATGGCCGTCCATCTGGAGCGTAGACCCCTCTATGCATCGAGAAGGCGCTGGAATCCTGGAACCCACCCGCGGCGATGCTCGGGTGGACTGCGTCGGAACCGTTGTGGGTATATGTCCAGGGCGTGCTCGTCCTCATCCGCATACTGGGCATGGCATTATGTCGCATGACTGGCACTCGAAGCATCCCGCGGCATAGCCATGGAAAGGACCGCCGCGCGTCACGTTGTCAATGCGCCGGGCACCACCAAGCGCGCGATGGCCAAGGGGATTCTGCAGCGGGATCCAGGTCTGACCGGCAGCAAGGAGCGCGTGGAAAACGAAGAGAGTCTTAACCCATTATATCGAAGACGGATAATCCCAAGTTCTTTTCGCAGCCCCCTGGAGCGCTGACAACAGAGCCGCCAAACCCTCCTCTAGCTTCCCGCTCTCCCCTTCCTGGGCACCCCCCCGGCTCTGGCAACGCAGTCGCCAGGAGCGCGGGGCTTCACCCTCGGCTACACCCACAGGCGGACGCAATGGAAGCGTTGCGACCGTTGCCTTCTTCCCCCAATGCTCCTGTAACAGTCACAGGAAGCCCGAGACCTCCCGCCAACATCGAAGATGTGAACGTTGTGTCAAGCAGCTGTCTGCCATCTGAGGCTGCACTCACAGGCGAATGCAGCGACGGCGGCAGGTCCGGGAGCTGCTCAGACATGGTCTGGGCGAGCCCGGAAACGGATGCCGCGGGCGGCTGGCCCTTCGATGCGGAACTCCTCGCTGGACGTTCTCGCGGCCCCGGCGGCCCCTGAAGACGCGTCGCCCGCCGCGGCGAAGCGGGAGCACAGCGCGCGCGAAATTGGGAACGCGCAGGCCAAGTCGCTGCACACTGGCACGAAGAGCGGTCGCAGTCAGGGCAAAAGAATGCCACGAGGGCCGAAGCTCTGCTACCAACTAGGAATGTAAAGCGGCAAGGACATACAGGTTATTCTTCAATTGAAGTGCAAAGCGGGTCAAGCGCCCATTACAGCGGGCGCGGTAGGTGGCCGCCCGAAGGCTAACAGCCACAAGGGGTAAATATCTACCGCGCCCTGCATACCGCGAAGACTTACCGCTCGAGCAATGGGGGGAGCAAGAGGAGAAGGGGGAACTATAAGCACGGGGGCTGGAAGCTGCGCGAGAGAGAGAGAGAGAGAGAGAGAGAGAGAGAGCACGGCGGCAATGCGATGTAGACTGCGGGGCTGTTACTCTTCACGCACTAAGTACCATGCGTCGACGCTCGGGCCAAACAGCGGCGACCCCTCCTATCACCATCGGGATTGCGCGCGCGATCGAGCGGCTCTGGCGGAGAAGAGAGACGAAAGGAAGAAGGGATCCGTAACTGTCCAACCACAAACACAGTCTCGACTCAGCAGAGCGACGCCGTCGCGGTCTGACCAGACGGGCGCGCGGCGCGCAAGGAGAGCGCGGGCGCCAAGGTGGAGAGAAGGTGATGGATCGAGAAAGACCTCGAGGGATGCGCGCACTCTAGCCCTATCGCCCCAAGGCTCGCCGCTACGGTTATCCGCGGGAGCCGCTCCGATCTCCAACTCCAGACGCGACCTTCTCGCGAGGCGCGCCGAGCTAGGCGCTGCCCGCGGGCGAGGGCTGCCGCGGCCCTTCGCCGGCGCCAGCCGCACGGAAAGGCCGCGCTGGCGCAGACGCTCGACCCCCTCCCCAAGCCTGTGGAACTTCTTCTTCTTCATGGAAGATCGGCGACGTTCCACTAGCAAATGAAACCCAATCTCCTCAAGGCGCCTCGCCCGCGCCGGCAGTCCGAACGGCGCGCTTGAGGGGGGAGATGCGCGCCATGGCTCTTGTCCTCGGCCAGGACGGGCGCGGGGTCGACGGGCGACGCGGGGCCCGCTTCCCGCCCGAGCCGCGAGCCACTTGTCGCCGCCAGCCTCGCGAGCAAGCGACTGGGGCTGGACCTCCGGAGAGAGGCGGCGGCGAGGCGGCGCACGCGGAATGCGCTCACCCAGAAGCGACGGGGAGCGCAATGCACGCGGTGACATCGCCGTCGGCCATGCGCGGCCGCGCGGCAGGCTCTCGGACGAGGGGGCGTCGAGAGGCGCTTTGTCGCGGGCGACCACAGGGTGCCGATCGAGCCTTGGCCGCGAGCCGACGTCTGCGAGTGGCCAACAGCGGCGGCACTCGACGCTGAGCAAAGCGCACTACGGCCTTGCATCGCTCAGCCAGCCTATCTCCCTGTGAGCATCGAACATGAACTTGAGAAACATCTGACGTTGAAATGCCACGCCTTGCCACGAGACACGCTCGGCGGCGGAGGCCCGCCGGGAGGATGGGCCGCAATCGACCGCGCGTTGGGCCACCAACTCTCGTCTAGATGCCTGGCGAGGAGGGGCGTCGGAGGTCGAGCGCTTGACCCTACTCGACCAGCGGGCGGCGCGGCGAATGGCCCGTCTTCAGATGGCGCCACTTCCTCCGTGGATGACAAGGCCAACGAGAGCGCGGTCCACGAGCGAAGAGGCGGCGGCGGCCCCAGGGCCGCGGCGGCCTTCTTTGGGGCGCGTCGACACGGGCGCGCGGCAGCGGGTAGCCGCCAGCACGCCGCGACTCGCGTCGGGGGCCCGCGCGCGGGCCGGCGGCGCGCGAGCAACGACGGCGGCTCAGCCTGCTCAGCCCAGGCAGCGCACATGCCTATTCATGAGAAAATGGCAGTGGCATCGTGGATACTTATCCCTGGTCCCCATACTGCTTCCGTATCCAGTGTGTCCGTGCACATGCCCAACTGCACTCATGCCGCAGCGACTACTGACCACTGCAACATAACACCTGACAGCATGCCCCCCCCCAACTGCCGCGCCACGATATACCTCCCAACCACCATGTGCCACGTGACAGACCTCCCGAAAAGATGGCGATGAGGACGGACAGATGGTTCCGAAGAAAATGTGGCACACGCAGCTCCTAGACACATGATAACATGTTAGCTGTCGGAGACCATGGCGCTTGTGCCCTGATAGCACGGCGAGCTTGCCAGCCGACGCGAGAGTGACTGCGCGCGGCGCATGCGACTGCTCACGAAGGCCGACGTCGTCGATGGCAGATCTATCGTTACTGCCCTTGGTCAGTCCACCCGCGATCCTGTCACGGATGTCTTCCAAGCCCAGAGCCCATGGTTGGCCGGAGCTCAGGAGGTCGCGGAGCCGGAGCACATGCGGCAGTAGTGAATATTCTGCCGGATGCCTAGGTCTCGCAACTGCGGCGGCCTTGGCCACTCCCATCGAGCCGATGCAGAGTTCAATTTGCGGCTTGCCGCTTCAGGGCCACGAGGTCCTGAGTACTTCATGGGGCGTGGTGGCCATTGCGAGGCCGCCTTCTGTCAAACTGATCGCAGCCATCAGCTCACTGGTGGAAGTGCTTCGCGCAACTTTTCTGAGCTCCCCGCACTGCAAGTCCAGAAATTGTCACGCTTGCCTTCCAACGCACGCTCGGTGAATACCCGTGTCCCTGGTGCCCCATGCGTACGCGAGCGAGTGGCTCCTCGCAGGGCTCATCCTGCGTCGGCGCCCTCCTTCTGTTCCTTCCAGAATGCTGCGCCACTATGTACTTCGTGCCTGCGCGCGCAACGCATGGGTGGATACTGGATGCGCAGTAGCGTGGCCTGTGCCCATGTCACGAGCGCGCTGAGTTTCCGAATGTGGCCGCACGTTGGCGCCGCTACGCGGCGATTCAAGTGCGACTACGTAGACGTGCAGATCGCTCCCGGCGATGAACATGACAGACAGAGCCATCAGCTGACTGAGGCACAGCTTGGACAGGCTCTCCGAAGCGAGCTCGGAGCTGGATTTGCCAACCAACCGCGCGCTTCCCACTGGATTCAGCGCCTGAATGAACTCGATCTGTTCCAGCTCACATCCGCCGTTGCGCGCGGGGGAATGACGCGTTCCACAGCACGTGAAAGTACCATCGCTGACAACCAGCTCACCTTTACCGTAATCCTCTCTCAAAAAATTGACGTGACGCGCCCTCTTGCCGCGATAATCCTGGGACTTTGATGTCGTCTTCATGTTTGGTGGCCAATAAAAAAGATCGCCCTATGCGCGTTTGGCGATGCACTCCTTGTCGTGTAGTATTGGGATGGTTTGGAACATTTGATGGGTGATCCTGGTGAGTCGGATGGGCCAACACCTCGGAGCATCTTTGCACCCGGTGCCTGGTGTTTATATATGGAGAGCTTAAAATGGTGGGTCGAAATCTTCGCGCCCCTTTACTTTGCGCAGGACTGCGGCGGTATCGAGAAAGAGCTCAAACCCAACCTTGCTCTCTTCCCCACCCGTTGCCTCCGCAAGTTCTTGGTAGCTGGCGTCTTTCGTGAAGGCCTTCTTGACACCCCGCGCATCGATCGTCCATCCTCGACAGGCAGCCTCGGAGACAATCACGCGCTGGGAGTCGCGATGAGGCGCCAGCGCATGCGGGGATGAGATCGGCGCCGGCGCCCTCGAAGCCTCGGAGGGTCAGCCCGACGAGGATGATCCAAACCTTCTGGGATGGGTCCATTTCCACATGCCCACCCGCCTGCAGTCAAGGATGTTGCGTGTCCCTCGGCGCGGACGCCGTGAGAAGCAGATGCAATCTACCCATGCCTGCAGTTCCTCGAGCACAGCGAAAGCGACAGCTGCGGCGAGCTCTCGAAACTCCTCGGTGGTGAGCAACTCAGCGCCAGGTTCGACCACTGCCTTCTTGGTTCCTGCCGCGTAGACCATGAGGCGCGCACAGCGACCGTCGGGAACAGAATGATCGACCATGAGTTTGCGCATCTCGTCAGGGGGCAATATTTCCACGCGCGCTTTCCTGACCTCATCACTCTCGATGGCCTCTGTGGTCTCGCGAGGTGCAGCACCCACTGCAGAGTGGCGGTGGTGCTGGCACACCTCTGCGGGCAGGACTTGCGATAGTGGGTGTGACGGAGCAGGTTGGGCCTCCGTCTCTAAGATTTCCTCGGAGGTGACCGACTCTGTCAGCAACATGTCCTTCCTGACTGCCTGTTGGTCGTGCGCTCAGGAGGCCCAACATGTGGCGTCGACGAGGTTCTCACCGCTTAAGGAGTGTCCGTGGGGCCCCTCCTCCTCGACGTTGGATCGACTCCCTTCATCGCACGTGGAATCGCCGGGGCGCGTGCCGGCTCCCGCAGGATCTGCACTACTTTCCCGAGCGTCTGCCACTTGGCGCTCGTCTTCCACGAGATATCAGAGGCAGCGTCCAGCTGCCTCTCCAAACATGAGTAAGAGATGACACATTTTGCTGCGGTCGGAACCTAGGAGCTCGACCAACCTTAATCCGCCAGCCTCGAACCTCAACCAAGTGTCCACGTCGCGATGGCCCGGTCGCCACCATGCCAAGAGTCAGCCGCCCCGACCGTCTTCGACCACGGAGTGCTCGAGGCCGCGGCCGACCTGGATGACCTCGACAACGTCGAGATGGATAACGTTTCTGGCGCTGTAAGCGAGGCCCTAGGCCAGAAAGCATTTGTCAGCGATGACACCGATGACCGCGCCAGCGTCGACAAGGCCAAAGCGTTGAAGGCCGATGATGTACTGCTACGTTTCTACCCTCAGCCATGCCTGACCGCGGGGTGTAGTAGGTTGGCTCGTAACTCCGTAAACCAATCCACCAAAGTCCACGAACCGTCGTGCATCCCCGAGGCGGCATCTGTTCGGCGCCTCGGTAATTAATGGTGACGGCGCCTTGTTGGGCTCACATCTTGACCTCTGCGGCTGGACCACTCCGCCCGCTCACATCTTTGGTGGATGGAGCTCGGTGGAAGTCGACCAACCCACATGGTTTGCAGTCAAGGGTCTGCCCTGCGACTGCGGTGTTGGTCTTGGAAGCTCGGCTGCCGCCGGAGATGGCCGAGGCTTCTACAATCCGTCGCAACGCGATTTCTCCTAACCGGCGTGAGTTGCGGGCCGCGCCTGATGCGTCATCCGGGAGTGCCAACTGTCGGGCGGGCATCCGCGGTTGCCTGCCGAATTGCGAGTTGCTCGGCGTTGCGCCTCCGCAGGATACGAGAGAGTTGCCTGCAAACACAGCCTCGGACAGCAGGTCGGGCATGCTGGCTCCCGGTCCTTCACGCCGATATTGTTCTTCTACGCAATGCATGGCGCGTCGTGAGATTGCACCGCGTCGCTCGATCATGCGGGCGCGCTGGTCGGGGGCTCGCATTGCAACCTCGATGCCGCGTCGATCGAAGAGTGGTTTAGCTGCGGCACCAAGGATACCACGTTCGCAATCCACTAACAGTGTCTTGAATGGTCCGAAGATCGAAATCCTACATGCTAGGATGGCAGAACAAGTTCCCCGAGAGACGTCGTCAAGCATCGCTGGAGTTACCTTCGAGACGCTCTGCTGCACGCCACCGGTCGGCTCTATCGATCACGCGGCGGATCGGGCATTCGTGATAAAAGAGAATGTACCTTTCGATTCCCCGATCGGGAGTCGCGACCAGCTCGGCCGAGGGTGTCATGTGTCACGCGTCGCCGGCCCGGGCCCTGCCCTCGCGGCATGCGCCCACCACGCCATCGACATCTTGGATGACTGCACTCGGGCACCGGGCTGCCGCGAGCATCTTTTCCACATGAATCCGCGCAGCGCGCCGACGGCAGAAGCGTGGTTTACGGATCTCGCGGCGCACTTGCGATGCATCCCCACTTCGCAGCGCGCGCAAGCTCTGGGAGGCGTCGAAGCTGGCCCAGTTTTTCTGGCACATGACCCGTCGTCTGGGCGCTCGGGGCGCTGACGGGCCAGGCGATTGTGGTGGATCGTCGCCATCAG
This sequence comes from Prorocentrum cordatum, assembly GCA_963575745.1. Classification (NCBI taxonomy): domain Eukaryota; class Dinophyceae; order Prorocentrales; family Prorocentraceae; genus Prorocentrum; species Prorocentrum cordatum. The sequence goes on along the minus strand of CAUYUJ010005113.1, from coordinate 1,367,999 downwards.
AGAGATCGTCTTGGATTAGAGCTGGCGGCGCAGGGTCTTCGATGCGGCCTCGGCCCGGAGGCGGGCCATCGGTGTCGGACTCACCTGTGATCTAAGGATTCCTGCCGCAGGGTCTGCAGAAATGCACTCGGGCCTCGGACGGCAAGGGCCCGCGCTGGCCGGCGCAGCGCCGTTGGACCCCCCTGCGCGGTTCGTCAGATAAGCGGCCTTGGCCTGGCCGCCTGGCGCGGTCAGGGCGCGCTCAATCTCGCGGCGGGTCTCGCGTGCAGCCCGGAGAAGAACACGGTGATTCGACTCTTGGAGAGACGCACATCTCTGGGATCGCAACGCGACGCGGGCCCAGATGGCTGCCCAGATGGCTGCGATTAACGCGACAGCCGGGACAGTCTGGACACCGTTTAGCGCCTGGTGCGGCGGCTGCCTGCTTGGCAGCCAGCGCGATGGCAGCCGTCTGCGCGCCCGCGGCTCTCTCGGGAGCTCCAGTCGCCTTCGGTCAGACACGGGGCTTGCCTGCCGGCGTAGGCGCGGCTGCTGCTGCTGGTGCTGGCGCCGGCGCAAGCGGTGCGTCGGCTCCTTCCAGAGGGAGACTCGGGGGCGGCGTGGGCCCCTGGGCGAAGCTCTGCCATCAGCGCGAAGGAGCTTTCCGCCACGGCTTTGCGAGCGACGACGCCATGCACCGCGCGCTCAGCTACGCGCCACGGCCAGACCCGGAGTGTCTCGGCGCGTTGGCTGCGACCCCAATTGACATCGCGGTCGCGGCGACCGCTGCACCTCGGGTTCCTGCTAGAAGGAATCGCGAATTGGCGATAGCTGCGGATGGCACCTCGGCTGCGGGACCGCGAGGTCCTGTGACCCCCTGGCAGCAAAGATAAAACACGAACACATCCACATGGGGATGTGTAGCCACTTGTTCCCACGGCGGCACTGCACTGAGCCGAGCAGGGCTCGGTTGTTCGACGAAGAAATATCGCGCGCGGTGAATCTGCACCAGCGCAACTCGCCCGCATAAAGAGATGCGCGGCGCACCCTCCGCGCAGCGCGTCCGCCAGGCCTCGTGGTTCGCGCGGCAGTTGGGGCCACTAGGCGGCCCAGTACGGCGGTAAGACGGCGCCATAGAAACCACATGTACACTGTTGGACTGGAGGCACAGTAGGACGCGCAGTTGAATGATAGGGCCGCCCAGGCCACGACCGGGAACCAAGTCGAAGTCGCCCCCTGCATCGAATTTTCGTCGCATGGCGATCCGCGAGGCGCGGGCTTCACTGCCGCGCAGTTCGCGCAGGTCCATGCTGGGTCCTAAGGCGCGAATCATTGCCGAGGCATTCGCGACGCCTGCGGCTTGGAAGGTGGACACTGGGAACGCGGCGCGCTGACGAACGATGGCCCCTGCTGCGCATGACTCGGCCCGACGCTCGCCGACTGGGAGCTCGCTGGCGCGTTCAATGGCTGCGTCCTGGAACAATCATCCGACCTGCCCCATCCGCGCCGCGGCCGGGGAGGTCGTCTCCGACATCGTCGAACATGCATTCTATCTCGCGGGGCGGTTGACTGGCACATGCCCTTGTTCATGGCGCGCCTTGGCGCGTTCTGCCTCCTCGGCGGGGAAGGCGAACGACGGGGGCGCCCGGGCAGCGGGGGGGGGGGGGTTCTGCCTGCCACTTCGCATGGCAAGACCCCATTTGCAGTGGATCGCCGTCTCCAGCTTGAAGCGCTGGCGACGAGACTGACTGGCTCGCGCCCTCTCATCTGCCAATGATGAAGCCAGAGAGACCGGGCAATAAGTCCTGGTCGGTGCCAAGAGGGACTTCTGGAGCAGCACGTGGACTCGCGCCGCGGTGCTCCTGCTGAGGTCGGAGATCCAATGATCATCGTTCGTAGCAATGTTGATACTATCTTCTGAATCACCAAATGCAACGGCAGGTGTTCTACCAAACTTTGTCTTTCATGCATAACCTTTGACTGTCCTATTCTCAATATCGCATGCGCATTAGAATCGTCGGGCTCGCGAAGAGTCCGGGGCGGAGAGCAACGGGCATTCGACGAGGCTGCCGAAGCCCCCTCGCCAAGCTGAGCAGCCGGTGCGTTCGTGGGCCCCACCATCTTTGACTCTGCCTGAGCAGAAAATCCTGCTCGGACCAAGCCAGAGTGCATAACCAATCGCACGTGGAATTGGAGCAAAGATCCACTTCGCCTGGGAGCTCATTGAGGAGCTCTCCTTGCCGGGAAGATGCCCCGTCGCCCAATGCCAGAACGCTCGGTGTGCAAAGTTTCGGGACATGTGCCAAACAAGCAGGCGCCCTGTTCCACCGCCAGGACGATGTGGAATGCTATCTTGGCTGGCGATTTGCGAGCCAGCGTTGGCAAAGCCTGATGATGAGTAGCTTCATGCGAATTGCTGGGTTCATGACCATTCAGATGGTACGATTCAGCTTGCTTGCCAAGTCTGTTGCAGCAGAGGGTACGTCGTGCCGCTGGCACCTGAATAACAAGCCGTGTAATAGTTCGATTGCAAGATTGCTGTTATTCCCCAGATCCGCATGGCTAGGCGGCACCAAAATCCATACCAACTGATATTCGCATCGGACGACTTCCATGTCGCGAACGGTGAAGCGGCGAGAGATGACGCTGGCAGGATGGAGCGCTCGCATCTGCCACCCGCGCTGCTCAAGAGATCTGGCACATGCCGGCCCGAGCTCCATCACTAGAGCGCAGATGTGACACGACGTTGGTTCCCTGGTCAGCAGAGCCAGGGTGCCCCGCGCGGGGGCACAGCTCATTGCGAAAAGAGGTTCGACTGCTTCTCGGCCTCCTGGCTGGAGGGGGCAGCGGCCAGCGTCGCGTTTTCCCTCTCCGTTTCCGCCTCGTCGGCGCGGGCGCGCAGCTGAACGCCGCGGTTGGGTACGCCATCTGCTGCTTGCACGGCCCCCTCGACGTCGTCCATGGCCATCACGCGGTGCCCCCTCGGAGCCTCCTGGGGATGCGAGCTGCGCCTGGATCTGGATCTGGATGTCCCCGCCGCTGGACAAGATCAGCTCGCGCTGGCCCATGTCCAGGATCGCGCGCATGGGCCCCATGCTTCGTAGGCCAAACAAGCAAGGAAGGACGCTGCCCGATCCTCTGACAATGGGTGATGCGAAGCTGTGAATAGTAGACCTGCCCTGTTCATCCGCGACGGCAATGGGGGCGCTCACCTGATGGGAACCCACGTGGGTCCCGTCGCCAACACATTGGATGATCAAAGGCTTGTCGGTGAGGAACTGCTGAGGCCAGTGCCCTGCCTTTACGGCGTCTGGAGGCCTGTCAGGACCACACCATGCCTGTGAGCACGGGGCCATTGCTGTGAGAAAACCGCCCCTTGTTACCGTGACCTGGGGGCGACCTTCCCGTCACGGACGTCGTGGGTTCAACGAATAAAAAGAACTCTGTCCCACCCATGGCCATGGGTCTGGGCCAAGAGTCAGAACAGGTAGAGCCGCAGGTCTCGTCAGTTTGTTCTATAAGCCGCTAGCCTCATCACATTGCTCTTGCCCTCTTCAAGGAGAGGGAGGGATGAGGGGAAGCGAGGAGGGGGAGGAGGGGCAGGAGGAGGGGAGGGAGGAAAGGAGGCGGAGGAGGAGCAGCAGCAGCAGCAGGAGCATCAGCATCAGCAGCAGCAGCAGCAGCAGCAGCAGCAGCAGCAGCAGCAGCAGGGGGAGGGGGAGGGGGAGGAAGAGGAGGAAGAGCGATCCCCGGGTGACCCCTCTGCGACCAGACGCGGGGTCTGCCGGTGGCCTGCGCGCCCCCCTCCCGAGCCCGGTCTCCGCCCCCCCCTGTCGGCGCCGCCCGCGAGGCGGACGCCGCTCAGCCGAACAGGTCGAAGTCCACGTCCTCCTCCTCCTCCTCCTCCACGACCTGGCCCCCGCGGGCATGTGGCGCAGAAGGACAGACTACAGTCGGACCCAGGCGTCCTCCTCCTCCTCCTCCTCCTCCTCCTCCTCCTCCTCCTCCTCCTCCTCTTCCTCCTCCACGACCTGGCCCCGCGGGCATGTGGCGCAGAAGATTGCAGTCGGGCCCAGGCCACAAGAACAGCCCTCAAGAGCATGAGACCCTCCGCCGGCCAAGACGAACCGAACATCCAGGGGCACCCTCCCCAGGGTTCATAAGAACATCCAACGAGCACGAAGAACACTAGGGCACCCTCGCCGAATCGACCTCGATCTTGTACCTCGGTCCGACTGTAGGACTGTGCGCTCCCCTCGGAGGCGCCCGTCGGACCGAACAGGTGGTGCAAGCATCCTGCAGCATATGGCCGCCCGGGCGGGACGGCCAGACACCGTCAGACACCGAGCGTATGCTGCAGTCCTTCCGAGCGCGCGCGTCGCCAGTGGGCGGCTGACGCACGCACGCATGGCATGTCCGCCACCGCGCCCCGAGGCACGACTCTGAATGTCCTCGGGGGCATTGGCCGAATACCTCGAGCCCCAGGCCTCCACCACGAGACTTCCTCACGAGGTCCAGACCCAGAACTCGAAGGTCTCCCACAGCCCGCCGCGCGCCCCCCAGGGCGCGCCGCGTCGCGTCGCGGGATCTGCCCGGGCCCGAAAAGGCCCCAAGAGGGGCCAAGAGCTCCCAAAGAGGCCTCCAAAACGATCCAAGAGGGCCCCAAATCGCCGCACCGGGCGGTCCAAGACCCCCAAGATGGTTCCAAGACGGCCCCAAGAAGCCTTCGAGGCGCCCAAGGAGAGCCCCAAGAGCCTTCTCAAAGAGGGCCCCGAAAGGCCCAAATCCATAGTGTTCCTTCGGTTTTTCGATGGTCTCGGGGTCCTCGACTTTTCGAGCTTCCGGCGCTCCAAGACGGCCCAAGAGGCCCCGAAGACCGCCCAAGACCGCCCAAGAGGCCCACGGAAGAGCTCCAAGACGGCCCAGGAGGGCTCCAAGACGGCCCCAGAGGCGTCCGGGACGGCCCAAAAGAGCCCGTCAACGGCACCAAGAAAGGCCCAAGAAAGGGAACACGAGCCAAAAGCCGAGCATTCCTCCACGAGACGCACCCAAAAGCCCCAAGAGGCTCCCAAGAGGCCCCCAAGGAGGCACCCAAGACACCCCGAGGGGCCCCCAAAAGTGCCCCCAAGAGGCATTAAAACGGCCCAGAAGAGCCTCCCTAGAGGCCTCTCACAACATCCTGGCGAATATCCCAAAGGCCTATGACCAACAACCCAGGCACGGTGGCGGGAGTGGCCGACGGCCATCAGAGCCGCCGCCCCCAGTTGTCTTGCCACAGGGGTGCACGGCGTGCCAAACGTCTGACAAGTTGTTTGGTCATCTAGAGAACTCCCCGTGGGGTCTCGGTCCAGCCCGCCAGCCACCCGCGTCGCCCAAATCGCCTCCAAAACTGCCAAGGTGGCTAAAGATGGCCCGAGCTGGCCCAAGATGGTCTTCAAGATGCCCCCAAGACAGGCAAGATGGACCCAGGAGAGCCCAAGATAGCCTCAAGATGGCCTCCAAAAGACGGCCCCAAGATGCTTCAAAGACAGCCAAGATGGCCCAAGAGAGCCCAAGACAGCCCAAGAAGCAGAGGCCCCCTAAATCGGCCCAAGAGGCCTCCAAGAGCTTCTTCAGGAAGGCCCGAAAAGGCCAAAATCTTGAAATGTTCCCTAAATTTTGGCACGATTCGAGCATTTGCTTCAAAACGGCCTCCCGACAGCCCAAGACGGCCGGAGAGGTCCCAAAATTTGCCCCAAGATCGCCCTAGAGGCCTCCAAGGTGGCCCCAAGACGGCCCAAGAGGCTCCCAAGACCCCGAGAAGGCCCAAGAGGACTCCAAGACGCCCAAAATGGCCTTCAAGACGATCCTGAAGCGCCCCGAGAGGGCCCCAAGACGGCCCAGAGAGGCTCCCAAGACTGCTTCCGACGACGTCAGACGGGCCAGGAACGCGGTCAAAGAGGCCCCCAAGAAGCCCCTCAAAGGCCCCCAAGAGGCCCAAGAGGGCCTCCAAGAGGCCTCCAAGAGGCCCCCAGGAAGCTCTCAGAAGGCCCCAAGAATGACCCAAGAGGCTCCCAAGAGGTCTCCTCATCCTTATCCTCATCCTTCCTTTTCCTCTCTCTCTCTCTCTCTTTCTCTCTCTCTCTCTCTCTCTCTCTCTTTCTCTCTCTCCTCATCCTCCTCTTCCTCACTCACGTGTTCCCCAAAGGGCTTCCACAACGGCTGGGGAAACACATGGTCCGATAGCGTGGTTAAACTGTACCCAAACATGTGGCCACACAAGCGTATCCCAAAAGGCAGCGGGCGGCGGTGATTCGCCAAAGGCGTCTTCGAGAAATCATGCCGACGGTACCCTCTGACACTCCCGAGACAAGCGACGGCCCCCGCAGCGCGCTGTACCGTCGCACCGGACAGTCTCTGCCCGACCGTGAGCGGCACCCGCCGCACAGTGAAAAACTGCACTATGCGCCTTGACTAGTCCCTGCTGTTTCCTCCTTCTCCCTCCGCCTCCCCCATCACTATGCGACGAAGCGGTCTGAGATTGAACGAAATTACTCGCTGCGTGGAGCTCCCCATATGTGCATCTCATGTTTTATGTCATGCCGTGGTGAGCGTCTGTTCATGAGCGGTCGACTACAATAGCGCGTCCACGTGGGCGACAGGGCCGACGAAGACGAGTGACCCCTAATGCGAGTGATTGCGTATGAGTCAGAGTGAGCTTTGAGTACGGTTGAATGCGAGCCTCTTCCTCTTCATCCCCCCTCCTCAGCTGCCAGGCCTTCCCCTTTTCAGCCCGCGGTAGCTTTGGAGCTTCCCACATGTGCATATGTTGTAGGATAGTTGGCAGTGGGATATGTAAGACGAGCGTTTAGCCACACAAGGCCATAAGTGCATGTCATGTTGGAGGATAGTGCCACGAGAAACAAGCAAACCGCCTGAGACATCCCCACAAAATGGCCGCGAACGAGCCCGTGCAACCACCCCTGGCGGCTCCCCTTAGGGGTGCTGAAACCAGCGCCCCGCCTGAGACATCCTCACAATCTGCTCTCCAAGCGAAGGATGTTGAGCCCAGAAACAAGCAAACCGCCTGAGACATCCCCACAAAATGGCCGCGAACGAGCCCGTGCAACCACCCCACGAGGCCCGGAAACAGGCAAACCGCCTGAGACATCCCCACAAAATGGCCGCGAACGAGCCCGTGCAACCACCCCTGGCGGCTCCCCTTAGGGGTGCTGAAATGAGCGGCTGAGACATCCTCCAAATCTGCTCCAAGCGAAGGATGTTCAGAAACAGGCAAACCGCCTGAGTGAAACCATCCCCGCTGAAAAGAGATCTGCTCCAAGCTGCAAACCGCCTGAGACATCCCCACAAAATGGCCGCGAACGAGCCCGTGCCACCCCTGGCGGCTCCCCTTAGGGGTGCTGAAACCAGCGCCCCGCCTGAGACATCCTCACAATCTGCTCTCCAAGCGAAGGATGTTGGCCCAGAAACAAGCAAACCGCCTGAGACATCCCCACAAAATGGCCGCGAACGAGCCCGTGCAACCACCCCTGGCGGCTCCCCTTAGGGGTGCTGAAACCAGCGCCCCGCCTGAGACATCCTCACAATCTGCTCTCCAAGCGAAGGATGTTGGGCCCAGAAACAAGCAAACCGCCTGAGACATCCCCACAAAATGGCCGCGAACGAGCCCGTGCAACCACCCCTGGCGGCTCCCCTTAGGGGTGCTGAAACCAGCGCCCCGCCTGAGACATCCTCACAATCTGCTCTCCAAGCGAAGGATGTTGGGCCCAGAAACAAGCAAACCGCCTGAGACATCCCCACAAAATGGCCGCGAACGAGCCCGTGCAACCACCCCTGGCGGCTCCCCTTAGGGGTGCTAGAGGGTGCTGAAACCTGCTCCTGAGACATCCTCACAATCTGCTCTCCAAGCGAAGGATGTTGGGCCCAGAAACAAGCAAACCGCCTGAGACATCCCCACAAAATGGCCGCGAACGAGCCCGTGCAACCACCCCTGGCGGCTCCCCTTAGGGGTGCTGAAACCAGCGCCCCGCCTGAGACATCCTCACAATCTGCTCTCCAAGCGAAGGATGTTGGGCCCAGAAACAAGCAAACCGCCTGAGACATCCCCACAAAATGGCCGCGAACGAGCCCGTGCAACCACCCCTGGCGGCTCCCCTTAGGGGTGCTGAAACCAGCGCCCCGCCTGAGACATCCTCACAATCTGCTGTGTGTTGAGTAAGTCTCAGACTATGAGTAAGTCTGAGTATGAGTACGCCTGGGTATGAGTAAGTCTGAGTATGAGTAAGTCTGAGTATGGATATGTCTGAGTGTGAGTAAGTCTGAGTATGAGTACGTCTGGGTATGAGAATGTCTGAGTATGAGTAAGTCTGAGTATGAGTAAGTCCCACCAGCCCTTTGGGAATGAGTGGTTTAGGGAGCCCGCTCTGTTCTCAACCCCCCTTCTTCCCCTTCGGGGAGGGGTTTACCCCTCCCCCTACCCCCTCCCCCTGGGCCTGGAGAGGGCGCCCCGCGGGTCGTTGGAGGGGTCTTTTTCGACTCCTGGGAGGGCTAAAAAACGACGACCCTCACGAGGATTCTGGCCCCGACGGGGGGGCACCGTTTGGCCCCCCTCCTCTTCTTTAAAACCAGAATCATTGATTTTACTACGGTTTTGGCCCCATTTGGGCGTCCTGAGGGGGCCGCGCTCATCTTCCTTCATAGCAAAATCATTGATTTTACAAGGTTTTCGGCTCATGTTGTCCTTCTCAGGGGGCAGCTCTCATTTGCGCTTCTGAGGAGGTCGCAAGAGGCCCCAAGATCGCCCCAAGAGGCCCCCAGGAGGCTCCCAAGAGGCCTCCAAGAGGCCCCCAAGAGGCCCCCAAGAGGCCCCCAAGAGGCCCCCAAGAGGCCCCCAAGAGGCCCCCAAGAGGCCCCAAGAGGCCCCCAAGAGGCCCCCAAGAGGCCCCCAAGAGGCCCCCAGGCCCCACGAGGGCCCGAACGACTCACACCAACGAGGCGCCCGAACGACTCACCCACGAGGAGCCCGAACGACTCACACCAGGACGAGGGCCCCGAACGACTCACACCACGAGGAGCCCGAACGACTCACACCAGGAGGAGGAGCCCGAACGACTCACACCAGGACGAAGGGCCCGAACAACTCACATCACGAGAAGACCGAACGACTCACGCCAGGACGAAGAGCCCGAACGACTCAAACCACGACGAAGAGCCCGAACGACTCACACCAGGAAGAAGGGCCCGAACGACTCACACCAGGACGAGAGGCCCGGAGATATGCGGGGGCAGGCGGAAACACGCCTGAAAAACACGACTGTCGGTATGCTTCGCAAGAGTTGCTGTTTTGAGATGGGCTGGTGGGGATACGCGAAGCGTAAAGAATCTGAGTATGAGTAGGTCTGAGTATGAATATGCCTGAGTATGAGTATGTCTGAGTATGAGTAAGTCTGAGTATGAGTATGTCTGAGTAAGAGTAGGTCTGAGTTTGAGTAGATCTGAGTATGAGAGTATCTGAGTATGAGTAAGTCTGTGGATGAACAAGTCTGGGTATGAGCAAGTCTGAGTATGAGTAACTCCGACAGGAGGGGAGGAGGAAAGAGGAGGAGGGAGAGGGAGTAGGAGGAGTCCAAGAAAAAACAAGAACCCCATCTTAGGATATGGGGACAAAAACGTGTCCCGTATGGGTCGCTAAGTCCGGCCTGGCGGCCTCGACGGCGACGACGGCGGCGGCGACGACGACGACACAACGGGGTGTTTTGATTCGTTCACTTTCCAGCGGGGCGCTGCGACCACCGCCCCCCCCAGCACGTCTGCATCGTTTGTCGCATTACTTTCCTCCCCCACGTCCTGTTCCTCCCTGTCTCCGTCTGCTCCTGCTTTGGCCGAAGCCCAAGTCGAGGCCAGCCGACTACAGGCATCCACTGCGCCAGCAGCGAGTGTACAAAAGAGGTGCCCCCATGAGCGCCAGAGGTTCTGCGAATTCAAATTTCCCGTCCTCATCCTCCTCCTCGTCCTCCTCATCCTCGTTCTCCTCCTCCTCCTCCTCATCCTCATCCTCATCCTCCTTCCTTACAAACAACTCCTCCCTGTCGCACCCCGAGGCCGGTCGAAAGGGCGGCCAGGGCGTTTCGCCTGAGACTCCCTCACCAGTTATGACCCCTCGGCATTTATGACCCCGAGGCTTACAGTCATCGGCCTGACCTAAGGAACGATAAATAAGGAAGGAAGCCCCTTTTTTATCCCAAGGAATACCGCATAAGGAACGATGAATAACAAATAGCGCATAAGGAACTGTAAATGACGCATGCAAACCTAAGGAACGACCGAGCCCCTTTTGAAAAGTAAGTGTTCCTTATTCAAGCCGCTCACTGTAGTGTCTGCCACAGTTTCACGGATGGAGGGCGGGCCGTTTTCGAAATATGGCTTTCACCGCAGCGCCGCCAACATTCGCCTTACGAGCTTGCAACAGCTCCACGGACGCAGGAGATGGCCCTTTTTCTGGAATGCGGCTGTGGCACTCAGCGCCGCGCGCACTCTTCCCGGAAGTCTGCGGCAGCCTCGAGCTTCACAGATGGAGGGGCGATGGTCTCCAGCGTGCGGCTCTCGCCTTCGCGCCCCGACCACTCGCCTCAAGAGTTCGCAGCGGCTTCACGGATGGAGTGCGGCTCACTTTCAAAATGTGGCTCTCGCCTTCGCGTCGCGCGCGTCCGTCTCAAAGTCCACAGCAGTGCTAAAGACTCTGATGGTTGAAGTCCCCAGAAAGGCGCCCTGGAAGGACTTAGGACTGTCAGGCCACAACAGTCACGTTGATTCGCAGTGTTGCAACCCGACGGATGGCAGTCTGGCGCATTTTACGTTGGGTTTCGTAATAAGCGTGGGGGGGTACCCCCCCCCCCGACAGGGGTCAACCTCGCCTCGTCGTCGCGCCGCGACGGAGGTCGGAGCGCCTTCGGCGCGCGGTGGCTACACGCGACGGAGGTCGATGCGGGGCTGTCGGCGGGGGTGACGCCCCCCCGACGCATATGATTTACTAAGAAACTCGGAGTAGGATTGTCAGGGGCCCTGACAATCCTACTCCGAGTGACTGTTGCGCCCTGACTCAGGGCGCAACAATCACGTTGATTCGCGGCGCTGACGCCCCAGGAATGGCGATCTGGCGTGATTGAAGATTCTCAAGCGGCTGTCTTCCAATGGGGCACTTCCCGCGATGAAGACGAATTCTTTCTTGTAGGGACCTATGAAGAGGGAACTTGGAGGAAGCGTGTAATGAAAAATCGTTGATGCGTCTTGAGTTTACACTGTTCCTCCTCATCCTCCTGCTCCTGTCGTCCTCCTCCTCCTCGGTTTCCTCCTCCTTCTCGTCCTCGTCATCGTCCTCCTCCTCGTCCTCCTTCTCGTCATCCTCACCCTCGTCCTCCTCCCCCTCGACCTCCTCCTCATCCTTCTCCTGCTCCTGCTCCTCCTGCTCCTGCTGCTCCTCCTCATCCTCCTCCTCCTCTTCCTCCTCCTCCTCTTCCTCCTCGTCCTCTCCTCCTGCTCGGTTTCCTCCTCCTCCTCGTCCTCGTCATCGTCATCCTCCTCCTCGTCCTCCTCGTCCTCCTCCCCCTCGTCCTCCTCCCCCTCGACCTCCTCCTCATCCTGTTCGACTGTCTCTGACACCCCACTTCCAATCGAGCAGTTGGTTTACAAACCCCCTAGCGCGTTCAGGTCGCAGACCGGCGTCGAGCCCACCGTGAAAACGCGCGCGGGTCCGACGCCCCCGTCGCCGTCGACCTGCCCGTCTCCGACGAGGAGACCGGCAAGGCCCCGCCTCACCTGGTTCGACGGCCTCGCCCCTCTGCGGCGCAGGCCCCGGATCCGAGGCACACCCGAGCACCCTGCATCCACATGAGCGACGATCAAAAACGGGGGTCTTCAAGCAAAATGACACATAGAGGCCTCCGAGATGGGGTCGGAGTAGATGGGGTCGGAGGATCGCGCCGCATCGGCGATGCATCGGCGATGCACCGGCGATTCATCGTCGACGTCGGCGATGCATCGGCGACGTCGACTTGAATCAAGTCGGGCTGCACATCGAGCCTCATCGGCGATGACGCATCGGCGATGCATCGGCAATGCGGCGCGACCCTCCGACCCCATCTACTCTCGGGCCGGGCGAAAGGGGGGGATAGCAAAGGGGGGGGTTGAGAATCAGCTCACGTAGCTGATTTTCCCGGCGCCTCCCGGCGCCAGGAGGCGCCCATGTATCGAGGAATGGGCCCCTCGGTGGGGCCGAAACCAGCTGCATGCAGCAGATTTCGTAACCCCCCCTTTCCCAATCGCCCCCTTTCGCCCGGCCCGATACTCCAGCTCCAACCCCATTTAGGAGGCCGAGAACAAGGCGACCACGCGGTAGCTGACGCGGGCCGCCGGCGCGGCACGCCACACTTGAAGCGAGGGCGCCCGCGCGCGACCCCACGCGGTAAGCGTGCGCGCGAATGTCGGCGCAGACGACCCCATTCTTCTCCGCCGCCCACGTGCAAGCATGAATTCCCTAGGATCCGAGCGACGCCGACGACGACGAGGACGAGGAGGAGGGAAAGAGGAAAGGAGGAGCGACCCCATCGAGCAGGTGATCCGGAGAAGGCCCTCGGGGGCGGCCTATCGGGAATCCCCCTCGCGCAGGCAGCGGTTGCGGCGGGCATGGACTCGGGCTCTGGCCGGAGCAGCCCGCGAAGTCTCTCCCCGCACCACTGGACGGCGGCCCATCCCGCCCGGCGTTTTCGCTCGGTCTCGGGCGCCGGGGCCATGGCGCGTCGATCTCCGACCAGCAAAAAAAGCCGCAGAGGGGTGGGATCCAGAGAGCTCCAGTCCTGGTCTTCGCGATGTTGCCTCTCTACTTTTCGCAGCCACGAGCCTCAGGGCCGTTGGGCAAGGGGCGTAGTCAGGTCCTGCCCTCACCACGCTCGAGGTGTTACATGTTCTGAGCGTGCCCCATTCATTGGTGCCACCCTCCGAAGCCGCTGTCTAACTTATCGACCTGTCTGGTGTACAACAGTCACCGTGGCCGCGCCATGGCAGGTTTGCAGACACTTCGTGGTCCGCTTATGTGCTTATGTCGCTGCGACAACCAAATATTCAACTGCACGTGCATACGGTAAACAAGCTCGTCCGCATGCGCGAACGAGGACAGCACAACCCACCCCCACCCTCAGCCGAGACCCCCGCTCCCGACCTGGTGATGCTGGGGATGGTCTGTTGGGCTCCCTGGGGGGCCAAGAACCACTCCCAGCCAGGACCCCCTGCAACACCAGGTCAGGGGATGGGCGTCCTGACCGGGGATGGGTGAGGACGCAACTACTAGGAGGTTTTCGTCGGAAGGATTCAAAAAGATGAAGCCCCATTGGGGGGCTGTTGCGCCGGAGTGGGTTCGGCCGGATGAAGCGGGATCAAGCAAGACTCAGCGGGATTCAGCAGGACCAGAAGCGGGACTGGGCCGGGTAGCACGCTGGATTCCGGACCAGGGCAGCATCAGGACCTGCCCTCCCGGGAGCTGCATCCGCAGATGGGGGTGGGCTGCGCTGCCCCCCGAGGAGGCGGGGCCCCCCGCCGCCCGCCTTCTTCTCCTCCTTGGCGGCGGCGCCGCCGGCGTCTCCGCCGCCGCCGCCGCCCCCGCCGGCGGCCGGGGCAGCGCCGCCTGTGCTCGGGGCGCGGGCGTCGGCAGCCGGACCGCAGCAGTCGAGCCAGAAGCCCAGCAGAGCGATTCGCGCGTGATTTTTCTGTCGCGCGGGGACAGGCCAGCCTGAAGGGGCCCAGGGACGCACAACGAGATAGGCCCAAGTAGCAGGATGCCCCAGATTTTCATATATGGTCTGGGCTTTCGTCTTCCTCCCCACTTCCCATGTTTTCCCATATTTTCTGGGGAATCGACGATTCATTGTGTCTGTGTGTGTGTTCCCTCCTGATAGTGTTCGATGTTCTCCTTGGAGGCGCGCGTCCTACCCGGACATGCAGTACACCCATCTTGTAGCATATCGTTTCCCGAGCGGTGGGGCCAAAGAGCGCCCGCCACGCCGCACATGCTACAAGATTTCTCGGTGCGCGCGTCGCCCCCTGGGGGGGGGGGGGGCGACGCACATGCAGTACTGGTATGTTGGGGTGACGCCGAGTGGAGGCGCTTCTGCTTAGAAAGGACCGTGACTAGCCACCGCGCGGAGCGCGCTATACAGGCGGTGCAGGGCCCCAGCCCCCATGTGAAAAAGAAGAGTGGGGATGACGCTAGAAGCATTTGCTGAAATGTGCGCACCCCTCCGCCGATCTGCTCGCCAATTTGGAGTGTCTTTCTCCGTGCATCCTTTTGTTGCCGAGGGGTACTCCCAGAGCGTCTCAAGTGCATGTCGACGAAAACTGTACAACATAGGCTGGCTTATGCCGACAGGTCGGGGGGCACGAAGGTGGGGTAGGGGCTAAGATGGGGTTGGAGGGAAACATCGCTCTGGGTCCCTGGAAGAAGGAAACGCGTTGCACGGGAGCACCTGGCTGGGCCCGTTCTCTGGCCCCGCCTTGGGATAACCCTCCCTCTACGAATCCCCGAACAGGGCGTGCCCCATCCTTTTGCCGGTTGCCGTGAGCGCTGCACCGCTTGAAAGGGGATGGCTCTGACCCTCCTGGCGGCTGTGGCCCTCCCCTCCCTCTCCACGCATCGCCAACTATCCGCCCGCCACCGTGCCGCCGTCACTGAGCGGAGCGACCTCTGACCCCCTTCGACTCCTCAGCGCTGGAGGCTGAATGTGAGCAGCGCTCGGCATGAGAGCCCCAGGCCCGCGTTTCCATGGCTTCTTGGCGTTTATGGTTGGTTCCGGAGTTCGCCGCGTGACTTGCCAGACCACCACCATGCCGCAAAATGATCCCGAATGTCCGTACTGGAGCCCTCTTGAGGAGGCTCTTGGACAGTGTTAGAAGCCCTTGGGCGCGGCCCGATAAGCTCAAACCCTTGTAGACATATCAAAGCGACGCCAACCTTATGAAACTGCGAATACCGCAAGGCAGGTGGACGACGAAGACAAACGGGTCTTGCGCGAGATGGCATAGCGCACTTACACCGCGGCTTACGCCGGCCGCCAGCGCGGCTCGCTGTGTTGGAGACGAAGACGCCTACGCACGACCTTGCGCGGGCAGCTCAGGCGCCAGTGCTGGTGAGGACGAACCCGGTGTCTTCCGTCGCCCAGATGAGAAGAAGCATGGGAGAGACAGGCGCAGACAATTTCTCTCCCTCTTTCTTCCTCCTTCCGACTCTAGGCAGCGCGCCGCAGACAGGAAGGAACGCGGGGCAGCGCGGACGGGAGGCGGCAGACGGAGCAGGCGTTTCCTGTGGGTCGACCGTGCAGATGCGACAGGCAGCAGCAGGAGCGAGCCCACGGGGAGGACGCGGGCGGGAGGCGAATGGAAAACTGGCGTTTCCGCGGCCCTCGAAAGCCCTCCAATATCTTATCTCCTCCTCCTCCTCCTTCTCCTCCTCCTCCTCCTCCTCCTCCTGCTCCTCCTCCTCCTCCTGCTCCTCCTCCTCCACTTTTTTTCCTTATTAAAGAGCTCCTCCCTGTCGCACCCCGAGGCAGGTCGAAAGGGCGGGCTGGGCGTTTCGACTGAGACTTCCTCACCGCTCACGCTCCGGAAGCTTAAACTTTGCGACAGCTTCGCGGATGGAGGGCAGGCCGTTTTCAAAATGTTGTTATCATCTTCGTGCCGCGCACATTCGCCTTAACAGCACAAACTGCAAGAGAGATTCACGGATGGACGACGGATCGTTTGCAACATGTGGCTCTCGCCTTAGCGCCACGCTCACTCATCTTACAAAAATCCAAGGGTTTCACTGATGGAGGGAGGGCCGTGTTGAAAATGTGGTTCTCGCCTTAGCGCCGCGCATACTCGTCTTAAAACATCGAGAGTTTCACACACGGTCCGTCTTCAAAATGTGAGCCTCGCTTTAGCGCCGCAGCCTCGCTTTAGCGCCGCGGTTTGAAAAGAGCTTCACTGGAAGAGGGCGGTTATCTTTAAGAATGTGGCTCTCGCCTTAGCGCCGCGCACATTCGGCTACAGAGCTTGCAACAGTTTCAAGGATTCTCATGGTTAACGTTCCAGAATTGCGTTCTGGCACGATGTCGGCATGTCAGGGCGCAACAGTCACATAGATTCGCGGCGTTGAAGTCCCAGGAAGGATCGTCAAGACGCAACAGTAACGGTGATTCGCGGCGTTGAGGTCCCAGGAATGGCGTTCTGGAACACTTCTGGATTGTCAAGCGGTTGTCGTCCAACGGGGCACTTCCTTCAATTAAAGTAGACCATTGTAAGGGGCTTCTGAAGAGGGAACTTGGAGGGAAGGTTTACTGCAATACTGTTGACGAGTCTTTGGTTTGCACTGGTCCTCCTCCTCCTCCTCCTCCTTCTCCCCATCCTTCTCTTCCTCCTCCTTCCCTTCCCTTCCCTTCCCTTCTCCTCCTCCTCCTCGTCCTCTTCCTCCTCCTCCTCTTCCTCCGCTTCCTCCTCATCCTCCTCCACCCATCCATCGTGGTGTGCCTAGAAGCTCAACTGTGCGCGGCTCCCAAGTACCTGCGGAGCCAGATTGGTACGTCTGAGTCGATCTGGACTACGAGGTCATGGGTGGCTGGCTCCCCTCATGGGGTGAAATCTGCGAAATTGTTGTTGCATCCCTTGCTTCAGCGTGCTCAAGCCAGATCGGAGTTTCTCTCGTTTTGGACATTAATTGATAACATAATGCTTCGAGCTGAAGGAATGAAGCGGCTGGTTGAATCTCGCATGCTGGATGCTGGCAAGCAATTCAAGGATGGTCTCGATTCCCTTTGTTTGGTGTTCTCTGACAAAAGAGTTCTGGTCTCGAGTCCGCCCGAGTTGGGCAAGCGAATTGCCAAGGCCCCCAACAAGCCTGGCATCCATGATCAACCTTGTATCGCCGCGGTGGACCTGGGCGTTGATGTGGCAGAGGGTCGTCGACGTACTGTGGCAAAGTCTACGCAGCGCCTGGCTGCTGCAGGTCGGCGCACGCGCAGGCTGCACATGTTCAAGAAGCATACTCACTTGCACAAAGTCTGCCAAAGCCTCTGGTCCACGGGGGGCATGCCCCAAGCAGCATGCGGCCACCAAGTGGCGGGTGTTGGCACCTCACAGTCTTCTTAAATTGCGTCGTAACGCTGCCTCAACAGGAGCGGGATTCCTGAAGGGCCGATGCCGTACCACCATGATGGCCATCTTGTATGGCAAGAAAGACCCAGTCTTAGAGCTCAGGCGTTGACTGATCGCTGAATGTCTTACAGTTTGGCAGCAGCATCCTGAGCACCATCGCAGGACAGAAAAAAAAAACGCGCTTCGGGCCGTGCTTACCTCAAGTTGAGCGCTGCTGGCGGGTGACGGTGGCGCAAGGTGAAAGGACCAATATCTGCGGTTAGTGCTACAGTACATGATGTAGTATGGGATCCTATTTCTACGTGCCGCTGGAGGCGCAATTGCTCGCAGCCATACGATTGAACGATCTTGACATCGTCGCTCCCCAATTTGCTGATAATGCAATGGGTTGCACTGGTATACTTGAGGATTTGGTGGGAGATGTCGAGTCCCTCACTTGGCAGAGTGCCTGCAAACATGACGATGGTGGTGACCTGGCCCAAGGAGGCGATGCCTACTGGGCGAGGCGCGTGTTCCAGAGGTTCTCTCGAGAAGGGCAGCATGATCTTGCTGGTCAGACGCTATGCGTAGCAGCTGCTGCACAGAGGCCTCGAGTTCGGGCGTTCCCTGCAAGCACCGCTGAGGATCAAATGTGCCAGACGTGCCGCGGAGCGCCAGAGACGCTCGCGCACCGCATCTGGGAATGCCCATGTAACAACGACCATGAAGATTCTTACAAATCTGGTGCTATTCTTCCGCAAGCCCTTGCGTGCCTCCATGCCAACTCCGCCGTATGGCGTCGAGGCATTCCCCTGATCGACCACACCCATCCAGTGTTTGAGGATCCAACCCGAAGAGGATGGGCTCCTTGTCCTGGGTCCTTCGCCTTTGCGGGAGCTCTCGGCCTCAGTCGGTGCTGAGCCGCTTGTCGTTTTCTGTGAGGGCTCGAGCGGCAAGTTTTCGTGGGACCCCACAGGCGTCGGTGTGGGGCCGCTGCCCTTGTCATATGTAGGGCTCCTGGGTCTGAGGAGCGGGAGACGATCGGGGATGCGGGGTTTGACCGGGAAGGAATCCAACTGTTCCCCGTGATGAGCTGCTCACCGTTTGTTTGCGGCTTGAGGGCACGACTGGCCCCGTCCACTTTATCACGGACTAAGTCTGGGGTGGGAGCGGGGTCGGGCTAGCTCGGTGGGGGGGGCGAAATTGGGACATGTGGCTCCGAATTCAAACGGCTTTGAAGTCTAGAGGTCCAGGTCAGGTCACTCTTGAATGGACGGCCTCTCACGAGGATCTGGACGGCCCCGAGTTGTCCGTTCATGAGCGCGTCGCCAGTGCTGGTAATCACTTGGCTGATATCGCTCCTGGTGAAGCAGCCGCCCGATCGCGGCAGTTAGCCTGCAAGGATGAGCCCAGGACTGATTCTTGGGACGCGCAAGCCGCCCCGGCGGGCTCTGGTGGACTCGTGCTTGGCCGACCCCAAGACGGTCCGTTCGGAAGGGGTCCCCGCGGAAAGGGCACGCAGGGGGTCAGACCTCGACCAGGCTGTGTGCTCCAGCTGTCGTAAGCTTGTGACTCATGGCAAGCCTTTCAGACGTTTCACTTGCGTGTTCGTCTCCGACAGGCAGGGCCTGCCTGCAGATTGTGGGTCCCCTTGCATTCCTGCCATCGGCGTCGACCTCTCCCCCTCCGAAGTGGTTTGTTTCGTTGGCGGCCCTCTTCCCGTGGGCGGGACGGCTTTGCATCTCTCCTGAAGGCTGGCCTTTGGGAGATCTTCACGGTCTCTATTAAAGGGGCCCTGGGACACACAAATAAATACACACAAATAAAAGGATTCCCAATATTTGTCCTTATTTTCTTGATTTTCGTCTTCCCCCCCACTTCCCATATTTCCCCATATTTTCCTAGGGATCGACGATTCATTGTGTCTGTGTTTTTTGTCCCTCCTAATCTATGTCTGCCAGTTTTGTGGCCGATCTGCGACCTCGGGCGGAAGGCAGTTAGCAGTTCGCTGCGCAGTGCGAGGCCCCCTGGCAAGAAGGGGCTTCGCTCACAAGTTGGGTCGACTTCGCAGGGGCTTGTCTCCCTCGTAGGTGGGGCCTTCTGAGGCTTCGGCCAGCCTCCGAGAGGCTCCTCTTTTGGCGGCCGCGGCCCGGCGTGCCCTCGGTTCCGAGGCTTGTGCCTCTCAAGTAGGGCCAGCACTGGACCGACCTCGTCCCCTGCGGGGGGCCCCGCCTCTCCCGCGGACGCGGGGGGGGGAATGGGCCAGAGAGCGCCCTCACCCTGCGGGGGGCGGACGTAGGTCCAAGGCTTGGTTCCTGCTTTCCCTTTTCCTCCTCCTCCTCCTCCTCCTCCTCCTCCTCCTCCTCCTCCTCCTCCTCCTCCTCCTCCTCCGCCTCCTCCTCCTCCTCCTCCTCCTCCTCCTCCTCCTCTTCTCACGCTGTGCTTGCCAAAACGTTCCGATACGTTCCTCCTCCGAGCTGTGAGTTGTCGGATATAGTGCCTGACAGTCACCGCCAGCCATCCCCCCCCCCAGGGGCCTGTGCCCCTGGGGGGTGATCAAACTAGTTATATGTATTTGTTTGATGTCCGACCCTCCTGCGCTGGGTTCTCGTTTTGAATAGAGCGCTGCGGTCGCACACTTCTCCTCCAGCCTCCCTCCTCCTCTCCCTCCCTCCTGGCTCTCGCCTCCTCTCCTCCGGTTCTGCTTGCCAGCCTGCCTCTCCTGTCCTGCCCCCCAGCCTGGCTCATACCTCGCCGTCCTGATTAGCCTCGCCATCCCCCGGGGGGCGGCGAAGCGCAAAACTGTCGCCACTCTCGAGGGTTGCTGGAAGGTGGGACAGCATAGTGGGTACCAGGCGTAGATTCACACTAGACCTCGCCAATCCTGGGGGAGGTGCGGCGCAGATTCCGCTAAGACCTCACCATCCCTGGGCGACTGCGAACAGCCAGTCTATCGCCACTTCAGAGGCAGCTGGGGGGGGGCCGCATGGAGGGGTCCAAGCGAGGATTCAAAATGTGTCAAACGAAGCCCTTCTCTGATATGCTCAACTGAGGGTGAGCGTCAGCCGGACGATCTATTTTCTGTCACCGAAAGTACATCAGCTGCTGAAGGTGCCTTGAGCCAAATGACAACAAATAGAATATGCAGCAACGCATGGCACATGCATACACAAAGAACGTAGTGAGAAGGGGGTTAATCTCATAGGTACACACCGGATCTACACAGTGGGCCCCATTTTAGTGATATTAAAACAGAAAGAAAATTCTATCACTCGGCTTCGGCGCGGCACTGACTTGCTTAAAAGGATGGGAGACAGACTTCAGGCACAGGTCTGTACACATTACGGATGCCAACTCAAGGTCTTAAAACGGAATGCTTGGGATCCGGGCCTTAGCATAAAAAATGAATCATGCACAGGTATGATACAGACTTCCCCCTTCGAAAGTCCAGCCCTTCTAGACTACTCAGGGAGCCCCCAACACCGACCAGAGAGAGAGAGAGAGAGAGAGAGAGAGAAAGAGAGAAAGCAAAGAGAGAGCAGCCGGGGCAGGAACCACGGCGGGGGGCGGCGCGGGCGGAGAGAGCAAGAGAGAGAGAGAGAGAGAGAGAGAGAGAGACGTGATGACCTACGTACGTTCTTGTCTAGTCGACCTTGGTCGTTCTCGTCCTAAACTTCCTGCTCCTCCTCCGCCTCGGCACTCCTCTGAGTACGACTCAAGTACTTACTGGAATACGCCTTGCTCCTGTTCCGGGACGATGGCTGGCCCTTACGCTCCTGCAGACTCTCGGCTTCTGCCACCAGACGCAACATTCCCGTCTTCAACATTCTGAACTGAGAGGCGGTACCCTTCGACACGTCTGACTTCGTCATGATGTCGACAGTCATTCCAGGATGAGGTACCCAGCGAATACTACTGCCCATTCTCTCCATTACCTCTCGAATGACTGCGAGGTCCACTGCTATCCTGCGATCTGCTTTCGATCCTGAGGTTATCTTGTCTAAAGTGTCGAAGATGCCCTCGGCGTCTACAATAGACACATTCTTTAAAGGAGACACATTTAATTCGCATTTAATTCGCTGTCCTGCCGCAGGACTGTCGCGAACGGGCCCGCATGGTTTCTCCAGGCGTTGGTCAACAAGCCTCCCCGGGTCACTTTCAAAAATAACACTTGAAGCCGTTCGGCCTCTCCCAAAGCAGCACTCAAAGAAATAACTTCTCCTCCCAAGGTGGGCGGCACCTGTCTTCGGAGACGAGAGGATCGCCATGCCAGAGGGGTCACACGAGACAGGCGGCCGGCAGAGAGACTCTGATCAGCAGCATATACTTGCCACGCTTGCTGAGCGCGCCCTGGACGGGCGGCTCCAATCCCACCCGCGCCCGAGGCCGCCACGAAGATCATCTGATCTTTCTTGAACCTCCAGACTGTGATAGGCATAGAAGCTGAGCACCGCAGCATGTCCACAGCCTTGTTCGCCTCTGGGACGTCGCCCACGGTAAGGCCGTTGACTCTGGACGCGAGCATGGATGCGGCCCCTGATACTTCAGCTCTGGACTCACGGCCGATCCAGTTCAACTTATAGATTAGCGATCTGAAGTGAGCACACTCGGATCCGAGCAAGGGTGGACTGTGATCACTTCTTCTATGACGAGGGATACCCAGGCGAGTGATCGATTACATGATGTATTTCTCCTGGTCGACCAGAACACGGTCGGGTAATAGTCGAATACGTCGTCCAATATATATATGTATATATATATATATATATATATATATATATATATATATTCCACACCTTTCTCGACGATCCGCTCGAACTTGGCGAAAGTGAATCTAGAACGAAAACGATCGATACGCTTCTTAGCGATGGAAGGATGCAAGACCATGATCCAGTCGTCCTCTACCAATACATGGCTTAGCAGATCACCATTCTTCGTCCTCTCGTAGAACCAGCATGGTTCTAGCCGACTCTTACCGTATCCTAGTTCTTTCTGAAAGAACTCCGATGTGGTGGTATGTACTGCTAGTGGAGCGTCATCCAGTCCATATACTGGCGCTAGTAATTCTATTAACGACCCTGTCGGCAAGTCCAGACCCTCGCAGGGCTCGACGAATACCCTTCCACGAGAACGAGATAGTTTACTAATTTGACAGAATGCGTTCCTGAGGTCGCCCACGTATAACTCTAGCCCATACAATAGACTTATAATAAGAAACAACATCAAAGTTTCCATATGTGGCGTGGGTGCGTACACGCTGAGCTCTGCTGTGTCCTCATCCTCGTGCCCACGAACGCACCAGCGACTCTTCGCCTTGGGTCTAGAGTGAACTCCTGGCTGGGGCTTCCAGCGGCGCGCCATCCTCGAAGAAACCACCCTGTTGGGGAATAGACGTCGAAGCTCGTGGCCCATGGAGGGGGGGTGGACCTTGACAGCGCCCGAGCTGGTCATGGCCTTCCACTCGAGCCCGCCCGATACCCTGAACTCCTCTCTCTCTTCTTCCGTTCTCCCGAGATGAGCTCATTGTCCCTTGTTGGTGGCCAGACTCAGGCCGTAGCTAGAACCTCCTGGAGATACTTCCACGAACACGTCTGGGTTCCCGTTGAGATATGTCTGCCAGTCTCCACCCCACCCGCAAACCTTCAAGTGAGAGTTGAGGCCCTCTTCGAGGTAGTCGGCCTGTTCGTTCCAGAGACAAGGGCCCTCAAACCGGCCCTGAAAAAGACAGGGGGCGTCCGGGACCTCGTCGGCGGGGTCCTCATAGAGAACCCAGTCCGCAACTCCGTGATTTTCTCGTCGTTCTGGACTTCGGGACCGAGGGGCCTCTCTTTCTTGAATATGTTACTGAACCCTGCCGCATGGCATTCCTCCAAAATATCCTCCCCGGGTGGGCATGCGTCGGGCCCGGGGGCCCAGGTCCAGCATTCGGCGCCTGCGAGCCGCCTCGGCAGCCGCGGTGGACACAGCTCGCTGAAAATCTTCCCCGGACTCTACAGGCACTGGGATAGGAGGACTGGTGGAGGGAGGCTCGACGGGGCGGCCCAGAACTGGAAGACCCCCCTGGCCCGGCAGAGCCTCCGATTCTCGGCTCGACCTGTCGTTCTGAGTCGGCCTCCGGCCTCGGCCCCACGTCGCTTCCCGAAAGCTGTCGCTTGGTGCCCCGAGCGCCGTCAGACGAAGATATTTCTTCGGACCCTGGACCCCTGGTCTGGCTCCTCGGCGAAGCCGTAGAGCCAACTGGCGCCCCGGGCACCGGTTCATCCAGAGCGGCCCCTAGTCGCTCCAAAACCTGGGATCCCGGCAAACGGTCCTGAGGTGCCTCCACCGGAGGCAAAGGGAAGAGGTGGGGAACGGCCCTGCGCGAGGTTGCGGTACCGGATGGCGTACTTGTCCCACCCGATGGAGTACTTCGCGCTCCTGTGTCTCCTGCGGGCGCGTCGGAAGAAGCTGGAGGAAGAGACTGCATGCCCTCGAGCCCCGTGGACGCTGGAACCGGATCGGACCATGCCTCTGCAGGGGGATCCCCTTCAGACTCCACGTCAACGCCGGCTCGCTGGTGGCCTGACCTGACTTCCCGAATGCGCTCTTTCACAGCAGGGTCAATCAAGATTTCTGCGCCTTTCGCTTCTGGGTTCGTTGCTGCACGTACCTGACTGGGAGAGCACTTCCATAGACGGGTCCCCATTGCCACCCACACGGTATTTTGTGAGCGCATGATCACAATCCCAGGCCCGACCCAGCGATCACGTTGCAGCGCCATTGTCTTATTTCCCGTTATGGGGGCCCTTCTCCAAACGTAGACCCACTGCCCTGAGTAGAAGACGTGATCCTTGCGCTGCCTCGCTCGAATGGCTTCCTGGATCTTCTGACGACTGGTGGCCCAGGAGAGCTCTCGGCGAGCATACTCTCGGATGCAATTGTCCCTAGCATACCCAGCGGCCACGGTGCCCCGACCCCATGCTGTCTCCGTCAAGCCTGCCGAGCCTACTCCGTTCACCGCGTCGTCTGATAATACATCGTTGGGTATTCTGGGATTCTGTCCCAACACTAACTGATATGGACTAAATCCACCACGGTGAAGGTATCTATTCTTAGAGCTAACGATGCCGTGCAATAACGTCTCTAAGTCCCGCTCGTCCGCCACCACCTGATCCTCCATCCCCTTCAACATTAAGTCCTTCACCCAGCCCCCGCGCCTCTCCGCCTTCCCGTTCTCCCAAAGACTCTCTCTCCATTAACAACGTGTAACAGAATACCCTCGCGTTCGGTTCATCGACCAAAGTACTGTTCAAACTCCGGCCCTCCGTCGAAAAGGATCATTTCAGGCGAGCCAAAGTATCGAATCCAAGCCGATTGGAAAGCCTCCCAGCATTATTTGGACCCTCCTTCGCAGCTCTGCACTACTTGAAAGTTCTTGTCATGGCAGACGATGTTTTTATATCTATATATTTATATATATATACATATATATATATGTAATATATATATATATATATATGTGTAGATATATATATATATTTTTTGAAAAAAAAAAAAAAAAAAAAAAAAAAAAAAAAAAAAAAAAAAAAAAAAAACTTGGAATGGATTGTGGAACGAGTCCACCCCGACCACCCTATTGAATTGATACGTCTTCGGTAGTGCTACTCTACGATGTGCCGCGGGCTTCCTGTGTGCCGAACATTCTGGACATTTGAAATGCTGTCTGACGTAGATCAGAATCTCGGGCTTGGCTTGAGCTGCTTTCAACACTTTGATGAAGTTCTCCGGGCACGGGTGTCCCATGTTCACGTGAAGCTTGTAAATCATGCCCTGAATCTTCGGCGTTATGTCGATGGCCGAGGCGATCTCCTGAGCCTCCGGATCCCCCCCGGGAACGCCCTGGTCTCCTGTCTCCTGCTCGGGCCCCGGGACCTGGGGAAAAGAAACTCGGTAGCCTTGCTCGGACAGCTGAGCCTCGCTCGAAACCTGGGCGGACATCCTTTCCCGTCTTCGACAGGGGAGTGGGAGGGGGAAGAGAACGAGACGGAGGATCGGGGGCAGCAGTGGCAAGGGCGGCCGTCCCTGTCCTTCATCAAAAACCTGCTACACGGCCGCGGTTCTATCCCTTCCTGACCTCCCCGACCGGTCCTCAAGGTCCTGGGAACCATGCCTATCTCGGCACAGGTCACCGGCTCATCGTAGTTAATGGATTTCTCGCTCCTGCTGACTGCGAGGGCGAGACGCCGGCACAACTTCCGAGGGTACACCTGCGCGGCTCGAGTGAGAGCACTACCTTCTAAGAGAATGTGCCCATGACCTCCTTCACACACAAATCCGGAATGAGCGCGAGCAACCTCGGAGCAATTCGCAAGAAACCCGGTCGGCTTCTTGGACACCCCATCGGGAGAAACACTCAGGTCGAACTGACAAAGATCGACTCGCACATGGTAAACCCCTGGATATGAGGCCAACTCTCTCAGACACTCCGTGTCCCAGGAAGAAGCCGCGCGGGGATGCTCGAACGAGAACTTGCGCCCCGCCTTGACCTGAATCCACGCTAGCTCCACCGAGAACCTCACGAGCTGCATGCCTTCCGCCTGCTTCCCCAGAACTTCCTCGCTGGGCCCCTTGCCTTTGTTCAGCGACTGTATCCGGGAGAACGCATTGCAGGGGGGCTCGAGCACAATCATCCACGGAGTCTCTTTCTGCAGGTGAGTCTTGGCTTTCTTTTGGTGTTTCCCAAGCCTGCAGTCCCAGCCCGCCTCGAGGCCCCAACTCCCTTGGGCCCTCACCTGATGCTGTCTCAGCAGAGGAGACACCCGGGGGGGGGGGGGGAGAGAACACCTCAACAAAACCCCTGGAAGGCCTAATACTGGGCAGGGAGGGTTCATCCTTATTAGTGACTAAAGTAACATCGGATTTCAAGTGAGAGATCTTCTTGGGAAATTTACGTGGGATAGTGACCTCTGAATCATCATCAGTTACGTCTCCCATCCTAAGTCCTGCCAGCAGGTCTGTTCGAACAGCACAATAGGTACTTCGCAGACATCAACTGATTCAAGATCACGGGCACCTTCCAACAAGGAAATCTTCTCAGCCAGATCTGCGACCAGCTGGAGAATCAGAAAACCTCTCCAAATCGTGTCTATCGTACCCGAGGTCTATGATGCAATAGCGGGTCGTGCCGTCTCTGGCAGAGACGAGAACAGCACGACGCGATTCTCGCGCTCTCGAGCGCCCAGGAAGGCCTTCAGAGCTTCCTGTTCTCCTCTTCGTCCTCGGGAATCTTCTGAAAGCCCATCTGCGATGCCAGGGGGACCACCGTCGACTGCGACACCGGGATCGGTGGAGTTGGCGGAGCCGATGAGCTTGAGGACGTCCCCGCCTCTATACGGCGCAGCGTGGTATTCTGATCCTCGACCACACGCATGCTCGTCAGCGTCATCTCCTTCTGCTCTGAGAGCTGGTTCTCCGTCTTCAGCAGACGGGGCGCCATCTCGAGAGCCTCCTCCTGGTCGGCCCTCTTCCTCGGCCCTGCGGGTGAAGACCGACTCTTCGGAGGAGCTGGTCCCGACGGTAACTCTGTCTCCACGACCGGGGGGCCCGTCTCGCCCACCGGCGTCGAGCTGTCGCCCGGCTCCTGCTGAGCTTGCTGAGGGACCATACGACGCACTCGGAGGGATGGCCTCGGGTCGCTCTCCGGTCCTCGCTGCTGAATCTCCATCAAGTCCTCGTAGCTCTGCGGAAAGCCGTCCGAGATCATCTCCAGCACATCGCGATTGGACCGGTAGCCCATGCGGAGATCACAGGCCTCGCACTTCCACCAGCGAGCATGTCTGTTGGCGTCGGTCATCAGGAAGTGCAGCGAGTGGCCACACTCGATCTGCTTCGCAGTTAAGCGGCGATCCCGCTTGAGCACTCGTGCAGGCCACAGGTGACGGCGTCTCACCATACTCATGAACTCCCAGGCCCTGGTGTTCACTATCGCCAGCAGCGTGCGCACCGGCTTCCACCACTGAGAGGCCAGGCGATCGCTCGGGCGCCTCGCATTCGGCATCTTCTCGCACCGACTCACAAGCTGGACAAAGGCCGAACCACTGATCGATGCTTGAGGAGCGAAGAAGCTGCGGGATATTCACATGTGTACCCTTCCTCACGCCAATGACACGCTGAGAGTCCTCG
The DNA here is from genome assembly GCA_963575745.1 of Prorocentrum cordatum. NCBI lineage: Eukaryota > Dinophyceae > Prorocentrales > Prorocentraceae > Prorocentrum > Prorocentrum cordatum. The sequence goes on along the minus strand of CAUYUJ010005113.1, from coordinate 1,340,705 downwards.
TGATCGTCATAGTCATCGTTTACCTTTTCTTCTTGATCGAGTCCTTGTCTCTCGTGTAGTCGTCTGGTGTCGTCTCGATCGGTCCTCGCGTCTTGCTCGTACTCCGCAGCACTGCGTCTTCTAACGTCGCCATCGTCTCGGGGGGCGGTAGGCGAAGGGGTGAGCCGGGGAGCCGAGACAGAGAGAGGAGGAGGGGAAATGGACGGTGATGGTATATAGGGGCCCTGGGGCTGCTTCTGAAGGCAAAAACAGTCCGATTTCAAATTCGGGAACTTCTGCAGGAGCCCCTCCGGGCATTTAAACTCGAGGGGAGAAATCACCTCGTCGATTCGAATGCACCTGTCCTGAGGGGAGGCGCAGCGTTGAGACCTCACATAACTGATCGCCTAGGAATGATGCTCCTAGGGGTTCAATCAAACCTATAGGCATCAACGGGGGAACATCGCCCTCCATCACATCAAGTTCTATAGATCCCATGTGCTCGCTTATTCCTGAAGGCAAAAACACGCTACTCACGACCCGGGCCGAACCTCCTACTCCCCGGGCTGAACTGTTACGGGCTGGAAGCTGAACAGACTGATACCCTTTCTTGGCCATATGTTCGTCGAACAGTGCCAGGGCCGGCTGGCCTATGAGGCCTTGTCCGGCCGCTGTGTCTACTACGACGCATCCAGGCGGCACCGGGAGGCATGCCTTCTTCGAGGCCTCCAGCGTGACGCTGTTCCTGCTGAGCACGGCGGAGAGGGCGCTGTCCACGAGACTCGCAGCCTCGAGCTCCACCAGCAGCGTGAAAGAGCTGCTGCCGTCGTAGTTGTTCAAGAAAATGAAACCTCCGAGAGAGGCATCCTGTTTTTTCTCGCTCTCACCTGTCCGTCTTGACCTCGATGACTATGATCTCGGAGTCGATCTGGGCGGCGTGGAGACGGAGCGCCATCAGGAGGAGACCGAGCGAGGGAAACACTTGCGGCCCGTGCGCAGCTGCCTCTTGAAGTCACGATTCTGCTTCCACGTTTTTCTCCTCTGGGTCTGCAGCTCCACTAGCACAGCACCTCCGGCACCTCCGTCTCGCAGAGGTCCCGGCTCTCCAGCGCGGCCAACAGCACGCCTTCGTCGTTCGTGCACATGCTGGATACGTCATCGTAGTCGAGCAGGTCGTCGTCCTCATCCTCCAGCGCGGCCGAGTAGACCTCCGAGCTGCCAGCGCTGGTCGCTGGAGTCTCTGTCATCATTGTCTCCATCTTGCTGGTGGCTAACGTCTCCCTCGTAGTGATATCCAGTTTTCTTAGCACCTTGAGAGTAGACTCGCAGCTATTCTTGTCACGAGTGAGCACACGCACGAGTTGGGCACTGTGGTCATCGAGAGAAGCTCCTTCTTCGATAAACGTATGTTTCCAATCATCTGGAACCTCCATCCCTTGAACTCTGAGCTTGTCGAATTGAAGATCGAGACGTGCCGTGAACTCTGTGAGCGACTCATTCGACCTCCGTTGGAACTGAAGCAAGCACTCCCGAGCAGTCTTCCTCCTCTCGTCTCCTCTCCTCTCGCCGGAGAGGACGTCCAGGTAGTCCAAAGTGGCCTGAACACCTCCCCTGCTCGTCAGAATGTCGTCCGTCAAGTGTTCTAACTTCCGCTGGAGCTCTACACCGAGGGCCTTCATCACTTTGTCTGCACGACGAGCCACAGCGACATCCGTGCTAGACTCCCATCGGACGATGCGGCGGCGCCAGAGCTTGAAGTCCGGCCAGCCCATCCACGTCTCGGGATCGGTGTAGTCTCCTTTTTCTTGTCCATCTGCTGTGCCCTGCCAGTCGGAGGAGGAGGATGACCACCAACTTCTCGACCAACTGGAGTTTGGCAGCCACCAAGATGCTGAACTATTCTCATTCCAAGCCTTCCATCTCTGATCCTCTGGAGCAGCAGGCTTCTTCCACGGATCCGTCTTAGGATTCGTCTGCCACTCGTCATTCTTCTCGTCGTAGCCCCGAGCCCACGAACAGCTTTTCCATTGCCCCTGCCTCTCGCCCTGGTCATCTGGCCAGCGCTCCCCAGAGGCCTCGCAATCGTCACTGTTCTCGGCTCTTGGCTCCCATGGTCCGCTTGACCACCAGCCCTCCTGGTGACTGGCGGGAGCTGCGGACTGCGGACCGGCACCTCTAGCATCTCGCAGCTCTTCTCGCACGACTTCTCGAATCAAGCGAGCCAACTCCAACATGCTACCTTCCGTTCCTACTTTACTGAACCCTTGATTGCTCGAGGGCGGCGTTCGTTGCGGACTGGACCCACTGCCACCCTGCGCCTGTGCATCTTCTTCGGCGCCTCCTGCTCGCTCGGTGCCCTCAGCAGCCATCGGAGAATCAAGCGGATGCGCAGCAGCGTGAGAGCTCCCCTGACCGGGCGTGGTCGAGGAGCTCCGCTACCACTGTCAAACGAAACCCTTCTCTGATATGCTCAACTGAGGGTGAGCGGCAACAGGATGATCTATTTTCTGTCACCGAAAGTGCATCAGCTGCTAAAGGTGCCTTGAGCCACATGACAACAAATAGAATATGCAACAACGCATGGCACATGCATACACACAGAACGTAGTGAGAAGGGGTTTAATCTCATAGGGCCACACCGGATCTACACAATTTGACCTCGCCATCCCTGCGGGCTGCGAACTGCCAAACTGCCGCCACTTTCGAGGGCTGCTGAGTGGGCAGCATAGGGAGTACAAAGCGCATACAGATCAAACCTCTCCAGCCCTGGGAGGGGGCTGCGAACAGCGAAATTGTCGTCACTGTCGAGGGTTGCTGGGGCAGCATAGTGGAAACCAAGTGCAGATTCAGATTAGACCTCGCCAGCCCTGGGGGGCTGCGAATGCAAAACTGTCGTCACTTTCGAGGGCTGCTGGAGAGGCAGCATAGTGGGTACCAGGCGCAGATTCAGAATAGACCTCGCCAGCTAAAGGGGGGATGCGAACTGCGAAACCGGCGCCACTTTCGAGGGCTGTTGGGGAAGGCAGCATGGTGGGTACCAGGCGCGGATTCAAATTCGACCTCGCCATGAGAGCGTTTCTTTATGCTCGGCGATGACGGGCGTCATGGGGGGGGGCCGGGGGGGTATGACGTAACGCCCCCCCCCCCACCGTGTGGCTCAGGCACCACAGCCGCGCCCGCGCGCACGACGCGACGAGCGACAAGCGACAAGCGACGACGACGACGACGACCACGACGACGACGACGACGACGACGACGACTCGATCAGCATGTAAGTGGCGATCTGCCCCCCTGCGCCTGTGTACACCACAACGCTCCCGTGCACCACAGCGCGCGTGTACACCAAAGCACCTGCGTACATCACAACAACCGTGTGCAACGCAGCGCCTGTGTACACTGCAGTGCTTGCGTACACTACAGCGCCGGTGTACATGTGCACACCAGAAGCAACCATGTGCAACGCAGCGCCTGTGTACACCACAATGCTTGCGTGCACTGCGGCGCCTGTGCACGCCACAGCGTCTGTCTACACCACAGCATCCGCGTGCAACGCAACGCTATTGTACACCACACTGCCTGCGTGCATAGGACAAGTAGAAGGAGCCTGTACGTGAGGATTTGCTGCAGAAGCGCCACGCCAGGAAAGTGCTGATAATCAGATGCGACCTTCTTCCCTTCTCCTCCACTTCCCTCTCCCATTCTCCTCTTCCCTTCTCCTCCACTTCCACCTTATCTTCCTCCTCTTCTTCCTCCTCCTCGTCCTCCTCCTCCCCCTCCTCCTCCTCCGTTTTTTCTCTCTTCCTCCTCCTCCTCCTCCTCCTCCTCCTCCTCCTCCTCCTCCTCCTCCTCCTCCTCCTCCTCCTCCTCCTCCTCCTCATTACCCCCTGTCGTGCGGGTTGGCGCTGCAGCACACGTGCGCAATTCAGCGTGCACCGCAGAATGTTCTATTGAATCGGCCCACTTGGTTCTCGGACGGCCAATTGAGCTTGAGCCTCGTGGACACAGATGGGAGGAGTTACGGTGGTGCGGGCGAACTCGGAAGGACTCGTAGATTCCCTTGGCGTTCCCTTGTCCATAAGGATTATTTTCTGGCGTTTTCGGTGGAATCCACAAACGCTCCATTTTGTCATAATGATTCCTTCAAACATTCTACATACAACAGTGGTGCTGTGTTGCACACGGTTGCTGTGGTGCACACAAGTGCCGTGGTGTACACAGGCACTGCAATGCACGCAGGCATTGTGGTGTACACTGCTGTGTTGCACACGGCTGATGTGGTGTACGCAGGCGCTGTGGTGTACACAAGAGCTGTTGCGCCCGCACGCGCGGTGGCACAAACTGACACTGCGTTGCACGCGGCTGCTGTGGTGTACATAGGCGGCGTGGTGTACACAAGCGCTGTGGTGCAAGCAGGCACTGAGGTGTACACAGGCGTTGTGGCGCAGATCGCCACCTACATGCTGGTGCCACCGTCCTCCATCATTCCTAAGCGTTCCCAGACGCCGCCGGCGCCAAGCGTGACGTCATTAACCTCCTCCACCCCCCCCAGATGATTGCCGTCATCGGCCCGGAATAAAAAAACAGGCTCCAGCCGCGTCCGCGCGCACGACGACGACGTCGACGACGACGACGACGACGACGACGACGACGACTGCGGACCAGACTCCTATGCGGATTCCTACGCGGACACCTACGCGGATCCCAATACGCACGGCGGTAGTGCCCGGAGCGCACTGGGGGGGGAGCGTTACGTCAAAGGGGGGGGGGGGGGGCGGGGGCCATGACGCCCGTCATGCCCCAAGCAATAAAGAATGGTCTCCATCCCTAAGAGGCTGCGAACTGCCAAGCTCGGATTCAAGGTAAACCTCGCCATCCCTGGGGGGCTGCGAACCGAGATACTGTCGCCACTCTCGAGGGCTGCTGGGGGGGGCAGCATAGCGGGCACCAGGCGCAGATTCGGAGCAGAACTCGCCAGCCCTTCTTCCTGAACGAAATGAGAACCAATGACCCTCTCTGCGACGCAAGCTCTGGACAGGCAGCATGCGTCCGCCACGGGATACCTCTCGGAGGCCTCGCCAGCCCTGGGGGGGGGCAGCGAAGCCCGAAACTGTCGCCACCTCCGAGGGCCGTTCGTTGGGGGGGGGGGGGGCAGCACAGTGGGTACCAGGCGCAGACTCACATTAGACCTCAAAACTGCAAACTGCAAACTGCAAAACTGCAAAACTGCAAACTCAAAACTGCAAACTGCAAAACTGCCCCTGGGGGGCTGCAAACTGCAAAACTGTCGCCACTTTCGAAGACTGCCGGGGGAGGGGGAAGCGGGAGGTGGGTTGAGCGGGGCGCTGCGAATTCAAAACGAGGAACCAACATTAAAGGATGGTTGGGAGCAGCTGGTTTTGTTTGGCTGTAGCATTCCTCATGTTCTGTCCTCATGGCGTCCAGGACGGCCCAAGAGGCCTCTAAGACCACTCCAGGATGGCCCCAAATGCGGGAACTCGACCTTACGGTTGGAGTTCGCCGCCCCAGGATGGCCCTAGACCACCAGCAGGCGACGGAGAGGCGCCCAAGAGGCCTCCAGGACGCCTCGAATGACCCCGGAAAAACTTTGAAAGGGGCCCAAGAAACCTCCAAGAGGCACCCGAAATGCCTCCTCAAAGGCTCTGGTCCCCGACGGCCCCCGCTTTCCCCCCAGGCGGCCGCCCGAGTGCGATGGCGGAGTCGCGCGGCAGCACAACCATATGGGGATCGTCTTAGGTGGAGCTCCCTCTGGGGCCACGAAACGTCTGACGGGTGTGCCGAAATGAGCGGGGAACCACCTGCAAACCCTGCCACTGAGGCCTTCGGTGGAGCTCCCTATGGGGCCACGAAACGTCTGACGGGTGTGCCCAAATGAGCGGGGAACCGCATGCGAACCCTGCCACTGAGGCCTTCGGTGAAGCTCCCTATGGGGCCACGAAACGTCTGACGGGTGTGCCCAAATGAGCGGGGAACCGCATGCGAGCCCTGCCACCTGGGCCTTCGGTGGAGCTCCCTCTGGGGCCACGAAACGTCTGATGGGTGTGCCGAACTGGGCGGGGAACCGCATGCGAACCCTGCCACTGAGGCCTTCGGTGGAGCTCCTTCTGGGGCCACGAAACGTCTGAGGGGTGTGCCGAAATTGTCATGCGAGGGCAGAAATAGGGATGGGAGGAGGGGGAGGAGGAGGAGGAGGAGGAGGAGGAGGAGGAGGAGGAGGAGGAGGAGGAGGAGGATAAGGAGAGGAAGACGACGCGGAGCGCTCTTTCTTCAAAACGAGTACCCAGCACCACAGGATGGTTGTAGGCGGTGCGCCCAGTGGGGAAGTGAGAAGGGGCGGGGCTTCTCAGAAGGCTCAGAAGTTCACCGGCCTTCTGAGATGTTTGCTAAGCCTTCCCCGAAGACACAGAAAATTTCTCAAGGGCTGGGGGGCTTCCGAGAAGCCCGGCCGCCTTCTGAGAGGGCCTTCTCCTTCTCACTTCCCCCCCTGGCTCACCGCCGTGGTTGGTAAAAACAAAAGAAGGAGAAGAGAGGTACAACGAGTAGTACCAGCCATAATTGAAAAAAAGCAGGAGGATGAAGAGAAGCCGAAGGTGCAGCATCAGCAGTAGCAGCAGGAAGAGCGAAAACGCATGGGAAAACTAAGTGGAGTAATCCCACCAGCCCTTTGGGCGTAGGTGATCTAAGGTGTTTTGCCTTCCATCTGCCCCTCTTCCCTTTCGGGGAGGGGTTGATCACTGTTCCCGATTAATATCCGCCGATCCGGCGTGTGAGTTTCAACGAGTCTCAGCTACAGCCTCGAGGCTGAGCCTCAGCCTCTGGGGGGGTTGCCGGGGTGGCTCTGCCGGGGAAGGGGGGATGGGGGGGGGGGGGTGCGAGTTTCCGGCGGATGCGGGGGGGCTGCTTTTACAGAAGGCTCTAATCTCGAGGATGCGCTACAAGGGTGGCCGCGGCCGCAAAAGTCTCTTAGGACGGTCTACGAAAGTCCCGAGACCCCGAAAGATCGCCCGAACACGCCCAAGATGGCCCCAAGACGGCCCAAGAGCCTTCCAAGACGTCTGAAGAGGCCTCCAAGAGGCCTCCCACGAGGGCCCCCAGAGGCAAAAATCGTTGATTTCCATTGGTTTTTTTCATGTTTTTGGGGTTGTCGCTTTTTTCGGCTTTCCGACGCTCCAAGACGGCCCAAGAGGCCCCCAAGACCGCTCGAAGACGGCCCAGGAGGCCCCCAGACAGTCCCAAGACGGCCCAAGAGGGCCCCAAGGCGGCCCAAAAGCTACCCAAGACGGCCCAAGAGGCCCCCAAGACGGCCCCAAGAGGACCCAAAAGAGGGACGAAAAGCGGAAAAAATCTAGCCTTCCAGCCCACGAGGCCCCCAGGAGGCCCCAAGAGCCCCCAAGAGGGCCCCCAAAAGCCCCCAAGAAGCCCCCTCGACGCCCTGACAGGCTCCTGTGCGAGTGTCTGTGTGTGGTGCGTGTCTGCGAATGTCTGTGCGTGCTAGTGTCTGGCGTGCGCCTAGTGTGTCTCTGTATGTGTGTCTGCCGTATGTGCATTTGGTCGTGTGCGTGCGTGAGGTGTCCGCGTAATATGTGTATCCGAGCGACCCGGATCGGCGGCACTGGCCGAAGGCCACTACAATATCCCATCCCCCAAGTGAATGGGGGCCACCCGAGCCAATGAGGTCCCCCGCCACCATCCCTGTAAAAAACCATATATATATATATATATATATATATATTTATATATATATTATACATACACACACATACACAGAAAAAAAACAACTCTGCCTCCAAATTCGGAACATTCGCAACGAACCCGATGCGGCCTCCCCCCACCATCCTGCCAAAAAAACATACGGAGTACACTTGGCGGGGCGGCGGCTGCGGCGGCTGCGGCGGGGGGGCAGCGGCTGCGGCGGCTGCGGCGGTGGCAGCGGCGGTGGCGGCGGCGGCGGCGGCGGCGGCGGCGGCGGCAGCGGTGGCAGCGGCTGCGGCGGCCGCGGCGGCGGCGGCGGCGATTCGGCAGCTGGGGACGGCGGCGGCTGCGGCGGCTGCGGCGGGCGGCGCGGTGGCGGCGGCGGCGGCGGCGGGGCGGCGGCGGCGGCGGGCGGCGGCGGCGGCGGCGGAGGCGGCGGCGGCGGTGGCGGATTGGCCCCCAGTAACTGCCCATCCAAAGAGGACTGCTGAATATGCTGCGGCTCGGGCCAGGCTCGGGTGCTACGTATGTGTTGGGAGGGCGAGTGGGAGTGAGCGAAACGGCTTGCGGGCGGGGAGGGCGTCTTGACCCCTCCCCCTACCCTGGACCTGGACGGGGCCTGTCGCGAGGTGTCAGGGCGTGCAAAACGGCCTTTGGATGGGCTGGTGGGGTTACTTTTTTGATCGCGAGCGCGCCCGAAGACGCCGGGCGCCGTCAAAACGAAGCGTGAATGCAACGGCCTAAATTACGCACCAAGCGCACAGGAGCTAACTACGCTGCGGCTCAGCAACGCGAGTGGGTGGGGTTACGCGAAGCGTCTTGAATGTAAAGAGGCGGGGCAGACAGCTGAACGTGTGGGAACGAGGGCGGAAAAAATAATGAACTGATAACAAAATGAAGAAGAACATTGAGAATGCAAGGAATGACGACCAGAAAACATCACGCCCATCAAGCACACTCTTGCTGTACTTCCTGCAACTCGCGCCTGGCCCTGTGGAACCATGTCGTCCGGAACATAATTGCTGGAACCGTTTCAACCAATGCCCACTGATCACTCTCCCACTCAGCAGCGCGAGACGTTCCAGAATTTGGGTCGATGGCAACCTGAATGAACAACAGATTCTGTCCAACAAAATGAAGCGAAAATACGATGCTGGGAAGAAACGGACAGAGATGGAGGCCTCCCAGCTGGCGCCGGCCGGTGCCTCGGCGCCGACGGCGGTGCATCGGCGACGCTGGCGTGGAAAACCTCGGGCTGCGCATCGACCCGCATCGCCGATGCATCGGCGATGCGGCGCGATCCTCCGGCACCGTATGCTCAGACCCCATCCGGGAGGCCTAGAAGGAAGCGCGGGGAGAGGGCCGAACGCCTCCGCCGCCGCCGCCGCCGCAGGCGGCGAACTTCTTGGAGCCCTCCGCGATGAGTTCGTGCACCGTCTTGCCCGCCATGCGGTCAATGAGCCTGCGCCAGCGGGGGCCAGGCGGTTCTCCCTCCTCCCTCTGCCTCCTCCTCCTCCTACGGGGCCCTCTTCCCCTCCCAAGACACAACCAGGACAGGGACAAAATCCGACGACCAGCCGGCGTGTGTGAGAGGCTATTCGACGCGAGGCCGGCCCAACCCACCACACTGCAGTACGCCAGCCTCCTTCGTCGTCGTAAGGGAGATGGAACCTAGAAGGGGGATCGAACAGCGTCGTAATTACGTCGAAGAGCAGCCCCTTCCCTCTGCCCCTTCCCCGCCGGGCGGTGGGTCCGGGGGGGCGCCAAGGGTGGCCCCGGGGAGGGTCCCAGGGAGGGGGGCCGAGGGGAGTGACCCCCACTCCGGGTGGCCCCCCGTGGAGGAGGAGAAGAGGAGGGTGGTCTCCCTATCAACAATGGACCTCAGGACCCCATCCCCGCATTTTCGACGCCCGAAACGGGTACGGAAAACATGGGTGCAATGCCCAACAACAAATGTTGTCCAAAACCGACCGCGGCCGCTGTTGGGCAGGCGGCTTTTTGTCTTCGGCGAACAGCGCCCGCGGCGGCGCGGACAGCGAGTCGTGTTCAAAACGAATAGGAACTGCTGCTGGGCATCGTACCCCTTCTTTCCGTACCCAGCTCGATCGTCCCGACCCATGCCCTGGCCCCGGCCCAGGCACCCCCGGGCCCCAGCCCCGGCACGTGCCACGACCCTGGCCCGCCGCCCCCGGCCCTGGCCCCAGCCCTGGCTCTGCGGGCGCGGCCCCAGCCCCGAGGAGTCAGAACGCTCCTCATCCCCTTCCTCCCCTTACTCCTCCTCCTCCTCCTCCTCCTCCTCCTCCTCCTCCTCCTCCTCCTCCTCCTCCTCCTCCTCCTCCTCCTCCTCCTCCTCCTCCTCCTCCTGCGAGCACAACATGGGCGTGATCCTCTTCCCTGGGACGAACCGCCGCCCGACACTGGACGGCCGCCACAGCCTCTTTCAGCACGACTACCACTGGGAGCTCTCCTTCGGCTGGACCAACAAAGAGTTGCGGGGGGAGCATCTTCCTACATCAGCGGTTTCCGCAGGCACACCTACGTCGGATCTACCCTCCGCCCGCGGCGCTCTCGGGCCGCTGCGGCGCGACAGTGCCGCTCCTCGGACGTGCTCCTCATGGTTCGGCACCTTTCCGTGCCATCCGAGTCCTGCTCCAGCCGCAACTCATACCGCCAGGTGACCCAGGCTATGATCTCGTGGGCACGCACCACGCTTGAGTCTGTGGGCAGTCGACGCACGCCCTTCAGCGGGGCGGACCTCAACTCGGCGACTCCGTGGACGAGACGTTTCTCGGCTCCCCGTCCATGCTCGGGCCCGACTTGTGGAGCGAGGTCGACAGCGCCGTGGGCCCCTTCCTGGAGCTGGAGGGCCTTTCTGGACGTCTTTGGCAACGGTTCCTCTCGGACCACGACACCTTCTTTGTCAGCGGGGACACCTTCATCGGGGCGCACGGACGGTCACGCAGGATCAACTTCCTCCACGCCCCGTGCAAGTGCAAGGCCCCCATGGGAGCAGGACGCCGCCTCAACACATTGTACGATCGAGACCACCGCTCTGTCTACGCGGGCGACATCTTCGAGGCCCACGCGCAGCACACCTGGGACTACGACACGATCATGCTTCGTCTGGAGGGCGCCCTGAAGTCGCGCGACCTGCAGCAGGCGGTCACGTTCCTCCCCAAGATGGCGCGCCAGCACGCCCAGCAGCTCAGGGACCTCGCGGCCTCGGAATGGATCAGCATCGTGACCCCGCCCACGGCTACTTCGATCGTCGCAGCTCGGGAAGAGGGCAAGATGTACGCAGAGGCGGCGCAGGTCCCCGAGGCGAAGCCCCAACTCACCACATTTGTACATCGCTCACGCCGAGTTCAAGTATCCGTCGGCCTCCGTGGAGCAGGAGGCCCCGCAGGGGCACGTGCTCCCGCGTACCTTCTACAAACAGTTCGTCTGCATGGGGACGGGCTCGGAGCCCTGCTCCACCTCAGGCTGCGCACGCGCCACAACGACCAGTACACCAGGATGCAGTTCGCTAACGCGGACCAGATCACACTGAAGAGCGTCAACCCAGACGGCCCTCGGGAGACATGCCTCGACGTTCTGGGCGGCCGCCAGAAGATGGGGACGGCCCCTCTGGGCCACCTGGAATCGATGGCCCAGAAACTGCTAGACAAGAACCGCCAGATCCACTACGGCCAGAAGGGCTGACATGGGTGGCGGATCTTACGGAAAGAGATGGGCGACCAGCACACTACGTGACGACGTGAGTCCCTCCAGCAGCTTCGCTGTAGCACCAGGCCCCTCTAGTCGCTCTCGCCGCCCCTGGTCTCTAGGGCGCGCCGTCGGCTCTTTTCTTCGGCCTGGTTGTTTGTCCTTCTCGGGGCCTCTGGGTGTCCAGGGAGCCTGCTCGGTGCTCTCCGCGCCGTCGAGCTCGGCCCCCAGGGGCCAGAGGGGTATCACCCCCCGCCCGCGGGCGTCTTCCTGTTTCCTGTCCTGCTCGGCTCTGATCAAAGGTGATCACAGCTGCACGGCGCGCCCACACGCCTGACCTCGTTCGGTCCGAGGAGATCGCACGACTGCTCAGAGGTGTCCCCGAGCGTTCTCTCGTTTCGTGAGCTCGAGGGGTGAGTGTCTTCAGACTCACAGCGCAATGCCGAGTCCATCCATCCATCCATCCATCCATCCATCCTCCTCCTCCTCCTCCTCCTCCTCCTCCTCATCATCATCCTCCTCCTCCTCCTCCTCCTCCTCCTCCTCCTCCTCCTCCTCCTCCTCCTCCTCCTCCTCCTCCTCCTCCTGTCTCTTCTGTCTCCTCTGTCTCCTATTTCTCCTCTTTCTCCTCTTTCTCCTCTTTCTCAGTTTTATCATCTGTCTTCTCGTTCTCCTCTTTCTCCTCTTTCTTTTCATTATTCTCTTTCTCCTCGTTCTCCGCTTCCTCCTCCTCCTACTCCTCTTTCTCCTCTGTCTCCTCCTCCTCCTCCTGCTCCCTGTCCTCCATTCCTCTTCTTGTTGAGAACTCCTGCCTATCGCACCCGAAGCCAGACGAAAGGACTGACTGGGCGTCTCGCCTAAAATTTCCTCACCGTTCATGATCCTGAAGCTTCATAATCGGCGATGTTTTCACAGATCGAGGGCGGATCGCTTCCAAAATATGGCTCTCGCCCTAGCGCCGTGCACATTCGTCGAACTAAATGCGGGAGGTTCACAGATGGAGGGCAGGTCGTTTTCAAAATGTGGCCCTCGATTTAGCGCTGCGCACAGTCGTCGTAACAAGTTGGAAGAGCGTATGGGATTGAGGGCGGGTCGTTTTCAAAATGTGGCTCTCACAGCAGCGCCGCGCACATTCGTCTGAAACACTGCAAGAGTGTCACGGATGCAGGGCGGCACATTTTCAAAATATGGCTCTCGCTTTAGCGCCGCGCACATTCGTCTTAAACATTTGGAAGAAGTTCACGGATTCCCAAGGTTAGCGTACCAGAAATAAGCGTTCTGGAACGATTCAGGATTGCCAGGGCGCAATAGTTAACTTGTATTGCGGTGTTGAAGTCCCAGTAATGGTGTTCTGGCACGATTCGGGATCGTCAAGACGCACCAGTCAAGTTGATTCGTGTCGTTGGAGCCCCGCGAATGGTGTTGTGGCAAGCTTCAGGGTCATCAAACGGTTGTCTCCCAACGGGGCACTTCCCTCAGTGGGAATGAAGCCGTGTAGGGACCTATGAAGAGGGAGCTTCGAGAGAGGGTGCATATCGTTGATGAGTCTTGGGTTTGCACTCGTCCTCCTCCTCCTCCTCCTCCTCCGTCTCCTCCTCCTACTCCTACTTTTCCTCCTTCTCATCATCATTATCCTCCTCCTCCTCCCCCTCCTCCTCCTCCTGCTCCTCCTCCTCCTCTTCCTCCTCCTCCT
>CAUYUJ010005113.1:1298923-1327518 GCA_963575745.1 Prorocentrum cordatum | reverse complement strand
CCTCCTCCTCCTCCCTCCTCCTCCTCCTCCTCCTCATCCTCCTCCTCCTCCTTCTTCCTCCCTCCTCGAGCGACGGACGAGGCCAGGGCCGCCCACCAGGCGAGAGCGCCGTGGACGGCCCCCCTGGGAGGCCGCCTCCTTGTGCGCGGCCAGCTTGAGGCGCAGGGCTGGGTGTAGGTCGAGCATGTCCCCCTACAGGCGGAGCTTTGACGAAGAACTGAAAATGGCCTAGCAATACTCAAAGATAGCCAGAAATAGGGAGAAAAAAAATCGTCCCCTGGCTGTTTTTGACCCTTTCGGAATATTCCTCTTGTAGAGGGACACGCCCGACTTAAGGCTAGGTGTGCTCATCGCCTCTGCCCGTGCGCACTCATGTATCTTGAGTCATGGCTCTCGATGGTGAGCGTTCTTCTGATGCACTGGGCGGAAGGGGGGGGAAGGGCGGAGGAGGGGGGTCTGGCTCCGGACCTCTGCTCAGTGCGACTGCTTGGAACGGTATTTCCAGCGGGAATCCTACGGGGAGCCGTCCACCTGCTGGAAATAGGCGCCCAGAACCGCCAAGATCTACTCCATTGAGGGGGAGGGGGGGAGGGGTCCGAGGGCCCGCGCCGATCGGCAAAACCATGAATAAGAAAACGATCACATGTTTTCCCCTGTTTGCTCGCACGGGGCATCGTGAGGCCCAGCCGACAGAGCACGCCTTGAGCAAAGCCGACGGTGCACAAAAGCCGCCACCCTCCTCGGGAGGCCCTCAGAGAGGCAGGAGAGCCCAAAATCGAATCGATACGTCGCATCGGCGATCGAAACGAATCGGATCGGCGGAGATCGGCGGCCGAATCGGGAGGCGGCGACACGGCTGAAGGCCTGCAGGCCTGCAGGCCTCCGTGGAGAAGAGAAACCGGGGCCCCGAGCCGGGCTCCGCAGGCGAGCCGGATCGGAATCGAAATCGATCGAGATCGAGATCGAGAGGGTCGATGGGGACGACACGAGATCGACATCGAGATCGAGATCGAGATCGAGATCGATCGAGATCGACATCGACATCGACATCACACCGACAGGGTCGGCACGAGCCCCGGGACGGCGCGGCGCGAGCGCCGCGGGCCCGCGCCTGCCCGGCCGCCGCGGCGGCCAGAGGTGCGGCGGCGGCGAGCCCCGCGCGGTAGGAGCCGCCCGCCAGGCGCCACATGGCGGCCCAGAGCCTGGGACGGGGGAGGGCGGGGGGCGTCGGGGCCCGTCCTCCTCCTCCCCGTCCCTGCTCCCTGCCTCCCCTCCCCTCCCTCGCTCCCTCCCCCCCTCACTCCCTCCCCCCCCCTCGCTCCCTCCTCCCCCCCCTCCCCCCGTCCCTCCCCCCCTTCCCTCCCTCCCTCCCTCCCTGCCTCCTCCCTCCTCCCTCCTGAACCGACGTCCTGGGACCCCAGCGGTCGGTGGACATGAATAGATATACGCGCGCGCTTCGCGCGCGCTTGGGTTCTAGCAAGCCCCAGGCCGTGACAAGTTCACAGATCCTCTGAAACAGTTACCCACAAAGGGCATGAACATGAGGAACACCGAAGCGTCAATAAATACAAGGACCGAACAGAGATCAATTACAGACAATGGCACACCATACAATGCAATGCAAACCAATGCAAAGCAATGAAGAGAATGTTCAGAATGGAGTGCCCACACTGGCACTGAACTGCAACGCAGTGCCATGAAAACTAGATGCGAGCACCATGCAGCGAGAAGCATTGCAAGCAAAAGCTTGAAAAGCTAATGAAAGGCAAGGCAATGCGACGCAATACAACTAAACGCAAAGCTGAGCAATGCTCACCAGCGCAATGCCGTTGGCGGCACCATGCCCGCGCACAGCCGCAGGAAGGCAGCCGGGCGACAGGCAATGCAACACAGTGCACGATAACGCACGAGGCCGTACGACCCCGAAGGTTCCCGACACCTCAGAGATCGCAGGGCTCCCAGGGCGTGTTCGGGCGGCCCCCAGGAGCGAGAGGGTGGGCGGGGCCGGATGACGCCGCCCTCGGGCCCTCGGCCGGCCTGGCACCCGTCATGCTCAGCGATCGCCTGTCGCTTGTCGGTGAAGGGCGGGGCCAGGACCCCTGCCTGGCGTGCGGCACCTCAGCCCACGCGTCGACGTGGCGCAGCATCTTCCGCGTCTGTTCCCAGCATGACCCGCGTCCCGAGTTCCACTGGGCTCCCGCGCACTTGTCGCTCCAGGGGTGCATGGATCAGGATGCGGGCGCTGGTGATATGTGGCGTTTTATGGGTAATGCTTGGGCCGATTGCTTTGCCAAGCTAAGGGGCCCAGGACATTGCTATTGCCGATGTGGCGGTTGCGTCGCTCCAGGCCGCCAGAACCGACTAGAAATTGTCATGTCAGCTTCGCGCACGGGCCGTCCAGACAATTTGCGCTCGTCCCGAGGTCTCCCAGGCGCCTGCTCCTCCAGTGACTGCTCGGACCCCTGGGCCCGAGTGCCCCAGCTAGGTGTTAGTGGCTCGTGGCACCGTACCCCTGGCTCCTGGGTCCTCGGCGGTTCAGTGCAGGCGTTGTTTGGCCGTTGCTCGGACCCCAGCCAGCTGCAAGTCGCTGCTGAAACCAGGGGCGCGGTGCGAGCCTGGCCCGATGCTGTGCCAGCTAGCGGCTGCCACCGAGCGGCTAGGCTGGCGGCAGCATGTCGGGGGAGGCTGCCCTTGCTGTTGCTGCTGCCGCTTTGGAGGCGGAGGCGGGAGGATACCTGTTCCAGTGTGACGGGCACAGGATCCACCGTGCAGGGCCTTTCCTGTACTGTGGCCTCTGTGAGGGCCGGGTGGCCCTGGGGTCTCCGAAGTTGGATGCCCTCGGAAAGCCGTGCCCGTCGGCAGCCCCGAATCCAGCCCGTCGGCGTGCTACGAACTGGCTTGCCGCGGGTAAACATCCAGTGTCGGGCGTTCCCTTCTGACCTGTGATGCGGAGGGGAGGCCTATCAGGTGCCGCCCAGTTCGCCTGAGCTGGGTGGGTGCCGTCAAAATATCGATGGCCTCCCCCCCGACGAGCATTTTCTGTAGCATGTCTTTTCTTGAAGTGCTGGTGATTTATCACGCTCCCCTTTTCATTTATATAGTCGGCGTCGCGTTTTCGGATGCTTCGTCGTTCTACGCTGCGTCCTGCATCCTGCTCCTCCCTGTCGCACTCGATCCTCCGGCCGGTCGGCCAGGCCCGGCCGGCGACCGTTTAAGTTGCCACACAAACTTCTACGGGGACAGGCAAAAATAACGATATCTACCCCCCCTAAGGCTGCCAGGCAATAACTGTCACAGGTAGCCCCCGGTCCATCGGCCACGCGGCTGGGACAAGCTATGTATTTTCTAACTTGGCCTCGGCGAGGCAGGATTTGTCCGCTCGCATGCGGCGGTAGTCTGGAAGCCACGTCAGGCCCTAATCCTCTGAAGTCTAGAGCATTATCCGTGGAATCTGCATGTCCACCATCAGCTTTGCCGTATCCCACTCAGTGGGATTGTGTTGCAGCTACTTCAATGCATTCCTCCAAGTACAAGGCCTAATCTGGCCTACTCTGGAACTGGTGGCACTTTCAGATTCTGGGCTACCGTCTGTTCCCGCATTGTCCCTTTCCGCTCTGCGCTTGCGCTGCCATCTGTCTCAATATCCCTGGGATTTTAGCGGCAACGCCGCCTTCCAAAGATGCATTGCGAGGTGCTCACGATCTGGCTCAAGACTTCAGATTTCTGGCATCGCGCTGGAAAGTGATCCCCGACAGAACGCGTTGCGAGCCTCGGCAGCAACGCCGGCTCGTCACACGTTTGTCCATCTACCAGGGGGCCGTTTGGGAGCCTCTTGGGGCCTCTTTTTGTTCGGCCTCTTGGGGGCCTCTTTTGGGCCTCTTGGAGCCTCCTGGGGGGCTCTTCGGACGGAAAGCTGGAATTGTCGATTCGTGTTCCCCCTCTTGGGCCCCTTTTGGGGCCGTCCTGAAGCCCTCTTGGACCGTCTTGGGCGCCTTCTGGGCCGTTTGGGGGCCCTCTTGGGCCGCCGTCTTGGGGGCCTCTTGGGGGCCTCTTGGGCCCTCTGTGGGCGAAGTTGGAAACTTTTTGGGCAGTCTGGAACGTCGGACTCCTGAAAACGGGTAAACGCGAAACTCACTGAAAAAACACACACACACGGAAAATCAATGATCTAGGCATATTGGGGCCCTCTTGTGGCCCTCTTGGAGGTCCTCCCGGAGCGTTCCTGGGGCCTCTCGGGGGCACCTCGGGCCATCATGGGGCCGTCTTGGACGGCTCGGTGCGCTCTTGGGCCGTCTCGGTGGCCCGTGGGCGTCCGCTGCGGGCGCCGAGGAGGGCCCTGGAAGCGCCGGGAACGCCCTGGAGCGCTCGAAAAGGAGCGCCAGCGCCAAGGGCCAGGGACGGAAGTGGGTTGCGGGGGGGGGAGGTTTGGAAGGCGGGGGGCGCAGGGCCTGGGGCCCCTGACTCCGGATACTCTCAGTATTAGTGTTTTTCTGTAAATGAATCATCGAATTGGGGTTGCCATTATTTCTCTTATTACATCTATATATATATATATATATACACACACGTTGCTGCGTGGTTCAGGCTCAGTAGTTCGGCCGGACCGACCGACCGACCATGGAAAGCATGGCAAAGAAGCCCAACAGCAGCTCCTGGCCGTCTGGAGCAGGGCTCACTATCGGCGTCGCCGCGGCCGTTGTCTGTTTTGCGCGCAAGGCGGCCTGTGCAACAGCGCGTCTCGGAGACCTCGTGGGCCCTAGATAGTCCACGAAGGCAGAACAGCGGCTCCAGGTGCCCCCAACATGGCCATGAGACGACGCCAATACGGCCCAAAAGCTTTTTTGGATAATCCGCAAAGGGCCCGAGAGCGCCCCAAGACAGTCCAGTGGGGGCCGCAGAGGAACCCGTGATCACCCACCGGCCCAAGAGCTCCCTAAAGATGTGAAGCACATCCTGGGCCGAGAATCGCACCGCCCCCCAAGAGAACAACAGCATACACATTCAATGATCCTGGCGCGACTCATATGATGAAGGGTTCCATTTGCTCCAGGCATATACCCGCAATGCATCGCAATGAGATGCAGCGCAATGCAGAGCATAGCACCGCCTAGCATATCACGGCGTAACAGCATGGTGCGACCGACGAGGCGGAGCATACCAGATGCCTAACATACGCAGCGTTGCAAAATTAGCATGGCGTTGCGAAACACAGCGCAGCACGGTTTAGCACGGTGCTGCACAACATTGCATACACTCGCCCATGATATCGTAACACAGCATGCTAACGCATGGCCATCCATGTAATAAGACTCCACAAACATCAGAACGCATCGCAGACCGACATAAGACGGTGCAACATGGCACGCTTGCGGGGACAACGCCCAAGTCACGTGGAACAGGCGTGATCAAGACACCAGACAGCGCCACTTATGCAAAGCAAGTCGACCGACGCATGAAGAAACCCTGGTTGGGGACGATTGCCCCACTGAGAGCACGCACGATGCCGAGTTCACCTGTAAGGGTGCCTATCGAACTGCGCGGCGTCGTGCTTTCACTGAGATGCGACATAATAAAATGTAGTGCGAACGCATCAGAGCTCGAATCCTTCCAGCGATGGTTTCGGACTCTAGTCCCACCGCCACCCAAAGGACGACGCGAACGCTCCAAAGCAATATTGACTCGCGAAGAGTCTCCAGGTCACCTAAGCTCGCGAATTGCGGCCCACGATGACGATTCGTGACCCGCGGTCATCTTCGCGCCCTCACGAGGCCACCCTGGAGAGGGGCAGCTCTTATGACGAGGCAACGATGCGCGATGCACGATTCTCTTCGCGCACCTGGAGGCGACCTACACATGTTCAGCCGTTTTAACTCCCACCCCGCCTCATCAAACATCGAAACATCCCAGCGATGAAAACGGACTATGAGGACAACGCAAAGCTTTAGAACAAGATCGAATCGCGAAGAAACTTCAGCCCTTTCCAATCCCGAGGCCAAGTTATGTTTCCGCACTATGCGCCTATGCGCAGCAAGCTGCACGCGTGGCTCAGTCTGCTCTTCGCCAGCCGCCACTGCGCGATTTGTTCTATCGGCGTGGGGCTGAGGGCCTGGTTCGTGGCACTTCTGGGGGAACCAACAACCGCATAAGAATAACCTTCGGGAGGTCCGCTTCGATTTCTTGGATCTGCGCTGGCGACGGCCCCTAGCGCGCCAGGAGCTGCGCCAGGGGGCGCCGCCGGGGCGTTCCAACGCAGGTACAAAAATCTGCGCGGAATTTCAACAGTATATATCTATAGTCGAGGCTGATTGGAGAGGACACGCAAGAGGACACAAGACCCCTCCGAGAGCCACCTGGCCATCGGAATGCGGCAGGCATGGCCCAACCACGCACGCGAATACGGCCCCTCAGTCCGCAGTTTCGGTCGCCGCCGCATCGGGCCGCAGCGGCATCCGCCGCTGCGCGAGGCCCGCGAGACGAGCGCGCCGATGCGCGCCGATGCGCGCGAGCCGCGGGGTCCTTCCTTGCGGGGACGTGCTCTCCCGGACGAGCGACTGTCGCTGTGACTGGCAAGCGGGCACGCTGGTCGACGTCGCCGACCGTGCTCTTTTTCGAGGAGGAGCAGGGGGAGCAGGGGGGGGGGCGGAGGCCTCGAGGTGGACGCTCGCAGTGTCTAGGCCGGCAGATGCCTCTCGACAGTGGGGACATTTTGTGGGCTGATCTGGTTGCTGGCTGTTGGCATGGTGTGACTGCTCCATCGGGTGGGAGAAGAATCCCATGCGCTTAGACATGCTGGGAAGGGCGCCCCGTCTGGTGCGGGTGGTGCCTCCGAGGCGCTCTTGCTGAAACACTGGCCTGCGGAAGCGCGCCAAAGGATGGCATCGGCGTCTGTAGAAGTGTCCACGCCCCCCCTCTGCCAGGACATTACCTTTCCTAGCAAAGGCCGGCGCAGTCCACGCCTCGGCGGTTCGTGGGCACCGACGCCCTGCGCGTCGGACAAAATCAAAAATGGCCCACAGTGGCCCTCACAACTCCTCGTGCTGCCTCAGCTCCAGGGCAGGCGCCTGAAGCAGTGCGACGCCCAGAAACGCGCGGTGGCGCTTGGTCTTCGTCAGCCCAGACTCCGCCAGGGACGCGCCACCGCACCAGGTGCCCTGGAAGTGCGCGCAGATGTCCTCCAGCACCCTGTAGCACTGCCCCGTCGGCCAGACGCAAGCTGCACCGGGATGCGTCGCAGCGCACTCGGTGCAGACAGTGCTCACGGGGGGCGCCGGGGATGGCGCTGGCGATGGCAATGGCGATGGCGCTGGCGTCGAAGATGGCGCCGGCGAGGGCATCGGCGACGCCGTGGGGGGCGGCGCCGGCGGCGCGGCGGTCGTCTGCGCGCCGCTCGTCGACGTCGTCGTCGGGCCCGCCGTCGACGACGACAGAGTCGGCGGCTGCGTGCTGCCGGTCGTCGTGGGAGTGATTGACGATGTCGCCGGCGACGGCGGCGTCGGCCTGGGCGCCGAAGTCGTGGACGGAGCCTGCGTCGGCGGCGCGGTGGGGCGCGCGGTCGGCGCGGCCGTCGGCGCCTGGCCAGGGCGGCCGCCGCTCACCGTGCAGTGGGGGGACGGGCAGTTGCTGGCCGGGTGGCCCGGGCACCAGGTGGTGAACTTGGGGTCGTTGCACCAGTCGCTGCGCGAGCAGTCGGTCTGGTGCACGCAGCCGGCGCCAGGAGCGAGCGTGGGCGCAGGCGTGGGCGGCAGCGTGGGGGCCGGCGGCGGCGTGGGCGCGAAGGTGCCGCTGCCGTCCACGACGCGCACGTCAGCGCAGTTCTTGAACTGCTCGCCGCACTCCCTGGGGGGCGCCTGCACGGCGGGGCAGTTGGCAGAGGCGCTGGCGCCTCCCCACCACGCGGCGGCGTTCCAGCCGCTCCTGGCCATCTCCCTGAAGTAGCAGGCGTAGGCGTCGTCGTGCGGCGTGCAGCTGTTGGCGCTCATCCACCACCACTGCAGCGTGCAGCTCTGGCAGGTGAGGTTGCTGGGGATCCAGTAGTGGAACCTGTACTCGGACTGGCCGGGAGGAGGCAGGTACCAGTAGCCCGGGTTGGCCTCGTCGTATGGCTGGCAGTCGCCGCGACTGTCGTTCGGGACGCAGTCCGAGTGCACCTCCTCCGGCCTTGCGCGCTTCAGGACGTGCTCGTTGAGACAGGCCTCCTCCGCCTGGAACCCGCCAGAAGTGCCGTCGAGATGCCTGTCGCAAAGTCTGAAGACGAAGTGCCCCTTGTGGTGCGCCGTCATGCGGATCGCGAACTCGGCCAACTCCCCGGCGCGCAGCTCTGTCACGGGACTGGCCACGTCCAGAAACTTGCGCTGGCCGCAGGTGGGCAGGGGCAGGCTGGAGGAGCCGAGGCACTGCGGGCAGTACCCGTTCAGCGGCTGGTTGAACGCGCCTCCGCGCATCGCGGGCTGCGTGATGTACGCGTGCCCGTTCGCCAGCGACAGCAGCGATCCCAGGAGCAGGGCAGCGGCAAGCGGCGCTGGCGCCATCACTCCGCTGCAGGGCGGGCTTCTAGCAGCCGAAGGGTGCGAGGCTGCGAGACTGCAAGCTGGCGTGAGCCAAAATGACTACGGACCTCTTGACAATACGGGCATAGGACCAGTCTGCCTGCGCAAGTAGCGCACATCCCCCCGTGGAGGGTGCGACGCTCATTACAAATTAATGTTGCTGCGTGGCTCAGGCTCCGTAGTTCGACCGGACCAACCGACCGACCATGGAAAGCAAGCATGGCAACGAAGACCGACAGCAGCTCCTGTCGGTCTGGAGCAGGGCTCACTATCGGCGTCGGCGCGGCCGCTGTCTGTTTTGCGCGCAAGGCGGCCTGTGCAACAGCGCGTCTCGGAGACCTGGCCCTAGATAGTCCACGAAGGCAGAACAACGGCTCCAGGTGCCCCCAAACATGGCCATGAGGAGACACCAATACGGCCCAAAAGCGTTTTTGGATAGTCCGCAAAGGGCCCGAGAGCGCCCCAAGACAGTCCAGCGGGGTCCGCAGAGGAACCCGAGATCACCCACCGGCCCAAGAGCTCCCTGAAGATGTGAAGCGCATCCTGGGCCGAGAGTCGCACCGCCCCCCGAAGAGACAGCATACACATTCAGTGATCCTGGCGCGACTCATATGAATGGTTCCATTTGCTCCAGGCATATACTCGCAATGCATCGCAATGAGGTGCAGCGCAATGCAGAGCATAGCACCGCCTAGCATATCACGGCGTATCAGCATGGTGCGACCGACGAGGCGGAGCATACCGCATGCGTAACGCACGCAGCGTTACATAACTAGCACGGCGTTGCGTAACACAGCGCAGCACGGTTTAGCACGGCGCTGCACAACATTGCATAGAATCGCTCATAACACCGTAACACAGCATGCTAACGCATGGCCATCCATGTAATAATACTCCACAAACATCAGAACGCATCGCAGACCGACTTAAGACGGTGCAACATGG
The DNA here is from genome assembly GCA_963575745.1 of Prorocentrum cordatum. Lineage (NCBI taxonomy): Eukaryota > Dinophyceae > Prorocentrales > Prorocentraceae > Prorocentrum > Prorocentrum cordatum. Next base: position 1,318,027 of record CAUYUJ010005113.1, on the reverse strand, counting down.
CACGCTTGCGGGGGCAACGCCCAAGTCACGTGGAACAGGCGTGAACAAGACACCAGACAGCGAACACTTATGCAAAGCAAGTCGACCGACGCATGAAGAAACCCTGGTTGGGGACGATTGCCCCACTGAGAGCACGCACGATGCCGAGTTCACCTGTGAGGGTGCCCATCGGAACTGCGCGGCGTCGTGCCTTCATTGAGATGCGACATAATAAAATGTAGTGCGATCGCATCAGAGCTCGAATCCTTCCCGCGACGATTTCGGACTCTAGTCCCACCACCACCCAAAGGACAACGCGAACGTCCAAAGCAATATTGACTCGCGAAGAGTCTCCCAGGTCACCTAAGCTCGCGAATCGCGGCCCACGATGACGATTCGCGACCCGCGGTCATCTGCGCGCCCTCACGAGGCCACCCTGGAGAGGGGCAGCTCTTATGACGAGGCCGCGACGCGCGATGCACGATTCTCTTCGCGCACCTGGGGGCGACCTACACAAGTTCAGCCGCTTTAACTCCCACCCCGCCTCATCAAACATCGAGGCATCCCAACGACGCAAGCGAATTATGAGGACAACGCAGAAAGCTCTAGAACAAGATCGATTCGCGAAGAAACGTCAGCCATTTCCAACCCCGAGGCCAAGTTATGCTTCAGCACTGTGCGCCTATGCGAAGCAAGCTGCACGCGTGGCTCAGCCTGCTCTTCGCCAGCCGCCACTGCGCGACTTGCTTTATCGGCGTGGGGCTGAGGGCCTGGTTTGTGGCACTTCTGGGGGAACCAACAACCGCATAAGAATAAACTTCTGGAGGTCCGCTCCGATTTCTTGCATCTGCGCCGGCGCCGGCCCCTGGCGCGCCAGGAGCTGCGCCGGAGGGCGCCGCCGGGGCGATCCAACGCAGATCCAAATTAAATCCGCGCGGAGTTCCGACAGCGTATGTAGTCGGGGCTGATTGGAGAGGACACGCAAGAGGACACAAGACCCCTCCAAGAGCCACCTGACCATCGGAATGCGGAAGGCATGGCCCAACCACGCACGCGAATACGGCCCCCCCGTCCGCAGTTTGTCGGTTTCGTGTTTGCTTTCGTTCGCAGATCCAAGATCCTCGACTGTATCATTCTTGTTTTTCCTCGAGGTTCGAAGGCCACCAATCGGCAACGAGCCCGAAAAAGGAGCGAGAAGGAGAAGGCAATCTCGGAAGGCTCGGAAGTCCCCTGGCCTTCTGAGAAGTGTTCCAAGCCTTGCCCGAGAACGCGGAAAACTTGTAAGAAGGCTGGAGAGCTTCTGAGAGGCCCTGCCGCCCTATGAGAAGGCCTTCTCCTTTCCACTCTCCCCCCTGGCGCACCGCCGAGTATCGGCCAAAATCGGTGTCTGGACCCCTCCGGGGGTCCATCCGTCGAGTTGTTTCACCCCAGATCGATTTTCGAGGGTCCTGGGGCCCGAGAGCAGATGATTCCCTACCTAGGCTCTGCCTAGAAGGGTCCTTACTCTCTGGGCTGAAAGGGGCGCCCTGGGCGGTTCCCCCAGTATCCGCCCCGCGGTTCCCCCAGTTACGTCCCCTTATCTTAGCGTTGCTTCTCTCATCTTAGCTTAGCTTATTTCATCTTAGCTTAGCTTATTTCATCTTAGTTTAGCTTAGCTTCATCTTAGCTCAGGTTTATCTTAGTTTAGCTTACCTTCATCTTAGCTTCGCTGAGCTTTCGCATAGCATAGCACAGCATAGCATAGCATAGCGTAGCATAGCATAGCGCAGCACAGCATATCATAGCATAGCCCAGCATAACATAGCATAGCACAGCATAGCATAGCATAGCGTAGCATAGCATTAGCATAGCGCAGCACAGCACAGCACAGCATAGCACAGCGCAGCATAGCATAGCATAGCATAGCATGAGCATAGCATAGCAAAGCAGCAAAGCAAAGGCAAAGCAACAGCAGCGACAGCAAAGCAAAGCAAAGCACAAGCAACGCAAAGCAAAGCAAAGCAAAAGCGAAAGCAAAGGAAAGGCAAAGCAAAAGCAATGTGCGACAGATGCCGAGCTAGCCTCGATGGCCGGACCGGAGCCCCCACAAGCAGTGCCTTCCGTAAACATTTCGGCCCCCCCGCCTAAAGCAAACAAAAAAACGGATCCGTGGGCGACGCCGCCGCTGCCGCCACTGCCGCCGCTGCCACCTGCTCCTCCTCGTAATCCTCACCGTCATCCAGCTCCTGGTCCTCCTGCCCCGGATCTGTGGGTGTATTTTGTGGCGCTCGTGTGCCAACCGCGTTGCCAGTTTAGTTTTCTGTTCGAGTAATTAACATAGGTGTAATTCCCTACCTAGGCTCTGCCTAGAGGGTTAGCTTAGTTTAGTTTAGCTTAGCATAGCGCAGCGCTGCATTAGCATAGCATAGCATAGCATAACATAGCCAAGCATAGCATAGCATAGCGCAGCATAGCATAGCATAGCATAGCATAGCATAGCGCAGCTTGGCATAGCATAGCATAGCATAGTGCAGCATAGCACAGCGCAGCATGGCATAGCATGGCATAGCATAGTTCAGCATAGCATAGCATAGCATAGCATAGCGCAGCATAACATAGCATAGCATAGCATAGCATAGCATAGCATAGCGCAGCATAGCATGGCATAGCATAGCATAGCATAGCAACTAATGCTGCTTTCCTAGGGGCTCCAACTTCTAGGTAGGGTCGCACTGGGGTAATTTTATCAGTGCGCCCCCTGTTCCTGCCCCCCCCTCGGTCGCCGCCGCACTGGGCCGCAGCGGGTCGCCGCCGCATTGGCGCGAGGGCCCGCGAGGCGAGCGCGCCGATGCGCGCACGAGCCCGTCGCCGTGACTGGCAGGCGGGCACGCTGGTCGACGTGGCCGACCGCGCTCCGGCGAGGAGGCGCGGAGGGAGCAGGGGGGAGGGCGGAGGCCCCTCGAGGTCGGCGTTCGCAGTGTCCAGGCCGGCAGATGCCTCTCGACAGTGGGGACATTTTGTGGGCTGATCTGTTTGCTGGCTGTTGGCATGGTGTGACTGCTCCATCGGGTGGGAGAAGAATCCCATGCGCTTAGACATGCTGGGAAGGGCGCCCCGTCTGGTGCGGGTGGTGCCTCCGAGGCGCTCTTGCTGAAACACTGGCCTGCGGAAGCGCGCCAAAGGATGGCATCGGCGTCTGTAGAAGTGTCCACGCCCCCCCTCTGCCAGGACATTACCTTTCCTAGCAAAGGCCGGCGCAGTCCACGCCTCGGCGGTTCGCGGGCACCGACGCCCTGCGCGTCGGACAAAATCAAAAATGGCCCACAGTGGCCCTCACAACTCCCCGTGCTGCCTCAGCTCCAGGGCAGGCGCCTGAAGCAGTGCGACGCCCAGAAACGCGCGGTGGCGCTTGGTCTTCGTCAGCCCAGACTCCGCCAGGGACGCGCCACCGCACCAGGTGCCCTGGAAGTGCGCGCAGATGTCCTCCAGCACCCTGTAGCACTGCCCCGTCGGCCAGACGCAAGCTGCACCGGGATGCGTCGCAGCGCACTCGGTGCAGACAGTGCTCACGGGGGGCGCCGGGGATGGCGCTGGCGATGGCAATGGCGATGGCGCTGGCGTCGAAGATGGCGCCGGCGAGGGCATCGGCGACGCCGTGGGGGGCGGCGCCGGCGGCGCGGCGGTCGTCTGCGCGCCGCTCGTCGACGTCGTCGTCGGGCCCGCCGTCGACGACGACAGAGTCGGCGGCTGCGTGCTGCCGGTCGTCGTGGGAGTGATTGACGATGTCGCCGGCGACGGCGGCGTCGGCCTGGGCGCCGAAGTCGTGGACGGAGCCTGCGTCGGCGGCGCGGTGGGGCGCGCGGTCGGCGCGGCCGTCGGCGCCTGGCCAGGGCGGCCGCCGCTCACCGTGCAGTGGGGGGACGGGCAGTTGCTGGCCGGGTGGCCCGGGCACCAGGTGGTGAACTTGGGGTCGTTGCACCAGTCGCTGCGCGAGCAGTCGGTCTGGTGCACGCAGCCGGCGCCAGGAGCGAGCGTGGGCGCAGGCGTGGGCGGCAGCGTGGGGGCCGGCGGCGGCGTGGGCGCGAAGGTGCCGCTGCCGTCCACGACGCGCACGTCAGCGCAGTTCTTGAACTGCTCGCCGCACTCCCTGGGGGGCGCCTGCACGGCGGGGCAGTTGGCAGAGGCGCTGGCGCCTCCCCACCACGCGGCGGCGTTCCAGCCGCTCCTGGCCATCTCCCTGAAGTAGCAGGCGTAGGCGTCGTCGTGCGGCGTGCAGCTGTTGGCGCTCATCCACCACCACTGCAGCGTGCAGCTCTGGCAGGTGAGGTTGCTGGGGATCCAGTAGTGGAACCTGTACTCGGACTGGCCGGGAGGAGGCAGGTACCAGTAGCCCGGGTTGGCCTCGTCGTATGGCTGGCAGTCGCCGCGACTGTCGTTCGGGCCGCAGTCCGAGTGCACCTCCTCCGGCCTTGCGCGCTTCAGGACGTGCTCGTTGAGACAGGCCTCCTCCGCCTGGAACCCGCCAGAAGTGCCGTCGAGATGCCTGTCGCAAAGTCTGAAGACGAAGTGCCCCTTGTGGTGCGCCGTCATGCGGATCGCGAACTCGGCCAACTCCCCGGCGCGCAGCTCTGTCACGGGACCGGCCACGTCCAGAAACTTGCGCTGGCCGCAGGTGGGCAGGGGCAGGCTGGAGGAGCCGAGGCACTGCGGGCAGTACCCGTTCAGCGGCTGGTTGAACGCGCCTCCGCGCATCGCGGGCTGCGTGATGTACGCGTGCCCGTTCGCCGGCGACAGCAGCGATCCCAGGAGCAGGGCAGCGGCAAGCGGCGCTGGCGCCATCACTCCGCTGCAGGGCGGGCTTCTAGCAGCCGAAGGGTGCGAGGCTGCGAGACTGCAAGCTGGCGTGAGCCAAAATGACTACGGACCTCTTGACAATAGGGGCATAGGACCAGGACCAGTCTGCCTGCGCAAGTAGCGCATATCCCCCCGTGGAGGGTGCGACGCTCATTACAAATTAATGTTGCTGCGTGGCTCAGGCTCCGCAGTTCGACCGGACCAACCGACCGACCATGGAAAGCAAGCATGGCAACGAAGACCGACAGCAGCTCCTGTCGGTCTGGAGCAGGGCTCACTATCGGCGTCGGCGCGGCCGCTGTCTGTTTTGCGCGCAAGGCGGCCTGTGCAACAGCGCGTCTCGGAGACCTGGCCCTAGATAGTCCACGAAGGCAGAACAACGGCTCCAGGTGCCCCCAAACATGGCCATGAGGAGACGCCAATACGGCCCAAAAGCGTCCTTGGATCATCCGCAAAGGGCCCGAGAGCGCCCCAAGACAGTCCAGCGGGGTCCGCAGAGGAACCCGAGATCACCCACCGGCCCAAGAGCTCCCTGAAGATGCGAAGCGCATCCTGGGCCGAGAGTCGCACCGCCCCCCGAAGAGACAGCATACACATTCAGTGATCCTGGCGCGACTCATATGAATGGTTCCATTTGCTCCAGGCATATACTCGCAATGCATCGCAATGAGGTGCAGCACAATGCAGAGCATAGCACCGCCTAGCATATCACGGCGTATCAGGATGGTGCGACCGACGAGGCGGAGCATACCGCATGCGTAACGCACGCAGCGTTACATAACTAGCACGGCGTTGCGTAACACAGCGCAGCACGGTTTAGCACGGCGCTGCACAACATTGCATAGAATCGCTCATAACACCGTAACACAGCATGCTAACGCATGGCCATCCATGTAATAATACTCCACAAACATCAGAACGCATCGCAGACCGACTTAAGACGGTGCAACATGGCACGCTTGCGGGGGCAACGCCCAAGTCACGTGGAACAGGCGTGAACAAGACACCAGACAGCGAACACTTATGCAAAGCAAGTCGACCGACGCATGAAGAAACCCTGGTTGGGGACGATTGCCCCACTGAGAGCACGCACGATGCCGAGTTCACCTGTGAGGGTGCCCATCGGAACTGCGCGGCGTCGTGCCTTCATTGAGATGCGACATCATAAAATGTAGTGCGATCGCATCAGAGCTCGAATCCTTCCCGCGACGATTTCGGACTCTAGTCCCACCACCACCCAAAGGACAACGCGAACGCTCCAAAGCAATATTGACTCGCGAAGAGTCTCCCAGGTCACCTAAGCTCGCGAATCGCGGCCCACGATGACGATTCGCGACCCGCGGTCATCTGCGCGCCCTCACGAGGCCACCCTGGAGAGGGGCAGCTCTTATGACGAGGCCGCGACGCGCGATGCACGATTCTCTTCGCGCACCTGGGGGCGACCTACACAAGTTCAGCCGCTTTAACTCCCACCCCGCCTCATCAAACATCGAGGCATCCCAACGACGCAAGCGAATTATGAGGATAACGCAGAAAGCTCTAGAACAAGATCGATTCGCGAAGAAACGTCAGCCATTTCCAATCCCGAGGCCAAGTTATGCTTCAGCACTGTGCGCCTATGCGAAGCAAGCTGCACGCGTGGCTCAGCCTGCTCTTCGCCAGCCGCCACTGCGCGACTTGCTTTATCGGCGTGGGGCTGAGGGCCTGGTTTGTGGCACTTCTGGGGGAACCAACAACCGCATAAGAATAAACTTCTGGAGGTCCGCTCCGATTTCTTGCATCTGCGCCGGCGCCGGCCCCTGGCGCGCCAGGAGCTGCGCCGGAGGGCGCCGCCGGGGCGATCCAACGCAGATCCAAATTAAATCCGCGCGGAGTTCCGACAGCGTATGTAGTCGGGGCTGATTGGAGAGGACACGCAAGAGGACACAAGACCCCTCCAAGAGCCACCTGACCATCGGAATGCGGAAGGCATGGCCCAACCACGCACGCGAATACGGCCCCCCCGTCCGCAGTTTGTCGGTTTCGTGTTTGCTTTCGTTCGCAGATCCAAGATCCTCGACTGTATCATTTTTGTTTTTCTTCGAGGTTCGAAGGCCATCAATCGGCAACGAGCCCGAAAAAGGAGCGAGAAGGAGAAGGCAATCTCAGAAGGCTCGGAAGTCCCCTGGCCTTCTGAGAAGTGTTCCAAGCCTTGCCCGAGAACGCGGAAAACTTGTAAGAAGGCCGGAGGGTTTCTGAGAGGCCCTGCCGCCCTATGAGAAGACCTTCTCCTTTCCACTCCCCCCCCTGGCGCACCGCCGAATATCGGCCAAAATCGGTGACTGGACCCCTCCGGGGGTCCATCCGTCGAGTTTTTTCACCCCAGATCGATTTCCCGAGGGTCCTGGGGCCCGAGAGCAGATGATCTCATCAGTGCGCCCCCTGTTCCTGCCCCCCCCTCGGTCGCCGCCGCACTGGGCCGCAGCGGGTCGCCGCCGCATTGGCGCGAGGGCCCGCGAGGCGAGCGCGCCGATGCGCGCACGAGCCCGTCGCCGTGACTGGCAGGCGGGCACGCTGGTCGACGTGGCCGACCGCGCTCCGGCGAGGAGGCGCGGAGGGAGCAGGGGGGAGGGCGGAGGCCCCTCGAGGTCGGCGTTCGCAGTGTCCAGGCCGGCAGATGCCTCTCGACAGTGGGGACATTTTGTGGGCTGATCTGTTTGCTGGCTGTTGGCATGGTGTGACTGCTCCATCGGGTGGGAGAAGAATCCCATGCGCTTAGACATGCTGGGAAGGGCGCCCCGTCTGGTGCGGGTGGTGCCTCCGAGGCGCTCTTGCTGAAACACTGGCCTGCGGAAGCGCGCCAAAGGATGGCATCGGCGTCTGTAGAAGTGTCCACGCCCCCCCTCTGCCAGGACATTACCTTTCCTAGCAAAGGCCGGCGCAGTCCACGCCTCGGCGGTTCGCGGGCACCGACGCCCTGCGCGTCGGACAAAATCAAAAATGGCCCACAGTGGCCCTCACAACTCCCCGTGCTGCCTCAGCTCCAGGGCAGGCGCCTGAAGCAGTGCGACGCCCAGAAACGCGCGGTGGCGCTTGGTCTTCGTCAGCCCAGACTCCGCCAGGGACGCGCCACCGCACCAGGTGCCCTGGAAGTGCGCGCAGATGTCCTCCAGCACCCTGTAGCACTGCCCCGTCGGCCAGACGCAAGCTGCACCAGGATGCATCGCAGCGCACTCGGTGCAGACAGTGCTCACGGGGGGCGCCGGGGATGGCGCTGGCGATGGCAATGGCGATGGCGCTGGCGTCGAAGATGGCGCCGGCGAGGGCATCGGCGACGCCGTGGGGGGCGGCGCCGGCGGCGCGGCGGTCGTCTGCGCGCCGCTCGTCGACGTCGTCGTCGGGCCCGTCGTCGACGACGACAGAGTCGGCGGCTGCGTGCTGCCGGTCGTCGTGGGAGTGATTGACGATGTCGCCGGCGACGGCGGCGTCGGCCTGGGCGCCGAAGTCGTGGACGGAGCCTGCGTCGGCGGCGCGGTGGGGCGCGCGGTCGGCGCGGCCGTCGGCGCCTGGCCAGGGCGGCCGCCGCTCACCGTGCAGTGGGGGGACGGGCAGTTGCTGGCCGGGTGGCCCAGGCACCAGGTGGTGAACTTGGGGTCGTTGCACCAGTCGCTGCGCGAGCAGTCGGTCTGGTGCACGCAGCTGGCGCCAGGAGCGAGCGTGGGCGCAGGCGTGGGCGGCAGCGTGGGGGCCGGCGGCGGCGTGGGCGCGAAGGTGCCGCTGCCGTCCACGACGCGCACGTCAGCGCAGTTCTTGAACTGCTCGCCGCACTCCCTGGGGGGCGCCTGCACGGTGGGGCAGTTAGCAGAGGCGCTGGCGCCTCCCCACCACGCGGCGGCGTTCCAGCCGCTCCTCGCCATCTCCCTGAAGTAGCAGGCGTAGGCGTCGTCGTGCGGCGTGCAGCTGTTGGCGCTCATCCACCACCACTGCAGCGTGCAGCTCTGGCAGGTGAGGTTGCTGGGGATCCAGTAGTGGAACCTGTACTCGGACTGGCCGGGAGGAGGCAGGTACCAGTAGCCCGGGTTGGCCTCGTCGTATGGCTGGCAGTCGCCGCGACTGTCGTTCGGGCCGCAGTCCGAGTGCACCTCCTCCGGCCTTGCGCGCTTCAGGACGTGCTCGTTGAGACAGGCCTCCTCCGCCTGGAACCCGCCAGAAGTGCCGTCGAGATGCCTGTCGCAAAGTCTGAAGACGAAGTGCCCCTTGTGGTGCGCCGTCATGCGGATCGCGAACTCGGCCAACTCCCCGGCGCGCAGCTCTGTCACGGGACCGGCCACGTCCAGAAACTTGCGCTGGCCGCAGGTGGGCAGGGGCAGGCTGGAGGAGCCGAGGCACTGCGGGCAGTACCCGTTCAGCGGCTGGTTGAACGCGCCTCCGCGCATCGCGGGCTGCGTGATGTACGCGTGCCCGTTCGCCAGCGACAGCAGCGATCCCAGGAACAGGGCAGCGGCAAGCGGCGCTGGCGCCATCACTCCGCTGCAGGGCGGGCTTCTAGCAGCCGAGGGGTGCGAGGCTGCGAGACAGCAAGCTGGCTTGAGCCGAAATGACTACGGACCTCTTGACAATAGGGGCATAGGACCAGTCTGCCTGCGCAAGTAGCGCACATCCCCCCGTGGAGGGTACGACGCTCGTTTCAAATTAACTAAAACCACGCGCGCGCTTCGCGCGCTTAGGTTCTAGCAGGCCCCAGGCCGTGACAAGTTCACAGATCCTCTGAAACAGTTTCCCACAAAGGGTTATGAACATGATGCACACCGAAGCGTCAATAAAAACGAGGATCGAACAGAGATCAATGACAGACAATGGCATACCCATTACAATGCAATGCGAACCAATGCAAAGCAGTGAAGAGAATGTTCAGAATGGAGTGCCCACACTGGCACTGCAATGCAACGCAGTGCCATGAAAACCAGATGCGCGCGCCATACAGTCAGAAGCATTGCAAGCTAAAGCTTGAAAAGCAAATGAAAGGCAAGGCAATGCGATGCAATACAACTAAATGATACCGGAGAAAAAACCCAATCAGATCTTGTTAATCTTCCAATTGCTCCCTTATAGGGCTCTAGGGTTGTCGGGCTATAGGGCTATAGGGCTATCGGGCTATAGGGCTATAGGGCTATCGGGCTATAGGGCTATAGGACTGTGACCTATAGGGCCATAGGGCTAGAGGGCTATGGGGCTATAGAGCTATATGGGCTATGGGGCTATAGGGCTATAGGGATATAAGGCTATTAGGGCTATAGGGATATAAGGCTATAGGGCTACAGGGCTATACGGCTACAGGGCTATACGGCTATAGGGCTATAGGGCTATAGGGCTACTAGGCTATTGGGCTATTGGGCTATTGGGCACCCCCGGGCACCCGGGCACCCCCGGGCACCCGGGCACCTGGGCACCCGGGCCCGGCCACCGAAATCGGCCACGCACCTCACCGGCCACCCGGGCACCCGGGCACCGCCGGGCACCCGGGCACCCGGCCACCCGGGCCCGGCCACCGAAATCGGCGACGAACCTCACCTAACCCGTTAATCCGCTAGGACCCCTACAGAGGCAAGCTCTGATTGGGGAATGTAAAGCAGAGCAATGCTCACCAGCGCAATGCCATTTGCGGAGCCATGCCTGCGCACATCCGTAGGAAAGCAACCAAGTGAAAGACAATGCAATCCAATGCACAATAACGCCAATAATACAAAAGGCATTACGACCCCGAAGGTCCCCAAGACCTCAGAGATCGCAGGGATAAGGTATGCAAAATAAGTGCTGGATGCCCCTATTCCAACGTCGGTAAACATCCATGTGACGCTAGCGCACCAGCTCCTCCTCCTCCTCCTCCTCCTCCTCCTCCTCCTCCTCCTCCTCCTCCTCCTCCTCCTCCTCCTCCGTCTCCTCCCTCTCGCAATCGATCCTCCAGCCGGTCGGCTGGCCCTGGCCGGCGACCGTTTAGATTTTCCCCCCCACCCACCCCACCCACCTCAGGCTGTCGGGCAATAACTGTCACAGGTAGCCCCTGGTCCATCGGCCACGCGGCCGGGACAAGCTATATGATTTCTAAGTTGGCCTCGGGGGGGCAGGAATCGTCCGCCGCATGCGGCAGTAGTCAGGAAGCCACGTCAGGTCCTAACCCTCTGAAGTCTAGAGCATTATCCGTGGAATCTGCAGGTCAACCACCGACTTTTCCGTATCCCACTAAGTGGAATGGTGTTGCAGCTATCGCAATGCATTTCTCCCAGCACAAGCCCTAATCTGGCCTACTCTGGAACTAGTGGCACTTTCAGATTCTGGGCTATCGTCTGTTCCCACATTGTCTCCTTCAGCTCTGCGCTTGCGCTGCCATCTGCCTCAATATCCCTGGGGTTTTAGCGGCAACGCCGCCTTCCAAAGATGAATTGCGAGGTGCTCACGATGTGGCATCGCGCTGGAAAATTATGCCCGGCAGAACGCGTTGCGAGCCTCGGCAGCAACGCCAGCTCGTCACACGTTTGTCCGTCTACCAGGGGGCCGTTTGGGAGCCTCTTGGGGCCTCTTCTTTTGGGCCTCTTGGGGGCCTCTTTTGGGCCCCTTAAAGTCTCCTGGGGGCCTCTTGGGGCGGAAAGCTGGAATTGTCGATTCGTGTTCCCCCTCTTGGGCCCCTCTTGGAGCGGTCCCGAGGCCCTCTTGGGCCGTCTTGGGCGCCTCTTGGGCCGTTTGGGGGCCCTCTTGGGCCGCCGTCTTGGGGGCCTCTTGGGGGCCTCTTGGGCCCTCTGTGGGCGAAGTTGGAAGCTTTTTGGGCAATCTTGGAACGTCGGACTCCTGAAAACGGAAAAACGCGAAACACAACAAAAAACACACGGAAAATCAATGATTTAGGTATCTTGGGGCCCTCTTGGGCCCTTGGAGGTCCTCTCGGAGCGCTCTTGGGACCTCTTGGAGGCATCGTGGGCCATTATGGAGCCATCTTTGACGGCTTGGTGCGCTCTTGGGCCGTCTTGAAGGCCTGTGGGCGTCCGCTGCGGGAGCCGAGGAGGGCCATGAAGGAACGCCCTGAAGCGTTCGAAAAGGAGAGCCAGCGCCGGAAACGAAAGTGGGTTGCGGGGGGGGGAGTTTTGAGAAAGTGGGGGGCCCAGGGCCCGAGGTCCCTGACTCCCTTGTGTTATTTATCTATATATATGTGTGTGTGTGTTTGTATGTGTGCATGTGTGAAAATACAAATACACACATACACATACATACACACACACACACACACATACATACACACACTCACATACATACATACATACATACATACATACATACATACATACATACATACATACATACATACATACATACATACATACACACACACACATACATACATACATACATACATACATACACACATACGTACATACATACATACGTACATACATACATACATACATACCTACCTACCTACCTACATACATACATACATACACACACACACATACATACAGACAGACAGACAGACAGGCATACATACATACATACATACATGCATACAGACAGACAGACATCCATACATGCATGCATGCATGCATGCATGCATGCATGCATACATACATACATACATACATGCATGCATGCATGTATACATGCATGCATATATATATATATATATATATATATATATATATATGCATATATACATGCATACCTGCATACATGTATAGATGCATACATGCATGCATGCATGCATTACATATACACATACATGCATACATACATACATACATACATAGTTATATACCTACATACCTACCTACCTACCTACCTACCTACACACACACACATACATACATACATGCATACATACATACGTACGTACGTTCGTTCGTACGTACGTACGTACATACATAGATATATGCATACATACATACATACCTACATACATGCATGCATGCATACAGTCAGACATACATGGATGCATGCATACATGCATACATGCATACATGCTGCCTATGTGCATGCATGCGCATATGCATATTCATCATACATACATACAGACCTACATGCATACATACATACATATATGCATGCATGCATGCATACATACATACCTATACATACACATACACACATACATGCCTACATATGTGCATACAGATATACATGCATACAAACATACATGCATACATACATACGTACGTACGTACGTACGTACATTCATTCATTCATACATACATGCATACGGTCCAGGGCCTGGTCCCGCCCCTCATGCTGATGCCATCGGGCCCCCGCCCCCGCGCGATGGCCCCCCCCCACCTCTGTGGGCGTGGTGTGGTGGGATCTTCCCCTACGGGCGAGCGGTGGTGGGTATGGGATCCAGCCCTCCCCCCCCCCCCTGTGGGTGTTGGGTGGGTGGTGGTGGTGGTGGTGGTGGTGGTGGTGGTGTTGGGTGGGTGGTGGTGGTGGTGGTGGTGGTGGTGGTGGTGGTGGTGGTGGTGGCGGCGGCGGTGGTGGTGGTGGTGGTGGTGGTGGTGGTGGTGGTGGTGGTGGTGGTGGTGGTGGTGGTGGTGGTGGTGGCGGTGGTGGTGGTGGTGGTGCCCTCCTAAGTATTAGGAGGAGGAGGAAGATGAGGAGGAAGAGGAGGATGAGGAGGAGGACGAGGAGGAGGAGGAGGGTCATGATGAGGAGGACGACATCAGCGTCGGCATCGGCATCGGCATCGGCACATGCATCGCCGTCGTAAGCATGACGTAAAACTGCTACACTTGACGGAGGGGAGGTGCCCCTCTGCAATCGTGCATAACAGCCGCAATCAATCTGGGCTGGCCTCTTCCGATGGTGTAGCGGTGCTTCAGGGAGCCGGAGCGGACGATGTCTCCGTCGTCGTCGTCGTCGGCATGGTCGTCCCCCCCCATCCCATCTAGGCGGCGCGCTTCGCGCGCGCTCAAGCTCTAGCTAATTAGGGTCATGACCATCGTCATCATTGTCATCCTCATCCCCGTCATCTTCATCGTCATCGTTATGGTCATGGTCACCTTCACCATCACCATCACAACAATCCTCCTGCTCCTCCTCCTCTTCCTGCTCCTCCTCCTGCTCGTCCTCCTCCTTGTCCTCCTCCTCCTCCTCCTCCTCCTCCTCCTCCTCCTCCTCCTCCTCCTCCTCCGCCGATGAAACATAAGAAGCGAGTAGCATAGAAATGTACGTTTCTCCATTGGAAATGCTCGTTTTTTGCACCCGGTAGCCTTCTCAGCAGCCTCCTGGACCGTCTTTAGGGAGTCATGGTAGGCCTTTTTAGGACCCTTTGGGAGCTCAGTTAGGCCGTTCCGGGTCCCTCTTCGCCCGTCATGGGGACCTGAGCCCGTCTTGGGGCCCTCGGGGGGCCCACTCCGACCATGTAGGGATCCTCTGGTGGCTCCATCGGGGTTCATGGGTACTTTCTTGGGCAGTGTTGGAGCTCTCTTGCGCTGCTTGAAGCTCTCTTCAGGCCGTCTGGGGGCCCTCTTGAGGGCCTCCTGGGCTGCCTGGGGCTCGTTTTGGGAGCCTCTGGGGCCGTCGCGGCCGCTGGTAGGACCGAAAAGCAAATGTCCAGGAAATATACGTTTTTCCTACTTGACTTTTGCCCTTGGAGGGCCTTCTCGGCGGCCTCTTGGACCGTCTTGAGTGCCTTGGTGGCCGTCTAGGAGCAATCTTGGGCTGTATTCGAGCGCTCGTGGCACGTCCGGAAGCCATCTCAGTGCGCTCTTCAGCCACCTTCCAGACAACCTGGGGCGCTTTGGGCGCCTCTTGGGCCAGCTTGGGAGCTTTTGGGGGGGTCTGGGGCCCCTTCTGAACCCTCTTCGAGCTCTCAAGTCCCCCCGGCCCCCCATGCGAACCAAAGGTCGCAGTTCTGGGCCCTCCCCCGGCCTACTCCGATATACATCTATATATATATATATATACACACACGCATCTGTAAATATATACATATATATACATGTGTTTATATATATGTATATATAAACAGATATAAATGCATGCATGCATGCAAACAGACATACAGACAGACAGGCAGGCAGACAGACATACATACATACACACACATACACACATACATACATGCATGCATGCGTGCATGCACGCAAACAAACATACATACATACATACATACATGCATGCATGCATGCATGCATACATACATACATGCATACATAGATAAAATACAGGCATACATACATACATACATGCATGCATGCATGCATGCATACATGCATGCATTCATACCTACATACATACATGCATGCATGCATGCATAAGTACATGCGTGCATACGTACATACACACACACACACACATACATACATACATGCATACATACATACATGCACACATACATACATACATACATACATAATGGCATACATGCGTACACACATACATTCGTACATACATACGTGCATACATACATACATACATACATACATGCATGCATGCATGCATGCATACATACATACATACATACATACATACATACATGCATGCATGCATACATACCTACATACAGACATACATACATGTATACACATGTATATACATGTATACACACATACATGCACACATAAATACACACATACATACACACACACATACATACATACATACATACATACATACATACATACATACATACATACATGCATGCATGCATACATACATACATACATACATGCATACATACACACATGCATACATACATTCATGAATACATACATACATACATACATACATACATACATACATACATACATACATACATACATACATACATACATACGCACATACATACATACATACATACATACATACATACAAACAAACATACGTACATACATACATAAATACATACATACATACATACAAACATACGTACATACATACATGCATGCATACATACTAGAACCATCGCGCGCGCTTCGCGCGCGCTCTGGCTCTACAAAGCCCAAGGAAGCCCCATGAGGATCCCGAAGAGCGCACGAAGAACGCCCCGGAGGCATCCAAGGGGCAATTTTGGGCACGCTGAGGGGCAACGCTGACTCAGCACCCCTGCCCTCTCTGATCGACCTGGTTTCGGTTTCTATGGTAATTCCGTTCCGGGTTTTGTGTCAACTCCTTAATGGCCTCGTTTGGGCCGCGTTTGGGCCGCGTTTGGGCCTCTTGCGTCTTCTTTGCTTGACTATGTGAGAAAATCGGCTTCAATATTGCAACCGTTGGGCAGCACAGCCTGGCTAGGACTCCACCATGGACGTCCCCACGAGTGCCGAAAGGTTCCTAGAAGAGAAGCCTCATCCAGTGCACATGCCATCTGCTGTGACAGCTGAAGAAGGAGGTTCTGGTGAGCGCACGCCTCCGAAGGCATCGCTGCCTTCGCATGGTCACTTCCTCCGAACAGTCCTCCAACAGCAAACTCAGAATGGCCAAGATGCTTGACGTAAAGGTTGAAATGCTGAGCACCGTTCTAAGTGTGCCCATGGCCCACGGTCACCTGCGATTTCCCAAACTTCAACCACTTTGGCTTTTCATCATGCGCGACCTGCGCTTAGCAACGGAGACCACTGGACCCGCTCGCTTCCCCTCACTCTCCCGTGACATTCAGTTATTGGAAATACATGTCTGCACATTGTTCACCAAATTGGCGCGTATCGGCCTGCACACGCAGCCTCCATGAACTCCAACCCCCCAGGGCCAGTTTCCCGTTCCTGTGCGCCACCAATCTTGGAAGCACCCCAAGTTCAGGTCGCGCACAAGCACACCCCAACACACCAACATTCCGAGCACCACGAAAGCCGATCACGAACACGCACACGCAATCGCGTCCCGTTCCCAGTGGCGTGCGTGCTCGACGGGGGTACGGAACGCCGTCGAGGTAGGAGGGAAATACCGAGTTTCCTCTAAGAGAAACAGATTGTTTTTTTCCCCCAGTCGTTTGGTCCTGGTGTGGTATGGGGCCACGCGGGAAAAAGCTTCACGTGTATATGAAAACAGAAATTGATGCCACGTGTGCAGTGCAGTCGTGCGCTTGTGTGCTCGGTGTGCTGGCCGTGGTCGGGGCATGCTGGCAGCTGAGGGCGCGAGCCGAGCGCACGTGCTCAGGAGAAGGGTGTGCACGGGGCTCTCTTGGAAGGCCTCTTGGAAGGCCTCTTGAAACGGTTTGGACGCTTCTTGGGCCGTGTGACGCCTCTTGAAGGCCTCTCTGGTGCCTCTCAGGGCGGGAGGCTCGCAATTTCGAAATCGGGCGTCCCGTCTTGGACCCCTCTTGGGGTCGTCTTGGGACCCTCTTGGGCCGTCTTGGGCGCGCCTTGGGCTGCCTTGGGGCCCTCATGGGTCGTCGCGCGACCCTCTAGGAAGCCTCTTTGGCCGTCTCAGGGACCTCTGGGGCCGTCACGGCAGGTCGGACAGCCGAAAACGCGACCAAGCAGAAATCATTCAAAAACCATTGGGAAAGCAACGATTTTGACCTCTCGGGCTCGTCTTAAAAAGCCTCTTGGAAGCCTCTTGAGGCAGTTTGGACGCTTCTTGGCCCGCAGGACGCCTCTGCAAGGCCTCTTGGGTGCGTCTTGGGGCGGGAGGCTCGCATTCTCGAAATCGGGCGTCCCGTATTGGACCCCTCGTGGGGTCGTCTTGGGACCCTCTTGGGCTGCATTGGATCCTTCATGCGCCGTCTTGGGACCCTCCAGGAGGCCTCTTGAGCCGTCTTGGGATGGTCTTGGGAGCCTCTTGGGGCATCTTGGAGCACCATACAGGCGAACAGGCGCAAGAGCAAAAATCGTGTTAAAACCAATTGGAAATCAACGATTTTGAGCTCTCGGGCCCCTCTTCAAAAGGCGTCTTCGAAGAATCTCGGAGCGTTGTGGCGGCCTCTTGGGGCGTGTTGGGAGTTTTCTTTGGCTGGCGGGGGAACAATTTGGGCGTCATGGATCGATGCTGGGGCGTCTCAATGGTTTTTTGCGAGTCTCAGAGAGGCCCAGAGGCCCCCGGCCCACACATTTGCGGTAGGGGCTCCGGTCTCGGGACCCCCAGACCGAGACCCCATTTGCCTCGCGGGGCCCTCTTGGGGGACAAATTGCACGCGTTGTGAGGCGTCTTGGAAGCCTCTTGGGGGCTGCTGGGGGGCCTCTTGGGGGCCTCAGGGGGTCCGTTGGGGCGGGGGGCTCGTTCCAATTCGATTTCCCCAGCCCGGGCTCCTCTTGGGGCCATTTGGGAGGCCGTTCGGGCCATCTCCGCTGCCTCTAGGACTGTCTTGGGACCCTCTTGGGCCGTATTGGCGCCCTGTGGGGGTTCTCTTGGGCCGTGTTGGGGCGATCGTAGGGGCCCCCGAGGCTGTCAAGCACAGTGCGAAGACGAAAAACACGAATGCGGTTAATTAACATGTACGTTTTACGCAGGGAATGGAGCCATTTTTGCCTCTCGGGGCCCTCTGGGGGGCCAAATTGCACGGGTTATGAGGCGTCCTGGAGGCCTCGTATCATCTTGGGCTCCTCTTGGAGCCCTCTGGGAGGCCGGTGGGGCCGTCTTGGGTGCCTCTGGGACCGGCCTGGGACCCTCTTGGGCCGTCTTGGCGCCCTCAGGGGAGCCTCTTGGGCCGTGCAGGGGCGATCTTAGGGAGGTCGTCAAAGATGGCGCGAAGACGGAAAACACGAATACGGTAAAAATGCACGTTTTACTGAAGGAATGGGGCTATTTTTGCCTCTCGGAGCCCTCGGGGGGGGGAGGGAGCGAGGGGGAGGGGGGAGGGGGGAATGGGGGGGGAGAGGGAAGGAGGGAGAGGGGGGAGGGGGGAGGGGGAGGAGGGGAGCGGGAGGGGAGAGGGGAGGGGGGGGGGGGGGGGGGGGAGAGGGGGGCGGGGGGGAGGGGGGGGGGCGGGGGGAGGGGGGGGGGGGGGGGGGCGGGGGGGGGGAGGAGAGGGGGGGGGGGGGGAAGGGGGGGGGGGATGAAGGGGAGGGGGGGGGGAGGGAATTGCACAGGTCGTGAGGCGTCTTCGAAGCCTCTGGAGCCGTTGGAGACGTCCCGTGATGCGTCGGAAAAAAGCAGTCTTCGGGGTGGTGGGCGGCTGGCCGGGGCCGCCGTGGCGCTCGTCTCGGACCGCCCTCCGAGGCCCCCCAAGGTCCAGCCGGGCCCCCAGGCCACACATTTTGAAGGGGCCCTGGGACACACGGATTCCCAGTATTTTCCAATATTTTCTGTGTTTTTGTCTTCCCCCCACTTCCCATGGTTTCCCATATTTTCTGGGGGATCGACGATTCATTGTGTCTGACCTTTTTACCTAACAGCGAA
>CAUYUJ010005113.1:1288923-1293923 GCA_963575745.1 Prorocentrum cordatum | reverse complement strand
GTCGCCAGGTCGCCGAGACGCACCTTCAAGCGCTCGGTGGCGTTCGACTTGTCCATGAGGACGAGCTTGTAATCGAACGGAGCGCCCATGCCGTGGTAGAAAAAGGACTTGTACCCGCCCTCGGGGGCCTCGGTCGCGGAGACGAACGGCGTGGACTGTACAAACTCTATCCGCCGGCCCTCTCAGGGGCCAGCAGGCTGCGAGGAACAGTTGGGTGCTCCTCTTCCCTGCAGCAGTTCCGGTTCCAGTTCCCCCATTGACTCACGCAGCAAGCCAGCCAGGCGAGTTGCTAGCCAGCCAGCCGACAAGGAAGCCAGCTGGCCTGCCAATCAGGCATGGCCACGCAAGAAATTTGAGAGAGGGCCGGCGGCAGATTTGGATGCCCGAGGTGGGTACGGAGAAAGTGCTTACGATTCCCAACAACAAATGTTGTCCAAAACCGACAGCGGCCGATGTTGAGCAGGCTACCCTTTGCCTCTAATGGACAACATCCGCCGAGACGACAGCGCGTCCTGTTCAAAACGAACATGAAATGTTGTCAGTTTTCGTGCCACCTCTTCCGAACCCCGTTTTCGATCATCCCGAACAGAAGGCGAAGCCCCTTGCATGACGTGAGTAGAACACCCAGGAGCCTACAAGAAGGAAAAAACTGCATACACTGATTTTAGTTCGGAGATCCGCGATGATTTCTTACAGTATCCTCGATGAGACCTACTACCAGCGCGATAGCGGTAACAGTGAATGAACTGGGTGGCGGTGATGCCCCCTTTGGGGGCGGCAGAGCGCCGAAAAATTGTCTACAATAGGAGCTCGACCACAAGAAACCTTCCACAGAAACCCAACCCGGAGACCCCAGGACGCCCACTGATTTTGGAGTGGGCACGTCACGCCTGCCACGGCAAAACCCATCGAAACCCAAGACACCCAGGGCACCCTGGAGGCAAGCGGGGTGCTTCCTGGCATGGGTTTCCACTGTATGTCTATGCAGTTTGCTCTTCTCCGGGAGCCGCGTACAGGAGGTTGGCCATCGCCCCGCCGTGAGGGCCGATGACCACGGTGGCCCGGCTCAGCGCGGCCGCCTGCACCTCGGGCTGCATGGCCTCGCCGCAGAGCCTCACGAGCTCCTCCTTCCGCCGCTCGGAGCCGACTCATTGCTTTCCAGCGAGGACCTTCCGCGGCAGCTCATGGGAGCCTCCTGTACCATCACCATCTCGTGGGCTCTTGCGAATCGGCGCTCATCGGCGCTAAATCGACACCAGTCGACGCCAAATCGACGCCACACTGGCGATGTCTCATCGACTACCAGCCGCTAGTCGACGTCAGTGCACTCCAAAGACGAAGTTACAAGGGCATACGTGAAGGGGCCCTGGGACACAAAAATAAATAGACACAAATAACAGGACTCCCAATATTTTCCCATATTTTCTGGGCTTTTGTCTTCCCCCCACTTCCCATATTTTCCTATATTTTCCTATATTTTCTGGGGAATGGACGATGAATTGTGTCTCTGTGCTTTTTCCCCTCCTGAGAGGGGGCGGGCCCCGTCATCCAGGTCAGCGCTGGACCCTAAGAAAAAACAGGCTCCTTCTGCTTCATCGTGCTCTGCACCAGCCTGAACGCGTCGTCCTCGTTGTCCATGGGTCGATGATCCTCAGGACGCGTGTCAGCCTCCAAGTGTTAGAGGAAAGATAACTATGCACACACACACACACCGATTCTGGCCAGGCCCATCCTGAGCCCAGGATCGGTGCATACGCCCTCTTACCTTGGCCAGGAAGGTATATGCACCGATCCTGGGTCAAGGATGGGCGTTGTCAGGATCGGTGCATGTGCATAATTCTCTTCCCCCGAAGTGTGTTTGTTCATCGAGGACCTCCGATGCGGTGCAGGCGAAGCGATGATCTGCTGGTTGGGCTGAAGGGGGCAAACACACACTGGGCTGACACACGTCCTGAGGATCATCGAATGGGGCGCGAGGTCGCGTTGCAGCGCCCCAGGAACACCACCGCCGGCCCCCTCGGCGAGCCTCGGAGGCGCGACGCGGCGTCCGCGCTGACCATGGCGGCAGCCACTCGCTGGCCGACCCCGCGGTGGTTCAGGATCCTGTGGTAGTAATCCGCCACCGTCCCCGGAGGCACGGGTTGGAGTCTCTCCAGGTCCCTTCGAGTTCTCTTCATTACGTACTGCGGGTATTCTTCCAGGGGCCCTAAGTCAGGCCCCCAAGAGGCCCCCCAAGAGGCCCGCGAGACGCCCCAGAACACCCCAACCGCTTCCGGCAAACTTCCGAGAGGTCTCCCCACAAATCCTCACAGGCATCTAGGGGGACTCTGACCGACAACCCAGGCACGCTGGCGGGGTGGGCCGAAGGCCACTGGATACTCGTTGCTGTCTTTCACGGTTGTCTCCATGACATGGATACTCCGACCCTTCCTCACGCAAAGCAGCTGGTCCTCCGACGCTGACGGCGTGGCGACGAAATCGCGGTCGAGGCCCGTGGCAAGCAGCAGTCTCCGCTGGAGACTGCTGCCCGTGAGTATCTTCAGGTTTTTCGCTTTGACCCAGTCGACCGTGGCATAAGCGTGTGGGAGGAAGTCCAGAAGCGCGTGCGTGTAAACAGAGTTGGAGTGCGCGAATGGGACGATCATTATATCCTCGTCGATGTCCACATGCTTTCGATCACTAGACGCGGCCCTTTCCCGGCTCTTTGAGCTCAGGAAGTCCTTACCGTTCCGATCGCCCAAGAGCATGGTGTGGGTGCTGTTCCACACCTCTCTGTGCGTGGAAAGACCCACCCTACTGCTCGGGATGTAGACGCAGGTCTCCCCGCCAGATACCTTTGTCACGGTCACTGTGAGGTCCTCCTGAGCAAATTCGGTACTGCTGTTTGTGTTGCACATTGCCCTCTTGTACTCGGTCACCTTCTCGTTGCTCATGCTCACGAGAGGCGGCGGGTACCGCGGGATCCCCCCACACACTGAGCTCACTCTCTTCTTGGAGTTGTGGACCATGCCACAATTCTCCTGGGCAGGGAACACCTCGAGCACTCTGGCGTCGTGCTCGCCGACGGGTACTCGCGTGCGCCTGAAGGATCCGCTCGCGTCCAATGCGAAAGCCTGGGCCTCCGCAAGCAGCAGGAGCACTACGGCCCTGGCCGGCATCGCTTCCAGACCGAGCGTGATAAACAACTACACGGATGCGTTCTCGGAAGTACTCGAGCCAAAATCCCACCAGCCCTCTGGGCGTAGGTGGCTTAGCGAGTCTTGTCTTCTCTCTTTCCACAACCCCTCCGCCCCCTGCTCAGGGGAGGGATTGATCACTGTTCCCATTTAGTATGTACACCCTATGCGGGCCACCCCCCCACCATCCTTTTCAAAAAACAATACAAAACGCACTCTGCCTCCACATTTAGAGCATGCGCGGCCGACCCAACGCGGCCCCCACACACAATCCCTCTGAAAAAACAATACAAAAAGGTCAATGTGGGCCACAGTCTTAAGTCATGTTCGTGAGGCACGCGAGCACTTGATATATTGTGTTTGGCAAGGACGTTGGGGGTGCCAGCATATTCCCAGCTGTGCGCAGGGCTACCATCCCTGACGAAAAAAGCAACACAACATGCACCTCGCGGCTGAATGTGGATTATGCGCGGCCACCCCGCGATCACTGTCAAGTGGTTTCTAACAAGGACGGCGGGGTGGTGGCGCGTGGCCTGCTGTGCGCAGGCCCCTCAGACACAATAGCGGGCATTGGTTTTCGACAACGATGGTGGGGGCCGACATGTTTCCCGATGTGTGCTGTCACGTACGCAGGCGCGGCGCACTTTGCACGTGCCCCGAACGTGGCGCACCTGGCGTGCCTCGAGTGTGCGGTACACCTGGCGCACTCGGAGCACGTGGCGCATCTGGCGCACCAGGCGTGCCTGGCACGCTGGCCCCACGGGTGCCTGGGGCGCGTGGCGCCCCTGGCACGCGTGGCGCACCTCGCCCAAGCGTCGCGCAGCTGGTGTCGGCGTTGGTTCCCAGTAGCTGTCCATCCAAAGACGACCGCTGAACATGCTGAGGCTCGGGTGTTACTTATGTGTTGAGAAAGCGGGTGGGAGTGAGCTGGACGGCTTGCGAGCGGGTGGGTGTCTTGACCCCTCCCCCATACCCCCTCCCCTGGACCTGGGAGGGGGAGGCCGCGAGGCGCTAAAGCGCCCAAGATGGCCCAAGATGGCTCCAAAAAGGCCTCAGAGCCCAAGATGGCCTTCAAGATGGCTCAAGATAGCTGAAGATGGCTCAAGATGGCATCCCACATACATCGAAGACGTCCCAAGTCGGCCCACAGATGGTTTCAAGTGCCCTCCGGGCCCTTTCAAGGACCCCCGCAAGAGGCCGAAATGGCTCCAATACCGTGGGAAAATCAATGATTTGTGCGTTCTCGCCTTTTCGCTTCTGATGGGCTTCCGAGGCCTCAAGATGGCCCCAAGACGGCCCAACAGAGCCCCAAGAGGGGCCCATGAGGGTCCCAAGAGAGCCCCAAGAGCGCCCAAGAACACCCCAAAAGCGCCCCAAGAAGGCTTCAAGAGGCAATTCTTGCGCCTGCGAGGGGAAGTGGGCCTGAATTGAGGACCCCCCCTTTTGAGCTACGGGAGCCAAGACGGCCCCAAGAGACCTCTCAGACCCGCCCAAAGGGCCCAAAGAGGGCCCAAAAAAGGCCACAGAAGAGCCCAAGAGGGCCCCAAGAGGACCTCAAGAGAGCCCAAGATGGCTCTTAGAGACCGCCAAGAACCTCTTACAATCACGCCTCAACTCGCCTGGCAAACCGTGGAGCCCATTCGTGTATTCGGGCCGGTCACGGGCGTGATGGGGGGGGGGACGCCCCGCCGATCACGTCACGGCGAGGGTGCGCCTGGGGGTGCCGCAACATACTACGACGACGACGACGACGACGACGACGACGACGACGACGACGACGACGACGACGACGACGACGACTACTACTACTACTACTACTACTAC
>CAUYUJ010005113.1:1248782-1288823 GCA_963575745.1 Prorocentrum cordatum | reverse complement strand
ATCAGCATCATCATCTTCATCCACATCATCACCATCATCATCATCATCATCATCATCATCATCATCATCATCATCATCATCAACATCAGCATCATCATCACCATCATCACCATCCTCATCATCATCATCACAGCAGCAGCAGCATCAGCATTCATCAGCAATCATCAGCATCATCAGCATTCATCCAGCACCATCAGCAGCATCAGATAATCATCGTAAACATCATCACCTATCACCTATAAGCATTCATCAATCACTAATCATAATCATCGTAATTCATCAGCATCACATCATCATCAATCAGCATCATCAGCTCATCATCATCATAATCATCTTCATCATCAACACTTCATCAGCATCATTCATCATCATCAGCATCATCATCATCCTCGCTCAGCATCATCAGTCATCATCATCATCATCATCATCATCATCATCAGCATCATCATCATCATCATCATCATCATCATCGTCATCATCATCATCATCATCATCATCATCATCATCATCATCATCATCGTCATCATCAGCATCATCAGCATCATCATCATCATCATCATCATCATCATCATCATCATCATCATCATCCCCCTTCCAGCGAATCTGCTAAAGATGTGCGCGCTCTCCCCAGGGAGCGGGACGACACTTGCCTTAAGTCGGCCTGTCCTCCTACAGGAGAATCTTGGACGAAAAATAAAAATACTCAAGAAATACCCCAAAAATGGTCGAAGACAGTCGAAAATCGTCCCCAGACTATTTTTTTGCTATTTTTGACTATTCCACCCCCGTAGAGGGACACGCCCGACGCAACACTTGCCTTTGGGAGCTCCTCTGGAGGCCTCCCCACCTGGCCCGACGTCCCCACCGTCTGGGACGCCTCGTCTTGGGACACGCCACCCTGCGTGTGCTCCCCAAAAACCAGCCCGGATCCCCCCTCAGGTCTGCACCTGTAGACAAGCACGTTCCACTACTCGCCAAGTAACTACTCGCAAATGGTCTGGATCCCGCGCGGAGGATCTACGACAAATTACATCAAAGCGGACACGTGTTTTTCGGACGTTTGCGAGTAGGCACTTTGCGAGTAGTGGAACGCGCTCGGTGACTCAGGTCTTCACCTGGCCCGAACACCGACGATGACGACGACGACGACGACGACGACGATGACGACCAGGAAGGGCAGGCTCCCCAGAGGTCCCCAGAGGCTCCGAAGGGCCCTGGAAGCTCGACACGATCAGAAACGTCCAAGATCCTTGACGGGTGGCCAGTGCCGGAGGACACGAGGAAGGAGGAGGAGGACGACGACGACGACGAGGACGAGAATGGCGGAAAAGGAAGTGGAGACATGTGAAGGGGCCCTCGGACGCACAAATAAATACACACAAATAACAGGATTCCCCATATTTTCCCATATGTTCTGGGTTCTTGTCGTCCCCCCAATTTTCCCATATCTTCCCATCTTTTCCTGGGGAGTCGACGATTCATTGTGCCTGTGTGCTTTTTGTCCCCTCCTGGAGACATGGGCCGCCCCGCGAGGCCCCCGTGATATCCCCCGGAGGCTCAGAGACTCAGACACTACGACCAAGAGGGGCGCTCCAAGACGGTCCAAAAAGGCCCGACGGGGCCCCAAAAGACGGCACGAAGGGCGCCCAAAAACGGTCCGACGGGGCCCCAGGACGGCATGAAGGGCGCCCAAGACGGCCCAAGAGAAGACCCGACTGGGCCCCAGGATGGCACGAAGGGTGGCGTCCTTTCTTAGGGGGCTGTGCGCTCGGGAAAGGGGCTTCTGCGGGTTCGCGGGATTCGGTTCGTCTCCCTTTCGGGCCCCTCGTGCGTTTTGCTGGATTCGGCTCGCGCGCAGGCGCCCTGTTCCAAGGGTCGGGGTCTAGCCGTCCCCGCGCTGCCGCCGGCTGCCCGTCGAGGCCCCTGGTCGACGGGCTCTTCTCCTGTCAGCTGTCCTAGCTGCCAAATCTCTCCGTTGCCAGCTACTCGTCGACACATCTGGTCGGCGCTCATTTCTCCTGTCAGCTGTTCGGCTGTGGTCAGCGGTGCTAGCTGCAACACGTCTCACCTAACATCCCGAGTTCCCTTCGGGCGTGTCCGCGGCACCTTCGCGACAGCTCACGCCGCGCCACTCGTGTCCTGGCACTTCGCCACTCCTTTTGAACAATCACCCGTCGGTCCGAGGCGGCTGGTCAGCGGTCCTGGCTGCACCACATCTCACTTCATCCAGTATTCCTTCGTCTTCCCCTTTCTGCTGATTTCTTTATCCATTCTCACTTCTTCCTTCCATCCTGTTTCCCTTCACTCCCCCCTCCCCCGCTCCCATCCTTGCCCCTCCCTCTCCTTTTCCCCCTGCATACACTGCCGCCCTTCCTTCCTCCCTTCCCCCCTCCCATAAACCTCTGCCGCATAATTCCTCGCAGCGCTGGCTCAAGCAACACGGGCCGACGATGGACGCTCTCTTAGCGGAGGTCCGAGACGGAAATTCCGCTCTACAGGAATGGGAGGGCGTACCTGGCCTTCACCTGCGCTTCGATTTCCTGTCCGCGAATGGCGCGGACCCCGCCCTGCTGCATTCCTGGCGGCACGGGCACTCTCTCGGGGCGTCGCCTGTCGTCCCGAGGCAGGTGCGCAACCATCCTTCCGTCACGTCCCAGCTCGCGTGGGCCGAACGCGAATGGGACCGCCTGGCTGAGTCGGGGAAAGTTTCCTTCTTCCCGGCTGATGCCCCTCCGCCCAAACACCTCAACGTCAACCCGTGCGGCTTAATCCTGAAGCCGCGCCCCGGGGCGGACGCCGAGGCCGACGAATCTGAGCGCTTCAAAGCGCGTTTAATCGTCGATTTGCGGCGGGGGGGCGTCAACGAGTGCATGCCAAACGCCGACGTCGCGTACGGCACGCTGGATCAGGCTGTGGCCCGCATGTCCGCGGGTTCCTGGTTGTTCGTCCTCGACCTGCGCGATTGTTTTTTTAATTGGCGTGTTTCCGACGCCGACTCGTACGCCCTCGGCTTCTATTCCCCTGGCAGACGCCAGTTCGGGAAATACAATTATTTACCATTCGGCCTCAGACCCGCGCCTGGCATCAACGACGCCAATGTGAAGGAGATTTTAAGAATCCTCCGCTTACGTACCGAAGTTGACCTTTTAGACTTCGTTGACGACTTGTTAGGCGCGGCGCCGGATGAACCCACGGCTTGGCAAAACCTGTGTCGAGCTGTCCGCTTCCTGTTGCGGTGTGGCATCCCAATCAGTGCCAAACCCAGCGGCATCCGAGCACCTGCACGCCGACAAACCTGGATCGGCTGGGTGTTCGATACCGTCGAATGCATTATCACCGTGCCGCCTGAAAAGACTGACCGCTGTCGCGAATTGTGCGCTGCCGTTCTCGAGGCAGACCAACACCGCACGCTCCGCAGCAAACAGTTAGCATCGGCAGTAGGTTTGGCTTCGCACATCGCGGAGCTCCTTCCGCAGTTGCGGCGCCGGCTGCACCCTCTTTGGGCAGATTTTAATGCGTCGGGGGTGTATTCGGCGTGGCGTGCCAGCCCCTTGGCCGACCCCCCGGTGACTCTCTCAGATCTCAGTCGCGCGGCCCTGGCGCACATCTGCTCGGCCTTATGTACGCCCCCGGTGCGTTCCTTGCATTGTGACGGCGGCCCTCTCAGCATGTGGGGCCACAAATCTCCCGAATTCGCTGATTGGGCGAACCTTGCCCGCAAAGGCGCAATCCGGGTCGTGGAGTGCGACGCCTCCAAAATGCACGGGTGGTCATACCATCTGTGTTGGGACAGCCGCGTTGTCGCCGATACGTGGCCTGACAACTTCGAATCCCGGGAGGCGCAGCCCAATTCCTTGGAAATCAATTACAAGGAGTTGTGGGTTGCAGTTCAGTGCCTTCTCAGGGAGTCCTCTTGCTTAAAGGGTTGGCGAGTTTTGTTCAGGCTCGACAATTCCGCTGCCGTGCATTACGTTAATGTGCGCTACGGGCGGATACCTTCCCTCGAGTCTCTGGCGCATCGTTTTGAAAGCGCCGAGCGGGCAGCTCAATGTTGGGCTCTAGCGTTGCACATCCCTGGCAAGAGCAACGTCATTGCAGACGCGGGATCCCGGTCACTGGACTTCGCGCGTTCCTGGCGCGAGGATCAGTACAGGGACGCCGCACTTCGCAAGACCTTGTTTCAAGAGGTCGAATCCAGATGCGGCGTTCAGTTCACGCTGGACTTGTTCGCAGATCGACTCGGCATGACGGCTCTCACCCACGAGTGGCGTTTTCCAGAACTTTCCGCTTTCGAGGCCGAGCTGCGCGGCCACGCGGTGTGGGCACACCCACCGCGCGCGCTGCTCAAGGAGACTTTTCAATTTTTGAATGCCGCCATTGCTGTCAACGCAGACCTGCGCGTTGTCATCCTGTGCCCTGACGACCCGGGAGCCCCATGGTTCCGTCCGTCGTTGCTATCCAAGTGGCACAGAATCAGATCGTGGCCCGCCGGGTCCGACCTTTCCCGATGGCCGTCCGATCGCGGCTTGTCGAAAGGCCCAGCGTCGGATCTTCCATACATCGTGCTTCAAAGCTGGCTTCCGAACCGCCGGAAGCGCAAGCGCTGACAGAGCTACCTGTGGTCTTTCGCACCTACAAAAATACACATTGCATTGCACATGCTTCCCCAATCCCTCCACCCCCCAATATGGCCCCCCGCTCCTGTCCGCTATTGGGGTGCATTGCTGGGATTTTATGACTGTCGATGGCTGGGACATCCCACATTTTCGATTTCTCGTTTCTTCACATGTCCCCCCCTTGCTCCCCAGACCGCCCATGCTTCGCGGATGCTCAGGGACGTTCTTATTTGCCGCATTTCGGTTCAGCTGGTCCATCAGCGGATCTGCCGATTGAACACCACCACTGTCGCGGGGATGGGGTCTCCAGTCAGCGAGGACCGCGTCAAGGCCCTCATTGACGAGGCGATTGCGGCAGCTTGCGCCCCGTCAGGTCCCATCCACGCAGCGGTGCTCGCCAGCATCACCAAGGAGGTCGCCGCCGACGGAACCATCGGCGTCGCTGCGAGCAGCGCCGTCACGGAGGGCCTCTTGAGGGCAACCCGGATCCCGGAGTTCCAGGCCCAGGCAGACGCGGAGTTTCCGTTCCGTAAAGTGTTGCGCGACCTTGGCCCCGACCAGGTCAGGCGGGCGTGGTTTGCGATCATGGTGGACACCGACCAGTTAGAGGAGTCTGTCACTGAGTCCCTCGCTGACCCGAAAGATCCCATGGCCTCCTTGCCGATTCCTTCCCCCAGTCACGGGGCACCGAACAGGCAGAAGCCCGAGACGGCCCGACAGGGCCCCAAAAGACGGCACGCAAGGCGCCCATAAGACGGCCCCAGAGCGGCCCGACGGGGCCCCAGGACGGCACAAAAGGGCCCCAAGAGGACCCCAAAACGGCTCTGCAGGAGCCCAAGCCGGCCCGGGTCGGCCCCACGAAAGCCTCGCAAGGGGTCCAGACCTGAGGTGTCACATGTTACGGCCTGTGCTCCAAGCGTCGTCACACAGAGCGCTGCGCTGGCACATTTGCGGAACTTGCCGCAGGCAGCTGGATAGAACCCCGAAGCTGAAACCCAAGGGACTTAGACAAACCGCGACAGGGGATTATGGGGGGCAAATGGAATCTCCCAAAACCAAACTCTCGGTGGGTTTAGGCCTGAATAGTCGATGAGGCCGAACACGAAAACAACGGCAGACCCACCCCATCTCCGTCTGGCACACATCCTCCCGAAAGACCTCGAGATCGGGCACGATGATCGTAACAAGTGAGATTCATGGACTGTCGACGTCCTCGTGTCAGGAGGACCGATTCGAACATCCATCATGATGCCAGCAGAACGTCTTCTTATTCGGCGTTTCGACATTGGGCGGAAAGGGAGGGGGGGAGGGGGGGGTCTGGCTCCAGACCTCTGCTTGATGCGACTGTTTGCAAGAGTGCTGCCTTTCGGGGAGACTCCACCCGCTCGAAACAGGCACCAAAAAAATTAAAAACAGCCAAGATCTACTCCATGGGGTGGGGGGGAGAGGGGGGGTGGGGGGGCCGCGCCGATCGGCAAATCAATGAATAAAAAACGATCACCAGGAGAGGCAGATGCATACAGTGTTCGGCACAGTGAGATCCAAATGAATGGTTTGTGCTGCGTCTGGGCGTGCCTCGCCTTCTGCAAATCAAAAATGGCGACGAAATCTATACAGATTCACTGATCTCAGGGCTGGACCTAAACGTCGTTTTTCGTGTTGCTTTCGTTTTGTCTTTCGTTTTGGTCTACCTGTTTCCCTGTACCTCCCTGCCAAAACGAAAAACAAAACGCAGCCGAAGTCCAGCAAAACAGCGCTTAGGTCCAGCCCCAACTGATCCCTGACAAGGCCCATCCTGAACCCAGCAGAAGTGTGTACAGTCGGAGCGTTGACCCAAGGAACCCTAAATAAGGAACGAGGCCCCTTAGATCCACAAGTTGAACTTCGATCTCCCATCGGAAACCGAAGCAAAACCCAAGGCAAACTGTGAAGGAATCAAGAAAGACGGAGCCCCTCCCCAACGAAAAGGGCTCCTTCAGGGCCCCGACTGTACGCCACGCCCTCCTGGCCAAGCCAGGAGGGCGTAATGCAGAGCTCCTGGGTTCACGATGGGCCTGGCCAGGGGGCGGCGGACACGCACAGATGTCGCCCCCCGAGATCATGACGCGCCCTCTTCGCCTCTGCCGCCTCGGTGCTCTCATTGCGTCGTGCGATCTCGTCTCTCGTACCCTGAGGTCGGGCGTGTCCTCCCACGGGGGGATTCTGGAGGAAGAAAACAGAGAGAGTCCGAAAATGCTCCAAAATAGTCAAAAGAGAATCAAAAAATCGTCCCCAGACTATTTTCTTACTGTTCTTGAGTGCTCCGCCTGCAGAGGGGCGTGCCAGACTGAATCGTACACCTGTCTGGTTACCTTCTACCGTCTCTTGCGCGCCCGGCGTGCCAGCTCGCAAGGAGCGGGAGCAGGGGCAGCAGAAAGACGATCGCGCGGAAGGAAGAGGACCAGAATAAACAAGAACTGAATCCACCGCGTTCGGGACAGCTTTTCATGATTCGCAATGACGTCCGTGACTGGCCCCGCCCGCCCCCCCTGGCCACGTCACGATTCGCGTTGCGCCGTCTGGGAAGCAGCCATTCTTGGGCTCGAGGCCTCCAAGATGGGGTCCGAGCAGATGGGGTCGGAGGATCGCGCCGCGTCGCCGACGCATCGCTGATGCATCGGCGATGCACTGGAAACTTGGGCGATGTACGGGCGACGTCGACATGGAGAAAATCGTGCTCCGCATCGAGCCGCATCGCCGATGCATTGGGGATGCGGCGCGATCTTCCGATCCCATCCACCGGACCCCATCTGAGAGGCCTCAAGCAACCGGCCCGGGACGACCACGCTCAACGCATCGAGACACCGTCCAGCGATCGGTGAGTCGCACAAGGAGTTGGTAGACGCACGAGGTAGGAAGGCATTGGAAGCAGACTGGGTTTCTGTCCGCCCCTGGACGATGGGGACCACCGCTCGACTCCTGGAGCAGAAAGGCGCCTAAAGCAGATCGGGAGCTGGGAATCCAACCTCAGAGGCGACGATAGGGGCGAATAGCCCCCTGGGGGAGCAATACATGCATTCAAGTGCGCCGATTACCTATGTCTTCGACAAGGCTCCCAGGCGATTACGTGTGATGCCCGCCCTGGGCTACTCGCCCTTATCGTCGCCGCCGACAACATTGCCTGCTTTCGGCGACCAGCGTGTGTCTCCTTTTGGGCGCGTCGCCAGATGCCGTGCATCCGTGGGACGGGCGCGGGCCGCGCCCGCGGCATCATCCGAACAGGTCGAAGTCCACGTCTTCCTCCTCTTCCTCCTCCACGACCTCGCGCGCCGCGCGGCGGGGAGGGGCGTGTATCTTTATAGCAATATGTATATGTAGATGTGTGTACAAGTAGATATATACATACATATACACACACATGCATGTTCACACGTATATTTATTTATATATACAAAAATATATACACACACATATGAACAAAAGTAAGCCATACAGCGCTGCCCCCCCCCCCTCCCAAACATCCATCGG
The DNA here is from genome assembly GCA_963575745.1 of Prorocentrum cordatum. Classification (NCBI taxonomy): domain Eukaryota; class Dinophyceae; order Prorocentrales; family Prorocentraceae; genus Prorocentrum; species Prorocentrum cordatum. Next base: position 1,280,700 of record CAUYUJ010005113.1, on the reverse strand, counting down.
GTTGCATCGGTTGTTGAACTCTTAATTCGTGCTCTCACTGATCATCCGCGTTCTTTTCATCCGCGCCTGCTCATCCACCTTTTCTATTCATCATGCCTCCGCTGTTTCCTCACGCTGCAATCGAGCTGGAATGAACTGGATTTGGGATATGCTAAGTCCGAATCCGATTCGAATCAGAGTACAAGTGGGATCCTATTGGACACAGCTGGATCTGGGATGTACGCAATTCCACCTAGATTCGAGTGAGATTCCAATAGGCATGCAATTGGAATCAGCTGGATATGGAGTCTGCTCAATTCGAATTAAGTTTCAATGATAGTCCAATCGGAATCAAACTGGAATCAGCTGGGTCTGTTATCTGCCGAATCGAATGAGAAAGTAAATCGATTTCAATAGGGATCCAATCCGAAACAGCTGATTATGGGATCTGCTCAATACAATTTATATGCGAATTCGATTAGAATCGGAATCAGTGTGACATCAGCTGCATTTGGGACCTGCTAGATTCCAGATTATGTCATTTCAACAGGAACTAGTTGGAATCAGCTGGATCTGTGCTCAGCTCATGTCCGAGTAGACTCCACGAAGATTGCCACAGAAATCCAATGTGGACCCAATTCCACATACATTGTAACCAAATTCCAAGTGGAATCAAAATAGAATCACCTGGAGCTGGGATCCGCTGCACTCTATGTATTCTCATTATACTCCCGTAGGAATCGAATGTGAATCACCTGGATATGGGGTCTGCTCCATCCCACGTAGGTTCGACTTAAATCCCAACAGGAATCGAATTCGAATCAGCTGGATCTGGGATCTGCTCAAGTCTAACTAGGTTGCACTCAGATCACAATAAGAAGAAAATTGAATCAGCTGGGTCTGGGGTCTGCACCATTTCGATCAGATCCCGGGCAGATTCCCATTGGAATACTTTCTGAATCAGCTGGATATGGGATCTGCTCACTTTTAAATAGTTTAAATCAGGCCCCACGAGGAAGCTCATTGGAATCAGCTGCATCTGAGATGTGCACAGTTCCAGCTAAATTCTACTTGCGCTGCAATAGAAATCGAACTGTAATCTTAATGCATGAACGAAGACGACGTCGACGACGATGACGACGGACGAGGACGAGGACGATGACGACGACGACGAAGACGACGTCGGCCTTCTTTACAGTCGGACGGCTCGGATCATCGGTCTTAAGTTTTCGTTGGTTCTTCGTGGGTTGTTGCCCCCCTTCCATACTACCTTCTGAATCAGGAAGGCTGGGCCTCAAAAAAAATGTCGACAACCTACGGGAAACCAATGATGCTTGCCTCTCCAGGCCTTCTCGGGGTCCGTCTGGGAGCCCTCTTGGAGCGTCTGGGTGAGGACTGGGCCTCTGGAAGCCTTCGTGGAGCGCCTTGTGGAGGTGTCTTGAGTCTGCTTCAGGGCCTCCTGGGCGGCGCGGGCGCTCCTGGGGGGAGCGCCTCAAGACGTCCTCAAGCGATCAGGCGGCACTGCTGGGGCTGAGTTGGCGCATTCGCAAGCCGACAAGGCGGGAACCCACAAAAACGTCAAAGCATAAAGAAAACTGGTTTTGCGTCCTGGGGCTGTTTGGACGCCGTCTCGGAACCCTCTTGTTTGCACAACACTTTTGACCAGCGTCCTACACGGCAGAACTGCCGCCACGCGCGCCTGAGACCAGACCTAGCGCTCGAGCCGCCGGGCAAAAGCGCCTCACGGAACAACTCCTGCCCGGGGCCGGCCTCAGGGGGCCCCACAGCACTATGGGCCACACCGCCTGGTACACTTCGGCGGCCGACTCCAGCGACTCCTGTCGCAACAGCTCGTCTTTTGGCTGCCTCTTCTTTCTGGTTCTCGCTCGGATCCAGCAAGTCGAGGCGAGCGTCATCACGCACGCCCCCCCCCCCCCCCCTGATGTCGAGCGAGGGGGGGTCCTTCCTGAGCTCGAGCATCGTTTCAACCAGCGTTTTGCGAAGTTTGAAGCAAGTGCTGGCAGCCAGCGGACCGTCGAGAGACCCGGTCACAACCTGCGCTACACCCGCCGCGGTCGACTGGAGCCCGCGCTTAGAGAAGAGCTCCAATGCCACCGCTAGCTCATCGTTGCTGAGTCTAAATAAACGTGGCGAGCATCTCTGCAGCCTTAGAGCTGAACTGCCCACTCGCGGCAGACACCGCGTCGGCAGCGACCTCGACGTCATCCGAGGGCCGCGGGTAGTTAGACGGGCCTACCACTGCGAGACTCTGTTCTTCTTTAGAGACCTCACGAGGAGTCAAGAAAATGCCCCTCACTTTTTCTGCCTTCCGTTTGGCAGCTGCGAAGTGCCCATTTGGGTCCTTCCTCCGCCTGTGGAAGATAGCCGCTTTGCGAACGCAGGCCATAACAGACTGGGCCTCCTTACACACTTCGCCCAGGTGCTCTTTCTTTGACACATATTTGCCGATTCTCGTCGGCAGCCATTCAAATAATTCTGATAGGGCATCATTCAAGAGTGTCTGCTTGAAGTCCAGATGGGAGAAGAGCTCCCTAGCGGTCTTCGGCAGCAGTTTGAGCTTCTCCAGGACGGTTTTGGGCGTTCGTTCGGAAGTGCACTCTTTATTTTGCAGCACGGTCTCTTCTACTTCAGCTTCTTCTTTTTCCCGCCGGCTGCGTTCTTCGGCACTTCTCTGGCCCCGTGGCCCCAGCACCTTGACTTTAACTGCGGCGATGGCCCTCTCAGCTAGAGCCTCAGAGTCGCTGTCGTCTTCGCTCCACTTCGCCGCATTGTCTACTTGGGCTTCCGAGCCTTCGAAGCCGCCGGCCTCAGATTCCTTCTTGGTTTCCTTGTCGTCGAGCTCCGCGAGTGCGGCCTCGAGCTCCACGGTGCCCACAACTATCCACCAGATGGGGCTCTATTGCCTCAACTACAGTCTGCTTGGCTTCTTCCAAAACGCTTGGGGATTCGCTCCACACCTCAGGAGAGATCCAGCTCATGGAAGGAAATACTACTTCCCAAGCTTCTAAAGCTTGCCTCAGATCCTTGAGCCGAGACAATGGCCTTCATCTTCAGCGAGCAAGCTGCCGCCTTTCCAAGAGGTGCCTGCTCTGACGCCGTAAGAAGGGCCAAAACTGAGGTTCTGAGGGCCCCCCAAGTATTCTAAGCTGAACGACGCTTGGGGGATCTTGAGCAGCATCGCACTATTCTGAGCTTGAGCTGCCATCATTTCTCCGATGTGCTGGCGGAATGAATGTGTGTTCAGCCTCTGGATGCCGCTCATCTCCGCGGCCAGCGATGTGGCGAGATGGTAGCGTGACTGCTTTGCAATCGGGAATGAATATCTTTCGGCGCTGCTGTCAGCTGCTCCTTGCTGAATGAGCGACTCCATTTGCTGAGCCAAGCCGGGGACTTTTTCGCACAAAAGCACGGCTACCTCTTCTTCTTTGTCCTTCTTAGTCCTTCCTCTTCACATCAGGTCGAGGTCGGAGACTGAGAAGTAGATCTTCGCTGCGATCAGGATTGACGAGCGTCACAAGGGGAAGAGCAAATCAAGGCCTCTCGCAGCCTCTGTGAGGGTCCTCAACCGTGCGACCGCCGATGCCATTCTTCCGTCCCGTTCCCACTTCCAGGCAAGCAAGTTGCGGCTGCCGAGAGCTACCGCGATGCACGTAAATGCCCCTTGGCTCGGGGTCGAGATGCTGTTGAGCCGGAACTCAAAGACACCTTTGTGAACACTAATTCCTCCTGGATCCGTGCTGGGATTGGAACACCGTCTCGGAACCCGCTTGGAACATCTGGGGGACGGTATGGGCCGTCCGGGACAGTTCGTGGAGCGCCTTGGGGGGCGACTCGGGCGCGAACCGGTGCCGTGTTAGGCTGTCCTGGAGCTGTCTTGGGGCGACTGTGGGGCCTCCGGGGTGCTCTGGGCGCCCCTGGGGGGAGCCCCTGACACCGTATTGAGGCGGGTGGTGTTGCTTCTGGGGCTGGGCTGGAGCGTCGGTAAGCCGAAAAGGCGGAACCCCCCGAAACGTCAAACAAAACAAACTATGTGTGCCTCTTGGGGCCCTCTTGGGGGCCGTCTGGGCACCCTTTCGGGGCGTCCCGGTGGGCGTTTTGAGCCGTCTGGGAAGCTTCGTGGAGAGCTTCGGGAGCGTCGTGGGCCATCTGGACACGACTGCGGGCGTCTGGGAGTGATTTTCCGGCGACTCAGGGGCGACTCGGTGCCTCTTTGGGTTGTCCTGCAGGTGTCTTGGGGCGGTATTGAAGCCTCTTGGGTGCTCTGGGCGTCCCTGGGGGAAGCCTCTTAAACCGTCTTGAAGCGGGTGGTGGTGCTTCTGGGGCTGGGTTGGAGCGTCGGGAAGCCGAAAAGCCGGAAACTCAAAAACATGTGAAACCTTCGGAAAATCAATGACTTGTGCTCCTTCCGGTCGTGTCAGGGGCCGTCACGGGGCCCTCTTGGAGCGTCTGGGGCGCGGTCTGGGCCGTCTGGGAGCCTTCGTGGAGCGCCTCGCGAGAGCGGACTGGAGACGACCGCAAGCGTCTGGGACTGATCTTCCGGCGGCTCGGGCGCGACTCGGTGCCCTGTTGGGCTGTCCTGGAAGTGTCTTGGGGAGGCTTTGAGGCCTCCTGGGTGCTCGAGGCGCCCCTGGGGAAAGCCCCTGAAACGTCTTGAAGCGGATGGTGGTGCTTCTGAGGCTGGGTTGGAATATCGGCAAGCCGAAAAGGCGGAAACCCCCCAGAACGTCAAAAACCCTAAAAAAAAACCAATGACTGTTGCCTGTTGGGGCCTCTTGGGGGCCGTCACAGAACCCTCTTGGAGCGTCTGGGGAGCGTTTTGAACCGTCTGGGAGCCTTCATGGAGCGCCTCGGGGGCGTGGTGGGCCGTCAATAAGCGACCGCGGGCGTCTGGGAGTAATTTTCCGGCGACTCGGGGGCGACTCGGTGCCCTGTTGGGCTGTCCTGGAGGTGTCTTGGGTCAACTTTGGGACCTCTTGGGTGCTCCAGGGGGAGAGCCCCTAAAACCGTCTTGAAGCGGGTGGTGGTGCATCTAGGGCTGGGTTGGAGCGTCGGGAAGCCGAAAAAGCGTAATCCCAAAAGCATGGAAAACCCTTTGGAAAATCAATGATTTGTGTTTCTTCTTGCCGTGGTGGGAGCCGTCATGGAATCCTATTGGAGCGCCTGAGGCGCGATTTGGGCCGTCTGGGAACCTTCGTGGAACGCCTTGGGAGAGCGGAGGGCCGTCCGGAGACTACCGCGGGCGTCTGGACCTCTGATTTTCCGGCGGTTCGGGCGCGACCCGGTGTCCTGTTAGGCTGTCCTGGAAGTGTCTTGGGGCGGCTTTGGGGCCTCTTGGATGCTGTGCTCGCCCCCGTGGGAAGCCCCTGAAACCGTCTTGAAGCGGGTGGTGGTGCTTCCGGGGCTAGTTTGGAGCATCGGCAAGCCGAAGTGGCGGAAGCCAAAAAAAACACCAACAACCAATGGAAAACACATGATGTTTTGCCTCTTGGGGGGCCGTCTGGGAACCCTCTTGAAGCGTCTGAGAAGCCGTTGGGGCCGTCTGAAGTCTGCGTGGAGCGCCTCGGGAGCGTCGCGGGCCATCTGGAGGCAACCACGACTGTGTGGGATTTTCTGGCGACTCGGAAGCGACTCGGGGCTCTCGGAGCGCCTCTGGAGCACCTCTGGGACCCCAGTCCCGCCATGCGCTGTCGTGCCTCCCAGCACGGGCCCGCCAGGCCTCGTAGACGGGAAGCTATGGATACATATGTATATCTATCTACACACATACAAACATACCTATATACATGTACCTGCACATATACATGTACACATTCAGGTACATATACATATACATATGCATATGCATAAACACATACATACACATAAACATAAACATATACATATACATATACATATACATAGACATAGACATAGACATATACATATACATATACATGGACATATATATATATATATATATACCACATGCATAAACATAAACATATACATCTACATATACATATACATATACAAATACATAGGCATATACATTTACATATACATATGCACATAGATATACATGTACATAAACATAAACATAAACATATACACATATACATATGCATTTACATATACATACACCTACACAGATATATTTACATATACATGTACATACACATATAAATATACATATACATATACATATACATATACATATGTGTAAACATGTACATATACATATACAAATACATACACATACACATGTACACAAACATACATAATTATATAGATGTATATGGATTCATAAAGAAATAAACATGCATAAACATATACATAGACATCCATGTACATATACATATACAAATATATATATATATACATACATATACATATACATAAACATTTACATATACATATACATATACGTACACACATACAGATACGTACACATATGCATATGCATATACATATGCATATACATATACATATACATATACATGTACATATGAATATGCATTGACATATACGTATGCATATACATATACATGTACAAATACATACACATATGCATATACATATAAATATACATATGCATATACATATACATATATATACACATACATATACATATACATATACATATACACATACATATACATATACATATATACATGTATGTATGCGTGTATCCACGTATACATGCATCCAAATTTCCATAGATCCATATACCCATATCCATATACCCATATATATACATAAATACAGATATCGATATGACAATATATCCATGTATCCATATATCCGTATGTCCACATAACCATGTATCCATACAAGTAAAAAGTGTGTACCTTTACATGTATATATGTGCCCATGTCCAAATCCATATGTATATACACTAATATGTATATGTATATATATATATACAGAAGGAGGACGAGGGCAGGAGCAGGAGGAGGAGGAGGGGAGGGAGGATGAGGAGGAGAAGAAGGAGGAGGAGAAGGAGGAGGAGGAAGGGGAGGAGGACGAGGAGGAGGAGGAGGAAGAGAAGAAGGAGAAGGAGGGGAGGGGGAGGAAGACATAGTCTGAGGAGGGCGAGGGGGCGGGGAGAGGAGGAGGCGAGGAGGAGGGAAGAAGGAGGAGGGATAGAAGAATCCTGCTTTGCAGATCGACGCCGACATGCGACAGGTTGCCTCAGCCCGCGATGACAATGATGACGACGATCGCGACGACGATGACGTCAACGTCATCGTCATCGTCATCGTCATGGTCGTCGTCATCGTCGCTGCGCGCCTCCTCCTCTCCCCGCCAGACCCAGAGCTCTCGACCGATTCCTTGGGACTGGCTTCTCGTCCTGCATTGTTTCTTGACGTCCCAGGGGCCTGGGTTAGGGGTCATGTTGCCCCCATCGTACTTAAGGACCACGTCCAAGAAATAATGTCGAGCACCCAGAACAGGATCGAAAAAGTGTCGAAGGAGCATGTATCGCGTGTCGGGCCCCCGGGAGGCGATACATGCTCCTTCGACATGCTCCTGCTTCGGTACCTTCTTGGTGCTCGACACTCTTCCTGGTGATCGAGGCTGATACATAGGCTGGACCCCCGTAGGATCAGGGCCCCCAGAGGCCGAAAGCAGCCAAACGCCTCCCGCCGTGATTTTCTCCCGACCCGAGGGGGTCCGAGTCTGCCCGCGTCGCCGGAAAAAGCACCGCCCCGCGCGCGCAGCCGCGGCGGAGAGGCCCGAGCGCCCCCGCCCGGGGCGGCGGGCGGCCCTGGGACTCCGCGCGGCGGCGGAGGAAGAGGACGAAGGGGAGGAGGAGGAGGAGGAGGAGGAGGAGGAGGAGGAGGAGGAGGAGGAGGAGGAGAAGGAGGAGGAGGAGGAGAAGGAGGAGGAGGAGGAGGAGGAGAAGGACGGAGGATGGGGAGGAGGAGCGTCGTCTGAGGAGGAGGAGGAGGAGGAGGACGAGGAAGGAGGAAGAGGAGGAGCAGGCGCCGGCGGCGTATCTGCACATGTCCAAGTCAACTGACCATCAGACGCGGCGGACGCAGGGCGCGTACGGGCGCTGTGGCCAAATCGATGTCAAGTGGACGGAGGTCCCCATCCCGTCGATCGATTGGGGACTCCTCGATCGAAGCACGGGCTGAAGAGACCTGCGCTCGACGGGGGCACCAGGCCAGACACCAGCAGAGGCGACGACGACAGGGAAACGAGAAGAGGGGAGGTGGAGGAGGACGAGGAGGAGGAGGAGGAGGAGGAGGAGGAGGAGGAGGAGGAGGAGGAGGAGGAGGAGAAGGAGGAGGAGGAGGAGGAGGAGGAGGAGGAGGAGGAGGAGGAGGAGGGGGCGAGGAGGGGGCGAGGAGGAGGGGAGGAGGAGGCGCAGAGCAGCGAGGCGCCGCGGCAGCACCCGCGCAGGCAGGGCCGCGGCCTCCGGAGGGCCGTTCCCCGCGCGTCCAGGGCGCACCGCCCACCACGCGACGACGACGACGACGACGACGACGACGACGACGACGACGACGACGACGACGACGGCGGCGGCGACGACGCCGACGACGCCGACGACGACGACGACGACGACGACGAGGAGCGTCGGCGGCGAGCCTCGGAGCTCGTACGACACGGGAGTGCACCACACAGCTTCCCCCGCACAGCTCACGCGAGGTGGAGCAGCTGCGCGAGAATCGGCCCCGAGCCGAAAGGAGCACACGACCGGCCATGCTGCCGACAGATGCCGCGCAACGAGTAGACCACAACACCTGTTTTCGTGTATAGATATACAGCGACATACACACATACACGCATACATACATACATACATACATACACACACATACACGCATACATACATACATACATACATACATACATACATACATACATACATACATACATACATGCATACATACATACATACATACATACATGCATGCATGCATGCATGCATGCATGCATGCATGCATGCATGCATGCATGCATACATACATACATACATACTATAACATAACATAACATAACATGACGTAACATAATATAACATAACATATCATAGTATAACATAACATACCATACCATAACATAGCATAGCATAACATAACAAAACATAACATAACATAGCATAACATAACATAACATACAAACATAATTACATACATACATGCATACATACATACATACATACATACATACATACCTATACACACATACATATATACACACATACATACATACATGCATGCATACATACATTCATACATACATGCATACATACGTACATGCATACATGCATGCATGCATGTATACATATACACATGCATATATACGTATGCATAAACATACACATACACATACACATACACATACACATACAAATATACATACACATACGTATACACATACACATACACAAACATGCACATACACATACACATACACATACACATACACAAACACATACACATACACATACAAATACACATAGAGATACACATACACATACACATACACATACACCTACACATACATATACACACATATACATACATAAATACATACATACAAACAAACATACATTACATGACATACATTGCATACATACATGCATGCATACATACATGCATACATATGTACATGCATGCATGCATGCATGCAGGCATGCATACATGCATACATACATACATATATACATACATACACACACATACACATATACCTACATACATACAGGTATACACAAACACATGTGCATAGACTGCAATATACTATATTTACACACACATATGTATTGCATGTAGTAGCTAGATATGTGTATATATATGTGTGTGTGTATACAGACATCTATAAATATACAGATATATATATATATATATATGTATATATACATATATATAAGTATATATCCGCCGGCCCCCTTGTGGGGCCTCCAGGCTGTAGTCCCAAGGTTCGCAGTTTCCTGTACCAGTTGCAGCTTCCAGTTTCCACTGTTACAGTTCTGCTTTTTGCTGCTTACTTTTCTTTGTTGATGGACCGCGCGAGGGGGCGGAGGCCCAAACTTGCAGGTTTAGCACGCCCTGAGCGTGTGCTCTGAATTGCTGGGGTGGGTAGAAATTAACACCCCTCACGCAGATCAGCGGGGTCAGGGTCCAAAAACACATGGGATTGGCCACATTTCTGAAATTCGGTGGCACACCTCACGCAGATCGGCGGGGTCAGGGTCCAAAAACACATGGGATTTGCAACATTTCTGAAATTCGCTGGAATTTATTATGGAAATCGGCGGGGTCAGGGTCCAAAAAAACATAGGGATTTACAACATGTCTGACATTCGGTGGCACCCATCACGCAGATCGGCGGGGTCAGGGTGCAAAAACACAAGGAATTTGCCACATTTCTGAAATTCGCTGGCACCCCTCACGCAGATCAGCGGGGTCAGGGTCCAAAAACACAAAGGACTTGCTACATTTCTGAAATCCGGTGGCACACCTCATGTAGATCGGCAGGGTCAGGGTCCAAAAACACATAGGGAGTTGCCACATGTTTGAAATCTGGCGGCACCCCTCACGCAGATCAGCAGGGTGAGGGCCCAAAAACACAAGGGATTTGCCACATTTCTGAAATTCGATGGCACCCCTCACGCAGATCGGCGGGGTCGGGTTCCAAAAACACATGGGACTTGCCATATTTCTGAAATTCGGCGGCACCACTCACGCAGATCCGTAGGGTCAGGGTCACAAAACAAATGGGATTTGCTACATTTCTGATATTCGGTGGCACCCCTGACGCAGATCCGTAGGGTCAGGGTCGAAAAACAAACAGGTCCCGACACTGCTTCACGGCGGCGCCCAGACCTCATGATTTAGCTTTTGCATCTCCCATCATCCGAGACAGGGGGCCGGCGGCAAAGGGCGAAGCCCTTACGGATATATATATATATATATATATATATATATATAATATACACACATACAAGTGGCACGTGTGTGTCCAGGCTCATACAAAAAAACTTACGGGGCGTTTGAAGCAGGAGTGAGATGCAACAGCGAAGTCGCACTCGAGCGCAAGTGGGGTTGTCACACCTTTCGATGTGTGTACCAGGGCCCTCCAGGAAGCCTCAGGAGGCCCGACTTGGATACTAGAAGAGGCTCCAGGAGGCCCCCGGATTGTGAGTGTTGTGTGGGTGTGTGTGTGTGATGTGTGCTCTGTGTTGTGCGTGCTTATTGTGCGTTGTAGGTGTTGTGTATGTTATGTTTGTCTAGCGTGTGATGTGTTGGGCGTGATTTGTGTCTCTGTGTGTGCATGTAGTTCTGTGGCCCCGCCTTCCTGTGCCCTGTCTCCCTAATTAAAGCTGTGCGTAGCCCGCTTTTAACGGAAGAGGTTCGCTCTCGCCCCGCAGATCAAAAAAGTGTGCATGTAGTTCTGAGGCCCCAGGAGGCCCCAGGAGGCCCCAGGAGGCCCCAGGCGGCCTCAGGAGGCCCCAGGAGACCCCAGGAGGCTTCAGGAGGCCCCAAGAGGCTCCAGGAGGCCGCAGGAGGCCTCAGGAGGCCCCAGGAGGTCTCAGGAGACCTCGAGGAGGCTCCGAGGCGGGGTCTGGGGTACCAGAAGGTTCAGAAAGCCCTAGGAGGCCCCAGGAGGTTCCAGGAGGCCCCCAGGAGGCTCCGAGGCGGGTTGTGGGGTACCAGAGGGTACGTCGGGGCTCGATTTTGGCAGGATTTTTCAGGCGAAACCGCCATTTTCTAAGAATCGGGATCAAAAGTATTGAAATTATCATGTGTGTTTGAAGGTTTTATGTTAAAACGTTGAAATTCACATGTGTTGTTGGACCCTGACGTCACGATCTGCGTGAGGGGTGCCACCGATTTTCAGAATTTCGAGGATGTCCCTAGCGAAACGGCCAGACAAATCGCGGACGCGGCGCCCCGCGTACGCATTAATCGCCTCTGAGCTCTACTCCCTCGGAGAGGTGCGTATGAGAATATCTTTTATATCTATATTATATGTATATATATACATATATATACATATGTATTGCATGTAGTAGATTGCGGCACACAGGTAACACCACATGGATTGCACAACATATGCTGGACCACTTATATTATGCCACATACGTCATGTCACATGGTTTGCACCGCGTGGCTTACACCGCATAACTGGAATATGTTGCACCACTCAAGTTGCGCCACATAGTTTACGCCTCACAGCTCACACCACATGGATTACATGACAGATTGCACATCAAGTGCAACCTCTCGCAATGTTGGCGCCCACGCTAGCTGCCTACCTCTATATGAACATGATGAATACGCCTGTACGTGTATATGTGAACATAAGTGGTCACCTTCCCATGGCTGAAGCAGGTCACACCCATGATATACGTTCTTGCATATCGCGCAGCAGATGGCACAAAACAATGTTAACCCTAAGGACGTCAGCAAGTGCCCGCCGCCATGCCAACCGCACGCTGAAGCGTGTTGGAAAAAAATGCGAGGTTGGGATCCTGCCATCAGCTGCCCAGGGATGCCGCTGACTCGATGCGCACCCGTGTTGGAGACATATTGGCAGCAGCCGCGATAGTCCTCATCGCGTTCGGGGGGCAGCCGTGGGATGCAAACGAACCGAATTGGCCACGGCAGACGAACGAGGCGGGCGGAAAGGGGAGTGAGCACGTTCAAGGCGTGACGTTCGTAAACGTGTGAACCAGAGCACGTGCACAGCGAAGATGTGGAGATCCTTGGAGAAGCGGAACTTGAGCCGACCCGTGTCGGAGACAACCCCCAGCCATTTCCTGACTGGCCCCGCTCGACCACAGACAGCGCCGAGACGCCCAGGGGCCGGCCGCAACAAGCCGGCTGCAAGATGTTCCAGGATGAGCCCAAGACGGGCAGCAGGACACGACGTGTCCTCAAGAGGCCCGAACGAGCGCCATGAAGCCCCCGAGAGGGTCTCAAAAAGATCCATGGCTCCGAGAGGCCGCGCACAAACGCGAGGAGAGATCTCAGATGGTTCAGCGTTGTCTCCGTCTCACGCCTTTTCGGCTCACGGCCTCAGGACGACTTCAGGGGGCTCCGAGAGGACCCCCCAAAACTGGCCCAACACGGCCACGAGAGAGCCCGAAAGCGGTCCGAGGACCCCAGGAAGGCCCCGACTGGCCTCCGCGGGAGACTCTGAGAGGCCCCCTGAGGCCCCCAAGCGGCCACAAGAAGCCCCTGAGAAGTCCTCAAGGGGCAGCGCGCATCAACCGTGCCATGGCACGGCCACGGCACGCTTTGGCACCGTCAGCGCTCTCCAACGGAGGATCCCCGGATGGCTCAACCGAGCCTGTTGTGAGTCCATAGTTGGACAAAACTCCCCAGCGCGGATCTCCAGAAGATCCGCTCGGAGCTCCGAAAGATACGATGTGCAATCTATTATTATTATGTTTCCTCTTCTTATTCTTCTTATTATTCTTCTTATTATTATTATTCTTCTTCTTCTTCTTATTTTTTTTCTTCGTCTTATTATTCTTCTTATTATTTTTATTATTATTATTATTATTATCCTTATTCTTCTTCTTCTTATTCTTCTTCTTCTTCTTATTCTTCTCGGGAGTCCCGACGCCGCAAGAGCACCGCGCGAGCCAGCGGGGGCCTCACCGCATCGCGGCTTCCCCCGGAGCCCCCTCGGGGCGGGCTCGGCAGCCCCATCCCCCCTACACGGTCCGACGCTGCTCGGGCACACACGACTAAACATGTCGCTGCGCGTCCCCGTGCACACACACACACACACACATACAGTCGGGGCGTTGACCTAAGGAACCCTGAACAAGGAACGAAGTCCCCCTTTTCCATAAAGTACTCTTCAGTTTCCCGTCGAACGCATCAGGAAAACCTGAGGCAAGCTGTGAAACAATGAAGGAACACGGAGCCCCTCCCCAACGAGAAAGGTTCCTTCTTCAGCGACCCGACTGTACCCACACTTGAACGTCGGCGGCTGGGCAGAGGTTACTACTCGGGCGATCGGGCATCAGTGGGGCGCGCAGGATGAAAATTGGGCCGCGGTGCACGGGGGAGAACACACACGCACCCTTTTGGGTGATCGCCGCCTCGCGCGCGGCGACGAGGCGAAGCGCGCGCGCCGTCCAGGCCAGCATCGCTTAGGATGCAACCTACCAGCATCGGCCATCGGGGCGTGGACGGCAGGGAGGGAACACGCAAGGCCGTGGGAAAGACTCGCCACAGCAACAAGAGAGATGACACACGCGCTTGCATGGCACACAGGTCGGAGAATGCATCCCTCCTCTCCGAGACTCGTGCGCTGCAAACTCTTCGCGCTGGGCGCTTGCGCCTGGTCTCGGGACCCCTAGACCAGCACAGATCGATCGGGCTCGAACATTTGTTTTGATTCGCGGGTCGAGAGCGCACCTCCTCCGGTCGAAGCTGAGCGGGCCGCGCGAAGCCTGAAGTAACAGAGAGGGGGGGGGACGTCGGGCTCGAACAGACACCACAAAAAGATCGGGCACGGGGCTCTGGTGGCGATGCTCCGCGATGCCGCACGAGATTCTTGTTGTTTTGGTCGCGGGCGGACGCGGATTCGCAGTCGCCGAGCTGAGAGGTCTGAGCCACGGGCCTGTCACCGCATGAGATTCGCAACGTCGGAGATCAGGGCCGTCCACCTCCTCGACTCCTCCTTCGTCCCCTCCTCCCCACACGCCCTGCAAAAGAGCGCACACCCGACGCAGGCGAACGCGCTCGGCTCCTCTGAAGGAGAACTGGGACACACAAACAGATAGACACTAATAACCAGACTCCCCATACTTTCTCATACTTTCTAGGCTTTTGTCTTCCCTCCCGCTTCCCATATTTTCCCATATTTTCCTGGGGATCGACGATTAACTGTGTCTGTGATTTTTGTTTCCTCCTGATCCTCGCGCAAGCGAAGCGGGACGACACCGCGTGCCTCCGCACGTACGCATCCGCCCTCCCAAACCGGGCGCTCGGCGCATCCTCTGCGCAGGCACGACCCGGCCACTCTCAACGCTGCGCCCGCCTGCCGACACGGAGCAGACGGGCTCTACTAGGGGAACAAAAAGGAGGAGGAGGAGGAGGAGGAGGAGGAGGAGGGAGGAGCACGAGGGAGGGAGGAGGAGGAGTTGGAGGAGGAGGAGAAGGAGGAGGAGGAGGGGAGAGGGCGCTCACAGCACGGCGGGCGCCGATTGCAAGGAGGCTCCATAGGAGATATCTAGGGGAACAGAAAGTGGCAGAAACACAACAACTCGGAGGTCCGCGCGGATTTCTCGGATCGGCGCTGGGGCCCCCCTCCCTGGCGCGCGGAGCGCGCCAGGGGCGGCGCCGGAGGCGCCGCCGCGCTCCGCGCGCCAGGGAGGGGGGCCCCAGCGCCGATCCGAGAAATCCGCACGGACCTCCGAGTTTTCATGCTTATGTCAGTTTTTGTTCCCCTATCTACACACCAAGCGGAGTGGCAGATGTGCATGGCAGCGCACATGACAGGCCGAAGAGCACAACGGTATGAAGGTCACGCCCGTCGGACGACCCCATCCGCACTGCTGTTGTTGGAAAGACTGAAGGGGCCCACAAACACACACACACACACACACTTAGATAGACACAAATAACAGGATTCCCCCTATTTTCCTATACTTTCTGGGTTTCTGTCTTCCCCCCCGCTTCCCATAGTTTCCCATATTTTCTGAGGAATCGACGATGAACTGTGTTTGTGTGTTTTGTCCCTCCTGAAAGACGACGCGTGTGCCATCGATAATATGTCCCCCATCCAGCACATCTGGTGCACAGCTTCCCCCACACTGCAAGAAAACGCTAGCTGGGAGCAGGTTCGCGCGCGCGCCTTCTTCTCCTCCGCTGCCGCGGGTGCGTCGCCTCCTCCGCCGCCACCTCCGCCGCCTCCACCGCCGCCACCTCCGCCGCCGCCACCGCCGCCGCCGCCGCCGCCCATCTTGACAAGGGCGTCCATGCCGTACGTCTTGATCATCTCCCCTTCCCGCACTGGCTTACCCCAGGCAGGTGCACAGGAGGATGGGAAGGGAGACTGGGGCATAGGCAAGAGAGAAGAATCAGAAAGCGAAATGGAAGTAAGAGCGAGGGCGAGATGGAAGAGACCGAATGGAAAAAAACGAGATGCTTGCCCGTGGTTTGAAACTGCTTTGACTTCAAAGCAGCCAGCTGCTTGCTGTCTGCCCTTAGTTGAAAGTCACATTCCTCTGCGCACCTCCGCATTCCATAAGAAGCCAATACCAGACGCAAGGAAAAATATTCAAAAAGCGCTTCCCACGTTGCTCTGGACGCCTTTCCACACACGACTAGCC
Organism: Prorocentrum cordatum; assembly: GCA_963575745.1. Lineage (NCBI taxonomy): Eukaryota > Dinophyceae > Prorocentrales > Prorocentraceae > Prorocentrum > Prorocentrum cordatum. The sequence continues at coordinate 1,264,412 of CAUYUJ010005113.1, read as the reverse complement.
CACTTAAGGTACGTGCTCTCCCATTAAGCCTAGCCTCAGACAGCCAACTACTGTTCGCGATGCCAATGTATGATCTGAGAGGAAGACTGGCAAAAGCTTGGGGTATCGGAGAGGGCAGCTGGAGCGACTGCGCGCAGTCCACCTTCGCTGCGAGGCCTAGAGTAGCATGGCGAAGACGAAGCAGGATGAGGATCAGGACGCCGGGGACAGACTCCAGGTCCCGGGTCTCTAGCGAGCTTGTCGTCGTGAAACTCCACGGCGCCCCAAATGGTCAAGTCTGAGAGCCGGGGCGAGCGAACAGAGCCAGAGGAAAGAATCGACCCTCGCGCGGGGTTCTGCGCGCGGCAAACCCACCCGTGTCCCTCTGGATGCTACTGATTGAGGACTTGCCCCAGAGGGCTTGACCCCGAAAATCTCCCAGGTAATTCCGTTCCCACACCAGGACGCCTTCGCCATCAGCATCGGGACGTAGCCCTCCACTTGAACGCCGGCAGCCTTGACGAGGTTCGCCATGCTAGCAGCATCCACTGGGGGCTCTCTTTGAGACATGCAACCACTGGTGATCAAGAACCAGAGTCGCACGGCATCTTTTCCTCATCCTCATCCTCCTCCTCCTCCTCCGCCTCCTCCTCCTCGTCCTCCTCCCCCTCCTCCTACCACTAATAACTCCTCCCTGCCGCACCCAGAGGCCAGTCGGAAGGGCAGGCCAGGCGCTTCGCAAGAGCCTTCCTCACCATTTACGACCCTGAAGCTGAAACTTTGCAACAGTTTAATGAATGGATGGCGGGCGCGTTCAAAACGTGGCCCACGTCTTAGCGCCGCGCACATCCGTCGTAAAATGTTGCAAGAGTTTCACGGATTGACGACAAGCGGTTCTAAAAATGTGGCTCTCGCCTTGGCGCCGCGCACATCCGTCTTAACATCTCGCAAGAGCTTCTCGGATGGAGAGCGGGTCGTTTAAATGTGGCTCTCGCCTTATCGCCACGCACATGTTTCACAACAAACTGCAAGAGATGCACGGATGGATGGCGGCTCCTCTTCAAAATGTGGTTCTCGCCTTAGCGCAGCGCACATTCGTCTTACAGAATGCAAAAGCTTCTCGGATGGAGGGCGGATCGTTTTCAAAATGTGGTTATCGCCTTAGCGCCCCGCACATTCGTTGTAGGAGCTTGAAACAATGTCAAAGGTTATCACGGATGACGTCCCAAGTTTGGTGTTGTGGCACGATGTCGGAGCGTCATGGCGCAACAGTTACGTTAATTCGTAGCGTTTAATTCCCACATATGGTCTTTTGGCACAATTCAGGATCGCCAAGAAACAATAGTGGTGATTCGCGGCGTTGAGCTGCCATTAATGGTGTTCTGGCAGAACTTAAGATTTTCTGACGGGTGTTTTCCAACGGGTCACCTTCTCCTGTGAAATGTACCCTTGTAGGGGGCCTACGGAGAGGGACCGTGGAGAGAGGGTGTATCACAACATCGTTGAAGAGGCTTGGGTTTATACTTATCTTCTTCCTCCGCCTCCTCCTCCTCCTTATCCATACCTTGCTCCTCCTCCCCCAATTGAATTCCATGGCACTCTTTGCGTTGCCTGCCTGTGGTGAGCGCTTTCCTTCGTCCGTCGAACGGGGCTGTTGCGGCCTGGACAGGTTAGAGATCTAGCGTCTGGCGGCAGGAGGGAGTAGGGGGAGGGGAAAACCAGGACGATCAAGACGACGACGATGGTGGATCCATCGGCGGACTCAATGTACTGCCTTAAAAGTAGAAGGCCCACCAGAGTCGAACATGCTGGGCCATTGCCTGCTTCTTGAGCCGATCTTCACTGTAGCGCAACGTGCATCTGAGACTCCACGATCTGAAATTAAGCACAACAATACAGCGGAGGCCAGTCCACGAGAAACCTTCCACAAGAAACCCAGCACTGAGACCCCAGGACGCCCATGGATTTTTGGTGTGGGAACGTCACGCTTTCCACCGCAAGACCCTCGAAACCCAAGAAACCCAGGGCACCCTGGAGGCAAGCAGGGTGCTTCTTGGCACGGGCCCCCCTGTGGAACTCGAGGCGTCTCGCAGGGTCGTGGCCACCATAGCGATTTCGATCACACACTGTGCGGGCAGGTTGGCATCAGAGATATTGGCGTTCGTTGGACAACGAGGGCTTTTGGACAGCGCGCGTGGCAGGTGCTCGCCCACATCTCCCCAACAGTCCACACGCAGTCGCACGATCGATCCCCCTCGAGCGCTGGGATAAAAAATCTGCATCGCACCTGCAAGATCGAGCATCAACGACCGCAAGGATGCAGCATCTCTCTCTCTCTCTCTCTCTTTCTCTCTATCTCTCTCTCGCCCTCTCCCTCGCTCTCTCTCTCTCTCTCGCGCTTCCTTTTTTTTCTCTTTCTCGTTCTCTCTCTCTCTCTCTCTCTCTTTCTCTCTCTGGCAATCCCATCATCGATCCAGCAACAAGGGGGAGAAAGGAAGGGAGAGGCAGTGGGCAGGTGTGGAGGAGGGGGGGGGGGCGAAAAGGGAAGGAAAATCCGGGAGGGTGTGCCAGCCCGGAGCCCGGGCCCCCGTACTCCGACATATGGTGTGTAAATGTATACATGTATAGCGATATGTATATTATACAGATATACCTTTATGCATATATATATAGATGTGCATGAGAATATGTACGCGTAGGTAACTATCTCTATGTGAAACGAATAATATGTATACACATATGTGTGCATACCTATATATACACACACATCCCTATGCATACAAACGTACATATATATACATACATATGTATGTATACATATATATAGATATGTACACGTATGTGTGTGAATGTCGGTACATGTACAGTTATGTATATGTATGTGTCTATGTGTGTGTGAGGTTGTGTGTGTATGTATGGTTGCATGCGTGTATGTATGTATGCATGCATGCATGGATGGATGGATGGATGGATGTATGGATGTATGGATGTATGGATGTATGGATGTATGGATGTATGTATGTATGTATGTATGTGTATGTATGTATGTGTGCATGCATGTGTGTATGTATGTATGTATGTATGTATGTATGTATGTATGTATGTATGTATGTATGTATGTATGTATGTGTATATGCATAGTCGTGTATGCCTATCTCTCCTTTCTCTCTCTCTCTCTCTCTCTTTTTCTCCGTCTCTCATTATCTGTCTCTCTCTCTCTCCTCCACCCTTTCTGCGGCAACTAATGGGAGCCTCCCATACCGTCTTGTTGGCTCTTACGAATCGACGTTAATCGAAGCGCGTCGACGCTAAACCTACGCTAATCGACGATACCTCTCCGATTACCAAGCGCTAATCGGCGCTCACGCGCTCAAAAAACAAAACCGCGAGGGCACACAAGCTCTCGTAATTTGCTACCAAAGGAGGCCGCTTGTGTTACATCTCTGGGGACAGTGTCTGTCCCAGCGCGCCGCGCTCCGCGTCGAAACCGTACAGAATCCGTGTCGCGCGCGTCGAATCCGTTTCGCACCCGTGTCGAATCTGTGTCGAATCCGTGCCGAACCCACGGCGAATCCACAGCGAATCTGCGTCGAACCCACGTCGGAGTACGTGATTCGCTTCTGAACTCTCTCTCTCTCTCTCTCTCTCTCTGCGGGCATGCCCTGCGCTGCGTGTGCGCCTCGTGCCGCCACGGGTCGCGCGCCCCCTTGTCTACGCCGTCGGCACCCAGACCACCGCGCGGCCACGGCAGATCCGCACACCTAGACAAGCGTCTTCCACTGCTCGCAGAGCAACTGCCCACAAGTGGCGTAGGTCCGCCGCCGGTGGATTCACGATCCGTCGCATCGAGGCGAGCATGTTTTTCTTCAGACGTTTGCGCGTAGGCACTCTGCGAACAGTGGAACGCACTCGGTGACACCGACTAGCCCATACCCCCGACGTCAGGGCTGGTTCACAGCGTCGACCCGAAGAGATCTCGATCCATTCCCTGGCACCTGCTGCTGTTCACGAGTCGGTGTTTTGAGGGTCCCGAGGCCCTGCGAGGGCCCCCCGAGGCAGGAAACTTGCCTTTTATATCAGCGGGCGCAAATGTGCGGAAGAGGTCAGGCGCTGGTCATGCTAAATGTGGGCAATACTCATATCCACATCCAGTGTGTCTTGGACTTTCTCGGAAGGGGCGCCGCAAGGCCGAGGCGCACTGGATATGGATAAAAGACCAGCCTCTGGGGGCCAGAATTCTATCCATAACCAGTGCGCCTCGGATTTCTGGGGGAGAGAACCCGAGACTCCAAGCTGCAGTGGATATGGGCACAAGTCTTGCCCGCACCAAAGGCGGAGCGCGCCGAAGCTACGTGGGGCACGGTGGAGAAAAGACCGAGCAGAGGCGAGCACAGAGCCGCTCAGATCGCACAGCCCGAAGGGAAACAGAACAGCACGAGGCACAAAAAAAGCAAGCAAGCACGGGCAGACAAAAACTGGCAAACACACACACACACACACACACACTCAGGGCAATCCTCCCCACAAAAGAAACGTCAGCCGTGATTGTTCGCGACCCGAAGGGGTCTGGGATGAGGTCGGGCCTGTCCCCCTGCAGGCGGATTTTGGACGAAAAACAAAAACAGTACCCCAAAATACACCGAGAATACCCACAAATGGTCCAAAAATCGTCCCCAGACCATTCTTCCACCATCTTTGCCTATTCCCCCCTGTAGAGGGACAGGCCCGACCTCTAAGTCTGGGGAGCTCTCGCTCTGACGCCACGATCGGCAATACTCCGGCTGCGGCCGCGGCCCTGCGGGCGAGAGGCAGGGCTGAACCTGAACGGTGCCTTTCGCTCTCGCCTTGTCTTCGCTCTCCCTCGCTTCCGTCTCGAAGCCGCCTCTGCCGCAAAACGAAGCCGAAACGAAAACGGCCCACTGCGGGCGAGAGGCCTTCGGCGCCGTCGTCGTGCAGGATCAGCGCGGCGTACGTGCAGGCGAGCTCGTCCTGAGCGCCGCCGGCCGCGGGCGCGCCGGTGGGCGCGGCCGCCCGCCGGCACCCCTCCAGGCAGGCCTTGAGCTGGATTGACGTCGGGCCTGTCCTCCTACAGGGGGACGCTGGACGACAAGAATAAAAGACAGTCAAAACATATACCCCAAAATGGTCCAAAAATACTCAGAAGAGCGTCCCCACACTATTTTATATACTATTTGTTACTCTTTTCTGTAGAGGGACAGGCCCGACTTCCTGGACGACAAATAAAAAACAGTCAAAGACTCAAAAAATCGTCCCCTGACTATTTTTGTTACTATTTTTGACTACTCCTCCTGTAGAGGGACAGGCCCGACCGAAAGCTAGATCGGATCACGACCTTGCTTCTCGCCGCCGAACTTCCTCCGAACTTCTTCCGAGCTTCGGGATGCCAGCAACGTTGCACTTGAGCCCTGTTAGAACACTGGCCTCGCACTCTCTCCGAGCCTAGGACACTCCAGCACAAGGACCGTTCGCGCCCCCTCGGCCTGTTACGACTCCAGGCAGGCTCGAGCTGCATCGGACCTCGGCGCGGAAGCGAGCCCGACCTCCGGGTCGAAGCGCCCCGGCCCGAGTCCAGATCGGAGCGCCGCGCCTGGCTCCGGCTGGCGCCAGCCGACGTCGGTGAATCGAGCCAAGCCGAATCGAATCCCCACCCAGAGGGTAGGAGGAGGAGGAGGAGGAGGAGGAGGAGGAGGAGGAGGAGGAGGAGGAGGGGGAGGAGGGGGAGGGGGAGGAAGGGGAGGAGACCAAAGGGTACCGATACCGCCACACTAGCTGGACCTCTCCCAGGGTGCGTCCTGACCAGAACTTCGAGGCGGATGCAGCGGTGGCGGCGAGGGCAGCCCAGGAGGCCGAAGAAGGGGGAAACGAGGAAAGGGTGGAGGTATGGGTACCTTTCCCTCCTCTGAGCCCCAGCCAGCGAATCGAGTCGCATCGAATCTGGAGATGGTGGCGACCGCTGGTGGTGGTGGTGGCGGCGCTGTCGCTTCTCTCTCAAACGAGCCCGTGGCCACAGGGCGTCCCCAGAGAAGACTCCAGGGGGAAACCCAGGAGGGGGTTGCAGAGCAGGGCGGCGCCATGGGTTGCCAGGAGTGGTCCTGGCCAGAGATGCCCACGGCCGTTTTAAAACCGCTTTCGGGGCCCCTATGAGAGCCTCTTGGCCTCGCGAGGGGTGCTCTGGAGACCACCTGAGCCTCCCTCGAAAGCAGGGGTCACCTCTGGGGCGGCAGAGAACGAGCAACAAGCTTCCCGCCTTGCAACCGCTAGCGATAGCCCCGACCGTTTCCGATCGAAGGCGTCGAATGAACAGCAGCTCCAAGACACGTGGACACGGACTGGGTGAGACCTCTTGCGCATTGCACTCCTAAAATGCCAATCGCCTGGACTTGCGCGACACTCTCCAGAACTCTCCCTCTCGGGTATGGGCGGTGAGGAGCTCTCAAATCTGACTCGACATCTCGACACGCCTGGGAGCTCTCATTCCGCATTGGAAAGGCACGGTAGGGGAATCGAAGGGCGCAATGACGCTGTCCCATAACCCCACTGCACTCGGGGCTGCAAAGCATTGAGCCTTCTCGCCCAATGCTACCACTGCGCCGCGCCTGCCGCCGCCCGAACATGCTCCTCTTCCTCCTCCTCCTCCTCCTCCTCCTCCTCCTCCTCCTCCTCCTCCTCCTCCTCCTCCTCCTCTTCATCTTTCTCCTCCTCCTCCTCCTCCTCTTCCTCCTCCTCATCATCATGCTCCTCTTCCTCCTCCTCCTCCTCATCATCATCATCATGCTCCTCTTCCTCCTCCTCCTCCTCATCCTCCTCCTCTGGCCTCAACGATTTCGGAACGGGCCGAGGATATCGCCCATCGCACCTGCTCATCCTCGTTCTCCTCCCCCTCCTCCTTCTCCAAATTCAGCTTACGATGTCACGGTTTCACGCATAGGGTTCAAGTCAAGCTTGCTTCGCTGGCACCTACCAACTCTAGCTCCAACTCCTCATCATCATACTCCTCCTCATCATCATAATAATCCTCTTTCTTGTCCTCGTCGTCCTCCACGCCTCCTCTCCGCCCAGTCCCCGTCCCTGATCGCTGAACACGTCCCTGCCTCAACGAAACGGCTCGATGCCAGGAGCCCGCCTCGAGAGGCGGCAACAACAAATACCTCCGTAGAGGGGACCTGCCGAGCGTCGAAAAGGGTGGCCACCACACCACAGGAGGCGGGCGCGCCGGGAAAGCATTGGCGCACCGGGGAGTGGGGCGCGCACCTTGCTCTGAAAAGAGAGAGTCAGGCGAGCGAGTGATGGGAAAGAGATGGAGAAGGCCTTCTCAGAAGGCGTCGGGGCTTCTCGGAAGCCCTCGCGCCTTCTGAGAGGCTGTTTGTCTGCGGAGAAGGCTTCGAGGCCTTCTCGGAAGGCCGGGGGACTTCCGCACCTTCCGAGAAGGCCTGCTTCTTCTCGCTCTTTCCCCTCGCTAAGCCGCCGAGAGTCGGGGCCCCGTAAACCAGGACATCGCTGACCATGGTTCTGCCAGATCTGGCGGGGGATAGCGAAGAGTGGAGAATGTTCCACCCCGCGGTGGCACTGGCTCAGGGCTTAGAATTCTACTTCACGGGTCCTTCGGTTGCTAAAAACCGGCGGGGCGGGCTAAGAAATAGATTATTCCGCTGTAAGAGAAACCCCTCCCAACGCGCCGACTTGTGTTGGTGGACGCCAACTCTCAGCCCGAAACACTGGACGCTGGACTCCGTCTCCCAGGGCATGCCCCCCAGACGCCAGCCCCACTAGTCATGCGCCAACGCCCGATTCGCCATGTGGAAAACAATGTAAGAAAGTATGGGTTCGCCTCTTCTGCGTTGCTCCTCCTGGTGCGACGCCACGTGACGAGGACAGTGGGTTCCGCTCGTTCCGAATCCTGCTCCCGCTGCAGCGCTGGCCTCATTTCCGCGCTTCCACTCGTTTCGACTCATGCTCCCGCTGCAGCGCTGGCGTCATTTCCCGTGCCATGCCACGGCATGCAATGCAATGCTAGGCTGATGCTACGCTTTGCGGTGCTCTTCTACGCCATGCCATGCCGTGCTCTACAATGCATCGCGTACCCTTTCGGGATCATTGCCCTGCTCGACATCCGACTGAGCGAGTAGAGAGGGGATCTGCGCCATGGTAAGGGATGGGAGGGAGGGGTAGGATGTCAGATATGACGCGAGCGCACCTAGCTTGTCCTCCTCACCTCCTCCTCCTCCTCCTCCTCCTCCGCCACGGGTGTGCCTGACCCGAGACGTCCCCGGCTTCTCGCTCCATGCTGAAGCCTCAAGGTTCCTCTGGGCCTCGTGGGAATGCCCTGGAGTTTACGAGGGGGGCTCACTGGAGATCCTGAGGAGGCTTCGGGCCAGGGACACCTCCAGCGACTTTCCCGAACCCTCATCACATCAGGAGACCGACAAGAGGAGGAGGAGGAGGAGGAGGAGGACGAGGAGGACGAGGAGGAGGAGGAGGAGGAGGAGGAGGAGGAGGAGAGATCCCATGGTCCTGCTGCTCCTTGGAGAGGTCCCCGACAGGGCAGCTGGCCATTGGCGCTAAAGGCGGCCGTGGATACCTCACTAGACAGGGACACACCAGTGAACCGAGCCGGCTCAGCGGAAGAGGGGCCAACGGGCTCTGCTGGACCAAAGCTCTTCACCTCCTCCTGCCTGCACACTGCCTCTCATCCGATGACCAATCGTATCGCACTGGCACAACCAAGACACAACTACAGCAGTAGAGATGGACGGGCTGAAAAAAAGCCATACCGTCCAGACGACGAGCCGACACGGCACGCACCCACGGGCACGCACGTCGCACACTGCTGCGCTGCTGCGGCAAGACGACTCCCTGCTATGCCATCACGACGTGCTCGAAAGACACCCAGGAGTGTCGTAAAGGCCACACCCCAGACTGTTCAGGAGGGCCCCAAGAGGCTTAGGTCGGGTATGTCCCCCCACAGAGGGATTATGGAAGAACAATAAAAAATACTTTTTAAAAAATACCCCCCCACTGGTCAAAAATAGTCGAAAAGTCGTCCCCAAGCTACTTTTTGACTATTTGCTCTAATATTCCACGTGTAGAGGGACAGGCCAGACCCCAGACTGTGCAGGAGGGCCCCACGAGGCCCCAGGAGGCCCCCGATGCCTTGAAGGGGGTCCCGGGAAAGGCAAGCAGGGAGGCACCCTCTGTCGGGCAGGAGCCCGGCCTGGAGCGGAGCCAGGGCGGTGGGCACCGCGGCGCCTCGGTGCACGGTGCTCCCCTCGCGAAGGCATCCTCAACAGGCGAGGGGAAGAGAGAAGGAGAAGGAAGGGCGAAGGCAAGAGAAGGAGAAGGAAGGGCGAAGGAAAGAGAAGGAGGAGGAAAGGATGCAGCACACTCTGAAGACTAGGGTCCCAAGATAGGCCAAGGAGCGGACCCGGGAGACTGGAAGAGAGAGCGAAGGGTCCGCGGCGTCGGGAGGCCGAGGGCCAAGAGGGCCTGGCGTATGCAGCAGGCAGCGCGAAACATGCTGCTTCGGGGGAATGAACGGCCCCGAGAGAGCCAGAAGAGAGCCCCAAGACGGTTCCAAAAGGGCACCGAAGGGCCCTGGAGGATGCCCACAGACGTTCTGGGAGAAGCATTGGAACTTGTTTGGCTGATACGTTTGGTGCTACTGCCTCCTATCATATGACGTGCTGGGAAGCCGAAACAAGACGACCCCACTTGGTGAAAGCCTGGAAAATGGATTGTACATAAGCCCATGTACGCCCTGACTCTGCTGTATGTGTCTGGTCCAGTGTAGCTTCACGCATGTCTTCCTTGCAGGCGGCAAACGCACAAGCTCGTGCACCGCGCCGTGCATCTATGCATAAGACTGGGTGAATGCACTTGAAGTGCGCAGCTAAATCATGTCTTCCCCATGAGGTCGTATCCTCTGGTGGCAGTTCACATGCTGCTCGTCCTGGCACTGCTGTGTACGACAGCTGGCCACGTCGAGCCGTGCCCCACCGCGGTGTGCACTGGCGTGGCAGCGTCCCAAAAGGGTGTCTGGTGCGCAAGTCTTCTGACGGCACGCCCGCTCTCCTCCTCCTCCTCCTCCTCCTCCTCCTCCTCCTCCTCCTCCTCCTCCTCCTCCTCCTCCTCCTCCTCCTGACGGCATGCCCGCTCTCCTCACGTTCCTCCCTTTTTCCCAGAAAGGGCATGGGCCCAGGCACGTTCTGTAGCGCGTCCCCTTGGCACGTCCCGCGGTGCGTCCCCGTGGCACGTCCCCTGGCACGTCCCCTGGCGCGTCCCTTGGGACGTTCCGCGGCGCGGCCCCCTGGCACGTCCCCCTGGCATCGCTGAATTGCAGATGCAATTGAGGTCCTTAGAAACGGTTCCATGCCTGGCAGTTCTCAATCCCTTTCCGGGTTCGTGAGTCGATCATGCTCCCGGACAGGGCATGGGCCCATGCATCTCTTTCAGTGAGCAAACCTGTCCCATGCCGCCGTTTGAGGTAAGGGCCAGCGAATCTCCTCTCGATAAATAGACGATGTGAAATCCCATTGCGCGTAGAAAAACTAATTTCGCGCGTGCGCGCTCGAGGAAAGTGCGCACCCCATCTCGGACCCTCGAAAAACTCAAGGGTCCGCAGACTCCCGCCTCCTTCGAAAAAAAACAGATGCGGAGCGCTTGGCACAGAGAACAAGGTCTGGAGGCCCTATTTTCTTACAAAATTGTACGCAGCTGATGTGCGCGCCCGCTCGAGGATGGCGCGTCCTGCGCGCAGAATCGTCGAGGATGTCTCGAGCGAAACGCGTGTTTTGCAGGACTTGAGAGAGGCCCGGGCGCCCCAGGACGTCCAGGTGGTTCTGGGAGTGCGGAAGCACCTTCATTTACTCGGGATCGTGGCCGTGGGAACGCGGTCGCCGTGCAATGTACGAGGGGTCCCTGCCCTGGGAGCGCGGACGCAGCGTAGTTTGCCAGGGATCCTGGCCCCGAGGGGAGCGGACGCAGCGTAATCTGCGAGGGATCGTGGCCCTGGGAGCGCCGGCGCAGCATTGTGCAACTGGCGAGGGGGCACGGCCCCGGGAGCGTGGCCCCCGCGCAGTGGCTCACGAGGGCGCGCGGCCCCGAGCGCGCGCGGGCCCAACGCCGCGCACGGAGGGACGAGTCTGGCCCTGGGCGCGCGGACGCGGCGTGCTCTATATTCCCGAGGCAGCGCGACCCTCGAGCACGCTCCCGTGGCGCGCCCCCCGGGCGCGTCGCACGGCGCGCCCCCTGGCGCGTCCCCGTGGCGCGTCCGCCGGCACGCTCCGTGGCGCGTCCCGTGGCGCGTCACCCGTGCGGCGCGGCACGGCGCACAGCAGCACAGCGTGGCCCCTGGCGCAGCATCGCCACCCCTGGTGCCGTCAGCACCGTCACTGCCCATCGCCCCGCTGAAGTGCTCAGAGGCAGCCCCACGCCTCGCAGCTCAAAGTCCCTCTCCCAGTTCGTGGGTCGACCATCTTGGTCCGCGGCGAGGTGGGAACAGTGTGCGGTCAAGCAAGCGGCGGGACGCATCCGCTGCGAATTTGAGGCCCGGGGGCGCAGGCGGGCGAGGGGCGAGGAAGCGGAAGGCCGCGGGACAGTCGGAGAACCTTCAGATCGTGCAGACCCCCCCCCCTTCTCCTCACACGCTGTCGCATGAACCACCTGCCCCTCCCAGGGCTCTTTGGGCTGCCCGACGCCTCCCAAAGGCTCCCCATGACTTCCGAGACAGCCGAGGGCGAACACACAAGGCGCCCCCTCAGCCCCCAGGAGAACCCCGAAAGGCGCCAGAGAGGCCCCGAGAGGCTTCCAAAACACAGCTCTCCAGAAATGTCAGAATGAGTCAAAAACGTATCGAAATTCGTATGTTGTAGGACGTTGGGTTTCCCCCGCGTTCCTGTGCTCAAGACGGTGCCTGGACGCACTGGAGCCAAAGAAAGCCGAAACTACGTCCATGAGGGTCCCAAGAGGCCCCCCCAGACGGCCTGGCACCTGCCAAAGAAGGCCCTAAGACGGCCCAGGAGCCCCAAGACATGGCCCAAGAGGGCCGCACGAGACCCCACGATACATCCCACAAGATCCCCTCGCGGCCAAGAGGGGCCCAAGACGGCCCAAGACGGACCGACAAAGAGGAGGAGGAGGAGGACAAGGGAGACGATGATGATGATGATGATGATGATGATGATGATGATGATGATGATGATGATGATATGATGATGATGATGATGATGATGATGATGATGATGATGATGATGATGATGATGATGATGATGATGATGATGATGCTGATGCTGATGCTGATGCTGATGCTGATGATGATGATGATGATGATGATGATGATGATGATGTGATGGTGATGATGACGGTGATGATGATGATGCTGATGATGATGGTGCTGATGATGATGACAATGCTGATAATGATGAGTATGATGATGATGGCGATGATGGGGTGAAGACGATGGTGATGATGATGCTGATGATGATGATGATGACGATGGTGCTGATGATGATGGTGATGATGATGATGCTGACGGTGATGATGATGATGGTGATGATGATGATGATGATGGTGGTGGTGTTGATGATGATAGTGTTAATGATGATGATGATGAGGAGGAGGAGGAGAAGAAGAAAGATGAGGAGTAGCAAGAGGAGGAGGAGGAGCAGGAGGGTCTCAAACAAAAGGCCCCGAGACGGCCCCACGGGCGCCCAAGCCAGCCCAGGTCGACCGCATGAGGGCCTTTCAAGGAGTCCAGACCAAAGGAGGAGGAGGAGGAGGAGGAGGAGGAGGAGGAGGACGGGGAAGGAGGCAGAGGAGGTTGCGGTCCTCCAGGCGTCATCACACTGAGCGATTCGCTGGCACACTGGCGGAATGTGCCACAGGAGGCCAGATGGAATTCCGAGGCATAGACCCAGGAGGCTTAGACAAACTGAGACTGGGGCAGATGGAACGTGCCTACTACCAAAAACTCTTGGTGGGTGTGGTCCTGAACAGGTGACGTGGCCGACCATGAAACCAGCAGCAGACCCGCCCCAATGTCCGTCTGGTAAACCTCCTCTCGAAGGAACTCGGAATCGGGTACAATGATCGCAGTATTCGAGATTCGTGGACTGTAAGCGGCCTTCTCCAGCAAGCCCTGAGCAGCAAAACGAGAGCTCACATGCCCCAACCGAGAGCGACGATCAGGGAGACCGAGTCGAACATCGTGATGCCACGCACATCGCGAAAATTATCGGATGCGGGACCCCGTCGCGCTGAAACTGCCCATCTGAGTCCACCACGAGATGATTTGTAAACGCGCGTTGCCAAGATAGCGACTGCATGCGGTTTTCGGCGCCATGGGATTCAAATGAGTGGTGTTGTGCTGCGTCTCCGCGCGCCGCCCATTTAGAAAATTGCGCCGGACTCCCTTTGCCTGTCCATGTCGTATGATGTCATCTGTCAGCCCTTTTTCTGGTACCTTCCACAGTGTCCTGCGCTCCCTGCCGGCCAGCTTCTGCAAGGGGCAGGAGCAGGAGCAGCACAAGGACGATGACGCGGGAAGAGGAGGAGCAGAAGCAAGCACTGAACCAACCGCCTTTTCGGGCCCGTCGCCAGATGCTCTGCATCCGTGGATTTTGCCTGTCCATGTCGTATGATGTCATCTGTCAGCCCTTTTTCTGGTACCTTCCACAGTGTCCTGCGCTCCCTGCCGGCCAGCTTCTGCAAGGGGCAGGAGCAGGAGCAGCACAAGGACGATGACGCGGGAAGAGGAGGAGCAGAAGCAAGCACTGAACCAACCGCCTTTTCGGGCCCGTCGCCAGATGCTCTGCATCCGTGGATTGGCGGCGCGCAGAAAGGGGGGGGAGGGAGAGGCGGGGCAGGCCTCCCAGAAGGAGGCTGCTCCTTAGAAGGCGCGGGCCTCACATCCACAGGTAAGGCCCGCGCCTTCCACGAAGCGGCCCCCTTCTCAGAAGCCCCCCCCCCCCGACCCCCTCCCCCGACCCCCTGCTGCGCGTGGCCGAGCGGAACGGCCGCGGGACGCGCGCACAGCGTCAGCCGAACAGGTCGAAGTCCACGTCCTCCTCCTCTTCCTCCTCCACGACCTCGCGCGCCACGCGGCGAGGAGGGGCAGGAGGAGGGCGCAAAGGGAGGAGGAGGAGAAGGAAGAGGAGGAACGACACCAGGGCCGAGGAGGAGGAGGAGGAGGAGGAGGAGGAGGAGGAGGAAGAGGAGGAGGAGGAGGAGGAAGAGGAGGAGGATGAGGAGGATGAGCATGAGGAGGGAGGAAGGCCGCGTCGGTACGACACCAGGGCCGAGAGAGAGAGATAGAAATAAGGAGAGAGGAGAAGTAGGATCAGGACAAGAGCTATTTTGCAGACAGGCGCCGACATGTGACAGGCCCAGTCTCCACGCCTCCTAGTCCCCAGGGAAGGGAAGGTGGGCGAGGAGGAGGGAGGAGAGGTGGAGGTGAAAGGAGGAGGAAAAAGGAGGGAGGAGGAGCGACGAGGCAAGAACAGGAACATAATCGGACCTGGACAAATCGCGTAGGATCTCTGATCTCCGAGATCTGACGGTACTGCAGGAGGTGTCGGGCGACGCTCCCTGCTCATAGCGTTCCAGAGCGCTCCGAGCGTTCCAGAACCCTCTGGAAGCCCAGGAAGAGGGAGGAGGAGGGGGAGGAGGAGGAGGAGGAGGAGGAGGAGGAGGAGGAGGAGGAGGAGGAGGAGGAGGAGGAGGAGAGGAGGAAGAGGAGCAGGGGGATGAGGACGAGGAGGAGGAGGAGTGGAGGAGGAGGAGGAGGAGGAGGAGGGGGAGGAGGGGGAGGAGGAGAAGGAGGGAGGAGGAGGAGAGCGAGTCGCAGGAGGTAGCAGGAGGCAGGAGCAGGAGGAGGAGGAGGCTGGCCAGGAGGAAGAAGGAGCAGAGGGGAGAAGGAGGAGGAAGGAGAAGCAGCAGCTAGGGGGATGATGATGAGGAGGGAGGAGGAGGAGGAGGCGGAGGAGGAGGAGGAGATGGGGAAGGAGGAGGGGAGGGGAGGAGGAAAAAGAGTGAGGAGGAGGAGGTGGAGGTGGAGGAGGAGGAGGGGAGGAGGAGAGGAGGAGGAGGAGAGGGATGAGAGCGACGTGGAGTGAGGCGGAGGAGGAGTGAGGAGGAGGAGGTGGAGATGGAGGAGGAGGAGGAGGAATGCGGAGGAGGAGGTGGAGGAGGAGATGGAGGAGGTGGAGGAGGAGGATGTAGGAGGAGGAAGGAGCAGGGGGGGAGGAGGAGAAGAAGGAGGAGGAGGAGGAGAGGGGAGGTGGAGGAGGAGGGAGGAGAAGGAGGAGGAGGAGGAGGAGGAGCAAGAGCAAGAGAAGGAGGAGGAGCAAGAGGAGGAGGAGGAGGAGGAGGAGGAGGAGGAGGGAGGAGGAGCAGGTGGAGGAGGAGGAGAAGGAGGAGGAGGAGGGGGAACAGGACAAGCTAGGTGCGCTCGCGTCATATCTGACGTCCTACCCCTCCCTCCCATCCCTTACCATGGCGCTGATTTTCTCTATCCGCGGACGCGTGTCGTAGCGGACCTGTGCTCCGCGCGCGCGTGCGTAGTGGGTGGTGGTGCACGTGCGTGCGTGCGTGCGTGTGTGCGTGGTTGTCGTGGTGGTGGTGGTGGTGGTGGTGGTG
>CAUYUJ010005113.1:1174349-1248682 GCA_963575745.1 Prorocentrum cordatum | reverse complement strand
GGGAGCTCAACCGCAGGCCCCAGCTGCAGAATTCGTATTCGGCATGCGACTCCCCGGCCACCGAACTTCCATTTCGGTACACTCCTCATACGTTTCGCGACCCATTTGGGAGTTCCGCCGAAGACGATACTCGTAACCTCGGTACTCACAACTGCAGATGGTTGGGTCCTTCACAAGGCTCAGTTTTCGCCCTCGTGTCAAAGCCACCACTGCTCCTTGCCCCTGGCCCCCTTTCGCCTCTTGCGTCCAAGCTGTTATCTTCTCAGGGTCGACGAAACCAGCCGTGAGACATTTGCAAACGTATGGGAAGTTATGCGCAAGAGACTAATAAACTTGCTTATCAAGGGTATCAACCAAATCCGCGAGACCCCTTCTGGGGCCATCAGGCTGCGGGGCTGAGGTCAGTCTCCAATGTTACAGTTCTACTTGCTGCCTCCTACTGTAAACTGTTACTGTCCGCGCAAGAGGGGGAGCAGAAAACCACCCCGGCCACAACACCCCAATCGCGTGCTCTACATTTCTGGAGGGGTCGGGGACATGCAAAAAAGACTCGAGAATCGCGCCCCCTAATCAGTAATCCCTTGAAAGTCGCGCCAGACTCACGCTCCCGAAACCAGAGTCCGTCCCAAAGGATACAAGTTCACGCTATCGAGGCCAGCATCCCTCTTACATTCCTCCAGATCCGCGCTCCCGAGGCCAGGGTCCTCCGTAAATTGCACCAGTGTCGCGCTCCCGAAACCAGAATCCCTGTTGATTCTGCAAGATTCGCGCTCCCGAGACCAGGACCCCTTGAAAACTCACCGGGCGCGCGCTCCCGGGGCAACTACCTCTTGCGAAGTACCCCAAACTCGCGCCCCCGCGGCCAGAGCCCGTCTTGAACTGCGAACCAAAGGTCGCGCTCCCCAGGCCAGAATCCCCTGCAGAGTGCATTGGACTCGCACTCCCGAAACGACAATCCTCGCAGGTACGCCAGATTCGCGCCCCCAAGGTGATCATCCCTCGCGAATTACTCCTGATGCGCGCTCCCGAGGCGACCGCCCCTTGTCAGTGATTTCACGATTACCAGCCGTACTCGCACAAGGCTCCGATATTGCGCCAAGTCTGCGCCCAGGCATCCCGACATAGCTCTGGCATGCCCTAATTCTAATCGATAGGGCCGGCGGCAGAGGGAGAAGCCCTTACGGGATGTAGGTATGGGATCATTCCAACCTTAATGTGTGCACTGATGTAGACCCGGATACGTCTCAAATGGAGCACCGATTATGCCACGAGTGTCGGCAAGCCGCGGAGATCAGAACGAGTGCCATGATCGATGGCGACTTGGCACTGATGACAGTCGGGCCGTCCGCTCGAGGCATTGAGCCACAACGACGCCGGACAACGCGGATGCCAGGCGCTCGTGCGCGACCCTCCAGAGATGCAGGACAGCATCGCCAGGATTGACCGCTTCGGGGAGCTGTGACAGAGAGGCGTCCGTACTGCCTTGGACCTGGAAGTTAGAGGGTCAAGCTTTAGGGTCTCGCCCGGGGCCGTAGGCGACCCGAGGAGAAGGAGGTGGAGGAGGGGGAGAGGGAGGAGGAAATGGAGGCGGAAGAGGGGGAGGAGGAGGAGGAGGAGGAGGAGGAGGAGGAGGAGGAGGAGGAGGAGGAGGAGGAGGAGGAGGAGGAGGAGGAGGAGGAGGAGGAGGAGGAGGAGGGAGGAGGAGAAGAAGGAGAAGGAGGAGCAGAGCGGGTCAAGCATGTCGCGGAGGAGGAGGACGAGGAGAAGAGACCCTCCAGGTCAAGCATGTCGCTCACTGCACCCGCTCTCTCTTTCTGCCAAGAACGATCCTGCGTGCGCCTACCAATCGCCCCGCAACAATAAGAAACGAGGAATGAGTGAGTATCGTTTAACCGATCCCCATCCCCAGCGGCGTGGCCTGGGTCCCACTGGCCGATTGACCACCCTGGACGGGGATATAGGTCATCCCCTTCGGGCTTTGAGGGGTGTATCCCCAACTGGGGTGGCAATTTGGTTAGGGTCTCGAAGCGGATGGGGATGGGGATGGGGATTGGTTGAACGATACCGAATGAGGAACGTAGGGGCCCTCCTGGCCACGGCGAGCCTCGGCCACGGATGGGGGGCCACCGGCCTGGATCTGCCAGCACGTCGGAGCCCCTCCCGAGCCCGAGGTGGTCCTCACGTCGGCGTCTGACCGCACTGCTGCCGGCAACCCTCCGTGTTGACCACGCCGTCGGCGCACCAAAATCGGGGAGACGTAAGACTCGGGTACGGGGGACTCGGGTAGGCTTCACGGGGCCATCGTAAAAATGGCAAGACCCAAGCTGAAATTTGACGCGAGCTCCCGCTGCAGACATCCCAGGAAAACGGGACCGTCAAAATCCAGGACGCGCTCGTTAAAAAAATCGTCGGCAAACCCGAGTTCCGGCTTACTCGAGTCTTACTCTCCCCCGCCAAAACACCACGCCGTCACGACGAACTCTTGGGAGACTTCGCGCTTCCACTGGGAGCGCCAAGCAAGAAGCGAAGGGGCGCTTCTGGCCGCGGCGAGCCTTTGCCACGCAGGGATCCCCCGACTTGGTTCTAAGGAACGCTCCGAAAACCAGGGCCACGCCTGAACGCAAACTGATCCTTGCTTCAAGCTGGGGAGAGGCCGGCAACGCCGAGGGCAGGGGTGAAGCACGAGCGGGCGGTACCTCAAAGGGCTTACACCACATCTGTTTCAGACCTGGTGCACCCGATAACAGAGAAGCTTCCGGATGCCCAGAGCATACAACACAGCTGTGCCCCCTGCACCCCGAGATCGACCACTGGGCTGCGAGAGCAGATTTGCGGGTGAGCCTTCAGCACCGTCGTCGTGCAGAATCAGCGCGGCGTACGTGCAGGCGAGCTCATCCTCGCCGCGCAGCTCTCGAAATTGCGCTCGCGCTCGGGTAGCGCTAACCCGCCCTGCCGGGTGAACTTCTCAGGGCCTCTTGCACCCGCGGATATCCCAAGATGTGTTCGGTGGACATTGGTACGCCCTGCTCCATGCGAAAACCCTGAGCAAGAGTCAGAACCAGGGCAGCAACAGAAGTGAAAAAAAGAGAACGAGCTGTTCCTGAAAAACCTGCTGCTGCAACCGATCATTCCTTGCCGTCACATGCGTCGCACGAGTGGCTACTACCAGCCATAAGGACATGTACCAGGTGATGGTTCCTGCGAGTCGTAGTCCTGAAACGCGACCGCCCTGACACACATAGGTTCCCACGCATGCTTTGCACTTACAGTTCCACAAATTGATTGCACGCTGTAGACTGTGCCCGATAAACATCACCCTAAAGAATCTACATGTCGGGTGAACCACGCATATCGCGCCGCATTGATTGAGCGCCATGTCACCATATGTTGCACAGTATGCTTCACCCCTAGAACTTACCGCATGGATCGAACCCAGTAAGTCGCACACCCGGTGTTGCGCTTGTTTAAGTTGCACCCATAAGATGCATCGCTGAAAGTGCACCCACCAATTGAATATCGTCCCCGTATGTTGAACCCCATGTGAATTGAACAATTCTTTAGCACCCGCGCTCTGGCATTATTCTCGACGAACAGAAGAGGGGACAATACTGGAAGAGGAAAAGGATCATGGGCCGACAGCGAATGCAGGGGTGCGATGGCAATGATACGCTGGCTGCCATCACACACACACACAACATTATCTCAGCTCTCCGATTTTACAACGACCCCCCTTCGATTCAGGCAACTATCATATGAAAAGCTACCGATAACATATTTGACGAAAACATACTGCATACGCTCGGAGAGCAGGATAGTGTCTTCGCGAGGGTGCTGCGAGGATGAACGGGGAACGCAGCTTAAAGCCTTTCATGGTGGATCTTCAGACCATCGTACCTTGCCCCTTGCTGCCGGCACGACGTTGGGGATGAGGCTGTGCGTTTCCGAAAAGATTACATGCGCAGACTTCCGAAAGGGTAGGTAGGCGGGGCGATGTCGATAGAGCGTAGTGAAACAGCACGGCCTTCCAACACAGTCTCAACCATCGCTTCATTGGGCATCTGGCGACAAAGGCGGTCCTGCTGCTCCTTGGACAGGTCCCCCACGGGGCAGCTCGCCATCGGTGCCGGGAGCTGCGGTTACCCCAACAGACGATGACACACAATGAACCGAGCCGGCTGTGATTTAGACAATCCCAGAAACAATGGTGGAAATACTGTCGAAGCCAAGCTACACCAATAGTGGGAACTTGCGTGCCCACACACCGACACTCGTAATCGCGGAATTGGATCGTCCATTGAACCTGATACCGGGTTTTTGCCCCTATGGTCCTCGATCCCCCCTGTGGTCCCCCCACATCGGCACTCTGCGTTTTCCTCATCATTTCCCTCCTCCTCATCCTCCTCCTCCCTCTTCTCCTGCTCCTCCTCCTCCTCCTCCTCCTCCTCCTCCTCCTCCTCCTCATCATCATCATCATCATCATCATCATCATCATCATCATCATCATCATCATCATGCTCCCCCTCCCCCATCCTCATCTGTTTCGCCCCCTCCCCCGCCTCTCCCCCCCCACCCCCTTTGGAGAAAGAGGAGGGGGAGGAGGAGAACGACGAGGAAGAGGAGGAGGAGGAGGAGGAGGAAGAGGAGGAAGAGGAAGACGACCGGGCAAAGGCGCAACTACCGCTTTTCTTCGTGTGATATTGGGTGGCCCAGCGGAGTAAAGACTAACGCCGATGCAGAGTAGGTCTCGCGGTTCCCCAGGGGGTGCCAGCTGCGCGCAAATCGCCCCTTGTCGTGAGCTCCTGGGAGGTGCAGCGGAGCGGGGACATACGCCCACCCAGACTAGACTCCTCGGCTCTTTGGGGGACTGCCACATTCGCGGGGTCATGGGAGGTCCACCTGAGTAGAGACATACACACATCAAGACTGGACCTCAACGCTCCTTGGGGCGCTGCCACGTGCGCGTTTGTCGCCACGTTCGCTGGCTCCCTAGGAGGTTGGCCGACGTCGACGTCGCTCATGCTTCCAAGGGTTATGGTGCTTGCGATGAGAGGTTCCTGCTTGCTTGTGTTTCGATGGGATCGCACATCTGCCCACGTGTTCTCGCGGCAGATCCTAAAATCGTCTGATAAAATCAGACTTTCAAAAGTCTACCCATTTTTTGTTGGGCGCGATATCCATCTGGCGGACGCACTCATAGAGGAGCGAGCTCATCGAAACACAAGCTCGCGCGTGCCCGTCGGTCGCCATGTCTTCCGAACAAATGGCTCAACAATTACACGTTCGCTCACATTTCAATGAGGAACGACGACAACGACGTCGACGACGGCCGCGACGTCGCATAACTTTGAACAAGTGCCGCGCCTCCGCTTTCCAATGAGCTCCGCGCCTCGGCCCATGGCAAGGCCGACGCGCAAGCGCGGGCCCATCAGAACACAGTCATCATGCCAAATAGGATGGAACAGCTCACGCTAGCGCCGCGCCCCTGCGCCCCGATGAGCTCGCGCACACGCGTCACCCCGCAGCAAGGGCGACGCGCGAGCCCGAGCCCATCGGAATTCAGCTATCATGCGAAATAGCATGGAACAGTTCACACTAGCGCCGCGCCTCGGCGCCCCGATGAGCTCGCACACACGCGTCAGCCCGCGGGAAGGGCGACGCAAGCGCGAGCCCATCGGAACTTAGCGATCACGCCAAGTAGGATAGAACAGCTCACACTAGCGCCTCGCCTCTGCGACAAAATGGCCTCGCGCTAACGCGACGGCCCGCGGCAAGCAAGCGCGAGCACATCGGAACTCATCTATCATGCCAATTAGGATGGAACAGCTCACACTAGCGCCTCGCCTCTGCGCCACGATGGCCTCACGCAAACGCGACGGCCCGCGCCAAGGCCGACGCACAAGCGCGAGCCCATCGGAACTCAGCTATCATGCGAAACAGGATGGGCCACTTCACACTAGCGCCTCTGCGCCCTGATGGGCCCGCGATCGCGCGTCGGCCCGCGGGAAGGCCGACGCGCAAACGCGAGCCAATAGGAATCCTTTTATCATGCGATATTCGATGAATCAGTTCCCGCTAGCGCCGCGTTTCTGCGATCAAATGGGCTCGCGATCACGCGTCGGGCCGCGGCAAGGCCGATGCACGAGCACGAGTCCACGCAATCTGGGACGGACCTGTTCACACTAGCGCCGCGCCTCTGCGCTACGAAGGGCTCGCGATCACGCGTCGGCCCGTGGCACGGCCGACGCACGAGCGCGAGCCCATCGGGACACGGCTATCATGCGA
This sequence comes from Prorocentrum cordatum, assembly GCA_963575745.1. Lineage (NCBI taxonomy): Eukaryota > Dinophyceae > Prorocentrales > Prorocentraceae > Prorocentrum > Prorocentrum cordatum. Next base: position 1,242,400 of record CAUYUJ010005113.1, on the reverse strand, counting down.
TATGGGGCAGATCAGATCACAATAGTGCAGCGCCTCTGTGTCCCGATAGGTTCCAGTGTTTAAAAACCGACGTGTCTACAAGGCTAAGAACCTACGGTTTGAAACTTGAACTTGTTCAGGGTCGTCGGTTCTTAAACATCTAGTAGGCCAACGCACAGTTAGAAACGACGCCACACGTTTGGAACCGACGGCTCGAAACTGGGATGTGCTTAGAACCGTCGGTTCCAAACATATGGTGGGTCAGAATAGGTAGGATCAACTTGAGACGTTGAAAGCCGACGGTTCTGATTTGGGATGTGTTGAAAGAGGGCGGTTCCTGAACATATGGTGGATCACGGGATGGTGAGAACCGAAACCAGATGTTTACAACCGACGGTGCTACACTTGAATGTACTTAAACCGAGGGTTCCTAAACATATGGTGGGTGACGGCTTGGTTTAAAGCCGATGCCAGATGTTGAACCACCAGAGCCGACACCATGTGTTAAGAAGCGTCGGTTCATGAAAATCAGGTGACCGTTCTGACCAGGCAGTGACCTCACAAGTTAGGAATCGGAAGTTCTACATAATTCCTAATGTTTGAAGCGTGGTTATGGACATTTGGCGTCGGTTCAAAGCATGTGGTGACACAGGAACCGACGGTGCGAAATTTGCCGCGACCCAGCACATGTTTAAGAGTGCAAGGTCCCAACCGTGCCGTGACCCCGCATAGGTTTAGGAACCGGCGGTCCGAACCATGTACACGCCCACCCGATGTTGACGAACCGACGGTCACAACCATGTCGTGACCCACCCAATGTTCAGGAACCGACGGTCCTAAGCATGCCGTGGCCAACCATTTGCTTAGGAAATGCCGCTCCAGACCATGCCGTGGCCCACCACATGTTGAGGAACCTACGGTCCTAACCGCGACGAGACCCAATAAATTCTAAGGAACCAATGGTCCAATACATGACGTGACCCACCAAAATCCTGGGTACCGACGCCACCAAATTTCTGGAAACTGACGGTCTGACTCATACCATGACCCACGGAACTCTTCTCAATCGACAACACCAATCATGTCGTGACGCACCAAATTTTTAGGAACCCGCTGCCCCGCCAAAATGCTTAAGAAAGGACGGTCCTAACTATTCCGTTGCCCTCCATATGTTTAGGAATCGACGTCCCTAACCATGCCGTGACCCACCAAACTTTGAGGAACCGGCGGTCCTGACCACGCCGGGACACGCGTCCGTCGCGGGGAGGAAGGGAGACAGCCTGGCGCAGACCTCAAGATTCCTTGTGGGCTTGTTTCGCATTATTGTACGAGTTGCCCCACGAGGTGACGTAGTTCTTGCCCATGGGTACCATCGAAGACTCTCCTGGAAACTACGCCATCGGACGCCACATGTAGGCAAGGCGTTTTGCCTTTGGACGCGCGCACAAGTCTGAAAATTAAGTCACTCATTGTTACGGAACGATTCGCTCCCGCACCCTGGCGCCCCATCAAACTGCTGCAACATCTGCCGACCTGAACCGCCGACCAGCTGGAAAGTTTGGCTCTTGGCCCACCGAGGGCCTGGCCGCCCAACCGGAGAATGCGACCTGTGACTGGTTACCCTATCCACTAAGTGGGAGGACGACCTAGGGCGCCAGTCGACGACTCAGGCGCACCGAAGCCTATCCTGCCAAGACCATGGGCGCAGGTCAACGACCCAAACACACCCAGAACACCGTGGACCCCGCGGTTGTTTCTCGAATCCGTTTGACCAAGACCAACTTACCACGCCCAATGGTCCTGGGGCACCCTGTACCACTGTCGGTCGCGCCGGTACAAACGAGGGCCCCGCCCAGGCGCATCCTCCTCAGGCTTCAAGGATCCTCCATCTCATCCAGCTGTTCGCCATCTATACATCCTTCACGTTGAAATGGTTCCATGGATTATGACTCGTGTTTTGGCGGAGGCCCACGGTAGTCCTCCGCTGGGCCAGAACGCGCCGACAATGATCGCCTTGGGGGAACATCATTCAGATCGTGCATGTCCTCAAAGGTGCCCCAAGCTGGCTCCCGTCCGTCGCACTTCTGGTAAAAGGTTTACCATCCGACGAACATGCTGTAGTTTCATACACTCGTAGATGGCCTTCGGGCAAACTCGCCACACGGGATCGCCACGCTCAAACTCTGCGTGGAACACTGGTCCATCGCCAGCCACGTCTCCGTTCCGGCGCGGCCCTGGCGCGGCACTCTCGACGTGCAACGCGCATGCAGCGGGCAGAAGCTTCCGCGGCAGAGGCGGGCATTTCCCGCGCATAGCGTCGCAGGGGTTCTTCAGGACATCAGCTGCTCACAACTTCGCAAGTCCATCCGCGCAACATGCTCTTCGTCTCTTGGTGTCCGACATTTAAACTCAACTCCCTCTCACTCCGAAAAACCGCTCGCGCTAGTTACCCAGCTGCTAGAATGGCAAGAGCTGCGGCATTGCCAAACAGTGAGAGAACATTACCAATAGGTATGTCCCAGTCCTAAGAGAACTCGACGCCCTCCGTAACCCGCGACGCCCATGCGGCGGCTCCGAGTTCGGTTTCGGTCGCGCTCACTGCGATGACCGTCTGGCGCGAAGAACGCCACAGGAGCGGGGCACCAGACCAAGACGTAAACATCCCAATTTGCGCCTTCACGTTGGGGCCCGAGTGGCCAGCGCCCGACCAGGCCACCAAAGAGCTCCCGTCGACGCTCGAATGATAGCCTCGCCCTTAGTGCCCATGAGATATCGGCGAACCCTCTGAGCCAGCTAATCAAGCCACCCCGCGTTCTTCGCGATGGCACTCGCGAGAAAGCTGACGCAGAATGCCACGTCGGAACGGTTTCTCGCGGGAAGCCAGTTTATCTCCCCAGCAAAACCTTGAAGGGCCTGGAGAGGTTCAAGATCAGGAAGGTAGTCTCCAGGAGCATAAACTTGTGCTGGCGCGAAGGGGCTCGCGTCTGCCACGCGCACTTCTCGAGCGGGCTATCAATGAATTTCCATTGCCCTACTGCGGCTACTGCAGAGCCACGGCGAAGCTTTAACCCAAAAAGACCCACGGGGCCTGTCGCCACAAAACGACTCCGCCATTAATCTTCCACATCTGGAAACGGCTGAGAAACTCGCCCCGCGCGCCAACTTCAGGGCTGAGAACGAAGAAGTCGTCAACGTAAACCACCCCCCGCGATCGCCTCGGCACTCGGACCCTTCGACCAATCCAAAGTCGCCGTCGCAGCTCCGTGAGATTTCACCCTCTGCCACCCTGGTGCGCCCATATGCCCGGCGCCGGCGGCTGCGTGGAAATTGGGAAGGCGATGATCTGGCCCTGGCGGTGACTGTTGGATTTGAATGTCCACAACCTCAAAGCCGCAATGCAGGTTGGCTCAGAGGTGTCTACCAGCTACACTCGGCCTGGTTGGCTGAATCACCGCGTAGGGGGCGACGTTCGTCCCACTCGCGCTGGGCACCCGTAGCCTGACCTCCAAGCTACTCCTCAGACCTGGCCTAAGGTCGGCAGTGGTCCTGGGAACGCCTGCTAACGCGCGCGCTCCGCATGCCGTCAGATTCCCGGTGGAAATCCTGAAGCCCCGCGCGTCGCGCCGCCCTGTCAAGATTGAACCCAGACCCACTGGCAAGGCGTTCGAGCAACAAGTCCCGCACGTCAGCCACCGCCCCTTCACGGGGCGTGAGCCACTCAGGGAAACCGAAGAGCTGAGCCCCATCACCTCCCGAATCATGCAAAGGCTCTGGAAACGCCAGAGGCCGTGCACAAAAATGCAGACCTGGAAAAAAAGATATTACTCTTGTGCATGTGCATCGCCGCACGCAGGCTCGCGCTCACCAGTCAACAGATGAACCCCCGCTCCCATGGTCAACTGCTGGTCGCGGTCCAAGCAAGTCAGCGCGCAGTCGAGCTGGTCCAGGCAGTTCAAGACAAGCTGGAGAACAGCGACTGTCGAGGTGGGAAAGGTGGGCTGGGTCGCTGGAGGCGCTGACCAAGGGCTCGGGCTGTCTCGAAAGATTTCATTAAACATATCCGGCAGAGGCTCTCTTGCAAGCTCGCTTGGGCTGCCGAGTCGCCAGCGTGCTCCTCGCCCTGCTCCTCCGCGGAGTTGAGGGGCACGTCCGCAGAAGATGGCAAGTCCTGATGGCAAGTCCTTCCGGTCGCTGGGTTGATTCGTCGATGATGCTGCTCGTTTGCTGTGGTAGGAGCTGTTCAGAAAGCCCACGCACTTCTCGGGTCGGAAATGTTGGGCGCACCCTCTGTTCTCGGCGCGGCATACAAAACAGCGCCCCTCGCTTCGGCTGAACGCCGCCGTCAACGTCAGCGGCGCTTTTGAGAACGCCCCCGCGGACGAGCTCCGCAGCGGTGGTCGCAGCGGGGCGTCTGCTATCGCTCTCGAAGGTTCTGGCACGCCGCTTGGGGCCGCAGCGCGTGCCGCGCTGCCACTGATCCCCATGCCACGCCCACAGCCAAGGTAAGAACTGTCGCGGTTGATAGACCCGGCGCAGCCACAACCGAAGCCCAGACACCCAAATGCAGTCGCCACACGATTTACACACACACACACTCAGCTGCTCTTCGTGAGTATGCCTACACTCCTCCCGCCCCCTGGCGTCCTCACGGTGGTCCAATTCAGCATTCACTCGAACCAAACATAAGCAAAGTTGAAGGAACGGTGAATAATCTAAACCGATGCATCCAGGGTGTCCATAGCGCCCGCACTGTACAACTGGCCGACAAGGGTCGTGCTCCAGTGGTCGATGCGCCTTGCACGGCCGTGCTGGTTGCTGAGATGCGGCCAGGGGCCGCATCCCACCTCTGGAACCTCATTCAAGACCATCCGCTCGCGTGGCCGATTCCGCTCTTTCTCCAGCGGCGGGCCACACGCGATCCGCGCCCCCACCCCCAGATCTCCCCCAGCGCGCAGGCGACGAAAATCACACGAGTTGCCCAGTTCTTCCTTCCGGGGCGCGCGCTCGCTACAGTCTAGCACCCATGAAAGAAGCCCAGGCGACACACCTCACAATGCTGAGGCAGATCGACCACCAGCTTCCAGCACGTGGGCCCACACTTACGCAGATGGCTTCGAACGGTGCAGTCGCGAATGTCCAGCGCGAAACTGCGCCCGGAAGCGCGCCTCCGCAAAAGCGCCCTCCACCAGATGCATCGCTGCAGTGGTATCCTCGCGCGCGCAGCACGGAGGCTTCTGGGCTTCTGGTGGCACCGCGGCAGAAGAGTTATCGAGGCACACAAGAAGCGCTCACGCAGGCTGGCCGGATGCCGAGCCGCGCGGTCTTCGGACGGCACCAGGCGCGCGAAAGGGCGCTGCCGGAGCCGGTCCTGCGGTCGAGGCAGGCCCCGCGGTCCTCGAACGCAGCCACATATGCGCGGAAAGCTTCCGTGCTCATCGAAATTCTCCCTCTCGCCCCTGGCACGATGGAATGCCCAGGCGCCCCTCCCCCCAGCAGTTCTTGCAGAGCTTCTCGAGCTGGCCCCGCGGTGCACCAGCGATGGCCCTGAACTGAACGGCTACATCGCCAGCCTGTCACCTCCTCAGAAACCCATCCAAACCAGGAGCGTCCCCTGCTGGCGGCCTCGCGAGAGACCCTTCACTATCCTGGCGCAGCAGACGCGCTGGTGGACGCCCCCGCGCCCCCGCGAATCTACGGGGCCGACGCGAGCGCGGATTTCGAACGCGCCACAAGCCATCAAGAAGGTCACGCCGTCGGAAACGCTAGAAGCACCGCGCCTCCGCGACTGGGTGGGTGCAGGCGGTAAACCGTCAACCAGGTTTTTGCGGTCTTTGCGGTCGACTGCGCAGGCTTTCCAGCCTAGTCGGTAGCAAGAGGCGGACGCATCGGGAGCAGGCGAAACCTCACCGATCCAACGATCAGGAAGGCGAAAGCCTAAACTCTTATGAGGATGTGAAGTCAACCAGATTTTTGCGTCTTTGCTGGGACCATCTTGGCCACTGAGGCCAGGTCCAACGAAGTCTCAGGCGAAGCGAAGCCTCTAAATTGTCAAGCAAGCAGTCCGCTCTTATAGGGAAACAGAAACATGCATGACCAAAGACGTTCGCACAACCTGTGGGAGAACATCGCAGATGCGCTCCGCCGCTGATAACTCTGCATCAGGGATCAGAACCCTACAACAGTGAGAACACTGAAGAGGCGAAACTAAAACTACGACAAGAGAGCCAGGAGACCTGGCCAAGAACTGAACATGCACACACTGAATTATTAGAGCTCAAACAATGCACAGAATGACCACACGAGGCAATCACAATCAACAATCAAAAAGACCACGCGAGGTAATCACAATCAACAATCCAATACAATACAGCGTACAATACACAGAGAGGCAATGTATGCAGACAATCATGTTCAAAGCTGCCCTATCGTTTGCCTTTGCTTCTGCCTTTGCGGCTACCTCTAGGGCTCCCACCGTTATCGGGAGAAACTCGAATGCTTTGGGAAGACTCGGGAACTAACTTTTGATGTCCAGTCTTGGCTATCACATCCGAAGCGACACGGACAGACGACGACCCCGACGGAGAAGCGATTCGTCCACGTGGTGACGTAATTATGAGCTCTTGGGGCTCCCACATTTGCTGTAGTCTCCGGGTGTCTGCTGCGAGTCTCCGCGGGTCTGCGCGACTGGCACTCTCGAAGAGTCCGTCTGGAACAAAACTGAAACAATCGACAATGTACCCTGGAGCTTTAAACCTGGCCTCCTCGGCACGGTCCATTTTCCCCGTCACGAAACGGTGAGATTTGAGACAACCCAAAAGTTCTCCCAGAAACGACTGAACATGATCCGCGAGGTTGAACAAAGTATGGAAACAAAATGATACATCATGTTTTGGGCTGGTCATTGGCTCTGTCATGAGGTCTACGAATAATACAAGCCCTTGGATTAAATACTGCAGCGCAATCTGGCCGGTGAACCCCTTCTGGGCAGTGCTCCTGTCAATCCATGTTTTGACGGCGTCCTGGAAAGCGAACTGAGTTTGCACACAGGCGTCCTTCAAAGTGAACTGAGTATGCACGCCAGCATCCATTGAAGTGAACTGAGTTTGCACACAGGGGTCCTCGCAAGTGAACTGAGTTTGCACGCCGCCGAGGACCTCGTAGAGCTCCTTTACACACAATACAGCGCTGTCGATGCGACCTGTAAGCCCCCTGGAATATCAGCTCGGAAAAAGAAGAACAGACATATTTCGGGTTTCAACGAAAGATACACACATAGTTTGAATAAGTTGCGATCGAACGCAACTGAAACCACTGCTGTTGCAGAGGAACTCTATCCCTGAAACGAATTTCCAAATTTCTAATCATGTTCATAAACTTCGAATGTCTTTAAACTCTGTTATTTTTGAAGTCGGCCCATGCATATGCGTCGATAGAACTATTGGAGCTACAACCCTGAGACTTTTACCAGCGAGCGCAGCGTGATCCAATCTTCAGTACAAACCGCACAAAAAAAAACTTGAACTTGTAATCGGTTCCACTACGTCTTTCGATAGTAATACTGCAGATATAGGACCTGAACATTTGATAGGTGAAAGCGGCATTACCTATTACAGGATCAACAAATACGTTGTCTCGAAACGAACTGTCAAATCTCTCAAAATCTTCAGAAAACTGACCCCAGGTAGTCACATTGTCCGCCCTGGAAGGGTCGGTCAACTAGCTCCACCCCGCGCTGGAATTCCTCTAGCTCATCGCAGCACAGAGCTCTACGAAGCACCGCCGGCACCAGACTACCGCTGGGGGCCTCGTAGAGCTCCTTACACACATTACATACAGTGTTATCAATGCGGACATAAGCTCCCTGGAATATCAGCTTGACCAACAAGAAAAAGAGAAATGAGTTTTACGGGTTGCAACGGAAACTGAGCTGCACAAATTGATCGAAGTTAAACAGCAGCCAGAGACCTAATAATTTGCAAGTGAACGACCTGAAACTACTGCATTTGCACAGAAATTTTGTCTCTGAAACAATTTCCGAAATCTCTAATCCTGTGTATAAACCTCGAAATCTGAAAACTCTATAAGTTTTGACGCAGGTCCCTGCACGTAAATTGATAGAAACATTCAAGCTACAGCCCTGAGGCTCTCACCAGCGAACGCAGCGCGATCCATGAGTTTCGATTTCAAAACAGCCTGTGAAATTTCTGAAAATCTCCCGAAAACAGCAAAAAAATGACTGGGAACCGGAGGTAAACCGTCAACCTTGGTTACCGCCGGGAACTCGTAGAGCATCCTCGCGAAATGCGGGCGCGGCAATCTCGCATTCCGCGCGCGCGAGGGCGCGGTTTCATGGAGGAGGACGCGGTTGAGAAGAAGGAGCGAGGAGGAGAAGGAGATGGAGAAGGCTGAGGAAGAGAAGGGGAGGAGAAAAAAAGAGCAGGCGGAGGAGGAGGAGGGGGAAGACAGGATGACGAGCAGGAGGGGAAGGGTGGAGAGGGAGAAGAGGAACGATGATGATGACGAAGAGGCAGAAGATGAGCAGAGGGAGGAAGAGTAGGAGCAGGAGGAGAAAGAGGAGAAGGGACAGATGAAGAAGGAAGAGGAGGAGGAGAAGGAGAAGCAGGAGGAGGACGAGAAGCAGGAGTGCGAACAGTTGTTTTGGCTCCAGCTCTGGTAGCAGACCGATTTCACACATGTAGATACTTGCAACGAGCGCCCCTATAATATTCGCCCAATTGATGTCCCGAACAATTCGAATCTCATCTGCAGCTCGAGCTACATCAAGAGGGATCGTCATCTCTGGAAAAATTACTAGAGTACGAATAGCTTTTGTTGGCTCCAACTCTGGGAGCAGACCGAGTAAGGGCATCTAGATGCTTGAGATAGGGCTTCTTGTGATGCCCTTCCGATTTCTGCCCCAAACAGCTCTGTAGCTCATCTGGGGCTCGAATAATCTCAGGAAAGCCATCATAATCTCGAAAAATTAGCAGAGATCGATGTGCCAAACAGCTCTGTATGTAGCTCATCTCCAGCTCGAATTGAATCGAGAAACGCATCATCATCTCTAAAAAAATGGGAGCCGGCGGTAAACCGTCAACCTTGGTTTTTGCTTTGCTTTGCGCAGAGCCACAGGCCTGAGTTCAGGCCCGCTCGAGTCACAGCCTAACGCAGATAAGGCGAAACAGGCTAAGCGCCCGAAAGACCGCCGCCACACCAGTCATGAGGTGCTTTGCAACAAGAAGATCAGCCTGAGTCACTGCACACAAGAGCGGAAGAGGAGAAACGGGGCCAACCAGAAGATTAAGATGAAAAGGAAGCGTTAGAAGCATGCACAGAACGAGAACCGAGCCACCGCCGCAACCTTCAGAAGAACGGCCTCCATCAAAGAAGCCACTCACTCCGAGAACGTCCAAAGCCTTAATTGTAGATGAACTGTACTGGGTTTGCCGACACTGCCCCGAAACCAGCACGTCGCGCCAGTGAGCAGGCAGGCAAAGGTATGAGACAGAGAGAGTCAGCAGGGTACGATGTGCAAAAAAAACACTGTACAAATCTCTTATGAGCCCAGAAGCGGGGAGCGAAAGAAAGCCAGCGGGAGAGCGGGGGAGCCCAAAGAGACAAAGCGAGCCCAGAGGCGAGAGCAGCAAGGAGGAGAGGGGAGCGAAAAACAGCGGGGACTCAATCACAAGGTGAGGCATGTCATACACCATTTCAACAAACAAGGTAAAAGTGAGAGAGCTCATGCATCACCGAACACACACGACATGCAGAACAAGAACCCCTTCAATGATCAAGTGCGCAAATGAGCGAGAGTACATCTAACTTTGCCGAACGTCTTCCCAGATCCTCGCCCCGTCACGTCTTAGCCGAGCAAGGACCGACTCAAGAAAATCATTCATAAACTCTTCATCATGGAGAGCACCATCCCAGACCTCGCTACACTCCAAAGCATGCCACATCGTGACCCGAATTTTGTAGCAACTCCTCCACCGTCCACCACATCCCCGCGGAAGTAACTCTATACAGGAATTGGAGTCTACGCCGAGCTCCTCATCCCAGCCCGATGCAATCAGACAGCCCTCGAAGTACGATATATCCGCATGGGAGTAGCCTCTGCCCAGAAGACGTTGAAGCATATTCAACTCTTGGAATGTATGGGGGGCCGTGCATTGAACAGGTTCACTGCCTGGAGCACTGCTGCAGAGCGCCTCGGGATCCAAACCACGTTGCCACTGTTGCCGGGCGGAAGCAATAGCATGCCTGTCCGTAACAATCGGCCGTTGAAAACAATATTTTCTGATCCGAAGGTTTGTTGGGACGAGCTCCACTGTTGTTTCAACAACAATCGCGTCGGGTGCTTGATTGTGCTGCGAGTCATCCTCATCCTCTTCCATCACCTCCTTCTCCTGCAAAGCCTTCTCCTCCTCCCCCGCCTCCGCCCCCTCGCATTCTGACAACGATGACACCGGCGAAACGGGCACAGCAGGAACGCGTGACTCGGGCACATCATGATGTGGAGAGACCACCTGCTGAGACACTCCCACATTCTGAGGAACTCCCACATTCTGGAAAACGCCCACGGCTGGAATAAGAGACCCACCAATCTGAGAAACTCCCACATTCTGAGAAACTCCCACATTCTGAGAAACTCCCACACATGGAGTCCGCCACGGATTGGACTGCACCTGGTCTGCAACTGGCACCAAAGTGGGCACGGAAGCTGGCGTCGCAATCGGATCAGCCTGGACTGCGACTGGAACGGTAGCTAGTACAGACGAAACGGACACATCATGGTGCGTAGAATCCTCCATCCCCTGTCTCTGCAAATGATCTGAGCCTGCCGAGGTCAGAAGGTTACACGTGTCAACATAAGCAACTTCAGTGGTCAGATGTATTTCCTGTTTCTCATATGTCTGAACGGTCTTCGGCTCTGGCACCGATAAAGCACTCAACAAAAGAGTATACTGCTCCTCCGAGTTCCCCTGAGAATAGTCGAGATTATCGCACCAGCCCAACGCGGGGAAAGTGCTCGGAACAGTCGCAAAGTCTTGATCTCGAGCATGAAACTGCACAACGTCAAATACAGCTTGTCTACACATCGCCAGTGTGATTATCCTCCTCTTTCTTTTCCAACTAGTCGAAACAAAATCCATCATACAAAATTACACTGTCAAGATGCCGCACAACGAAGGGGCACACAAGAACAACAATCAGAACTGTGGCATGCACTCTGTAACGTGTCCCGAGCTCACTGCACACCACGGCAGATCAAAAACTGGCACTCTGAGAGGACAAACAACACAAGTTGGCCAACCGCAGGATCAGCTGAGCTGACCTGGAAGTGCCCATCGATGGAGCACTTGTTGCCGCTGTGCGAGAGATGGCCCCCGCGCGCCCCGCGGAGCAGGTAGTACAATACACGAGTGTGTAGAACACCTGACCGCACGATGCGGCTCGAGGAGTCCCCGACGGGCCAAGGCCGCGGGAGAGCGGGAGGTAAGCTCCGCTTCCGCAACCTTGGTTTTTTTTTGCGCATTGCGTGCCGCCACAGCAGGGTCGGGTCACCGCCCAGGCGATAGCTACACAAGGAGGCCTAGCATCCTGCCAAACGCAGGCATTCCTCCACTCCCAAAAGAAGTTGACGGGCAGACTCTAACTCAGCTGCAGTGATAGTGCTCGAGGGGGGGGAGGAGGAAAGAGGATGAAGCCACGTTGGGCTCCCACATACCACTCGGGAGAAGGGCAGGATGGCCAACAACAGAAGAGGAACGCACATGAAAATCAACCTGCCAGCCACAGCCTACGCCCAGATAGGATATTCCACCATCGAAGCTTCCCCGAATAGCGTCGATCAGAATAGCGTTAGTTTTAACATGGGATAGGAAATCGTGCCTAAAACGTGTTCTACAAATTCCCTGCCGAGCTCTGTGTGTTAACTCATCCGCAGCAGTATTGTCCTCCCTGGACACCCACTTGAAGATATGTCTCCCAAGAGAGGCAGCCTGCACACCACATCTCTTAGCTAGAGTGTCTAAAGTATTCTGGATACCGCCCACAATTTTGTCATAATGCACATTAGCAGTAAAACACAAGCCTTGAATCCACCGCACAACACATTGAGAGTCTCCCTTCAGTTCAACGGCAAGCCTTCCTGCCTGGAACTCCCACTCCGTGTAATCCTCCAATATCTTAGCATACCGTTTGGACACCACCTTCTCCTTCTTCCTGCTGAGCTCCTCCGAGAGCACCTCCTCCTCCCTCTCCTCCATAGGCTTCCAAGGAATAGGATCTTAGAGAACCAGGAAATCAGAAACACCAGGAACCTGGAGTAGCGTAAAAAACTTCACGAGCAAACTTGACCCAGGCCGCCTCCGTCCATTCCAGAACATGGTACCAATATTTCCCTCCCACGAGCTCGAATGGTGTTCTCCACGGGCGCATGCCGATAGGAACTCGGCCAGTCCTCGCACGAGTCCCAGCACGTCCAGCCTGACTTCCTAGAGAAAATACAAGATCACCCCGCCTGGATTCCCACTCCCCTCCACCGTGGAACATGGACAATCGTGCCTGCAGGTAGCCGTTGACAGCAGTGCCAGTGTCCACCACCGTGGGCTGATTGTAATAACGGGTTGGGTCCTCGAACCGTCTCTGAGCCTCGCCGTGTTCTGTGAAAGTTGGGTCCTCGGACGTTTGGCCTCATTTATGCACATCGTCTTTCTTTTCCGTCGGTTCATGGGCTCGGAGGGCGACGCATTATCAGCAGAAGCACCAGGAGCATGCATACGAGAAGGCACCAGCTGTGAGCCGCCCACCACGGATACCTCCTCCATGTCACCACCGTCTCTGCCAAAACAAGACAGTGCAATATCCTCCGCCCATCTCCACTGCCGGTGCAAGAAGACTTGTGCCAGTGGAGGTCTGCCAGCTTCACATAAGGCTTGCCTCCCTCTTCTGTACATGCGTGACATGAATACAGCCCACCCCTCCTCCTCCCTCTTAGCTGTCCACGTCATCCTGCTCAACATCTTCCCCTCCTCCTTACGTATAAATGCAATCGTAGAACTGTCTACCGTGGCTCCTTCCAGGCCGAAAAGAAACTTAGATCTCACTCTCGATTCATATCGCTTAAATTTACTCTTCCAAGCAATTCTCCTGGAGGTGTAAAAAGCACGATCATTCCAGAAAGCACGAACAGCTTTTCCCATACGATATCGCACATCATCATGATCCTTGAAATTCCTCGCAATCATCGTCCCGAGCACAATAATCTCATCCACCTGCGGAATGGCGATACTCTCAGGGAGATACACATTGGGCTCCCTGGACATGCCTGGCGGGAACAACGTCACCATGAGAGGCTCCGTCACACCGGTGGTAGTTCCCACATCCATGAACTCAAGACTGCTCTGCTTCCAACGAAAGCCATGATCGTGGAGAGCCCACGTCAACTGTAGAATCATAGTAGACAGTGTGGGACAATCAGGAGCCGTAAGAAGCACGTTGTCCGCCCATACGACGTGACTCACAACAATACCTCCAGCCTCACTAGAGAGTCTAACACCAACAGCATCTCTTGGCCAAGCAGAAGTAACATCACCGAACATGACCAATGATTGAGCAGTCCACAGGTCAGGTCCTTCCTTGGAACCTGTCTTCACACACGTTGTCCAAGGGAGCGCATCAGTGCAGACACCCTCAAATTGAAAGACCGCCTCATTACCGACAGAATTCTTTATAAGACCATACCGAAACTCAACATCAACACACAGACGCTCAAGCGTAGAAGAAGCAACTTGGACAGTGAGCGAATCAAATGCAGCGGCAACATCCAAAGAAGCAAAAACAATATTCTCCTCCTTGCCCCACAACCTGGCATGTCTACACATCGCCTTCAATCCCGACGTCACCTCATGTGTCTTACGACCTTGCTGAAAGCCATACAAGCACAGAGACGGAGCAACAACAAGAGCAATAGACACCAAGTGCAAATTGAGTAGAATACACAAGCAGCGCATATACCACGCGTTAACAACAGAATTCACAGCAAGAGTACGACTCTCATCAAACTTCTTTTCCTTCCCGTTCTTCAACAGAATAGATGCACGAATGAACTTCCAAGACTCAGGTGCCTCTGCCATTCGCCAGAAGCGTCGCTGGAAGCAGTCTAGCACCACACGTAGGGCTTCCCAGGACAAAGACGTAACATGCGTGCACTTATACCGTCAGCACCTACAGCCTTGCCTTCACGAAGCCTCGAACGAGCACGACAGAGAACATGCATGGTAAGAGGAGAAGAAGTGCGAGTGCTGCACGCACGTGCCTCATCAGCTTGAACCCGAAGCTGCTCCAGAGTCGCCAAGTTCATAGCAAGACGTTCCGACTTAGAGTACTTAGCCCGGACCACCCTCGTCACATCCTCCTTCCACTTACTGCGGTCTTCACACCCTTGCCCGTCGATCATCATAGAGTTAGTAACAGTCTTAGTCTTGACCCCATCCCGATGACGATAAAGAAGTAGACGTTCCTTGAACTGCCTTCGAACACGATTCCAACGACGACGACTATCCTTGAACGTGGCCTCATCGATCTGACCAGATTTCCAGAGTTTGTGAACCCTGTAGTGGGCCTCTTTCACCTGAGCCTCCTCCAGGGTCAACTTCGGGACGAGCGAAGCCGATTTAAAGCCATAACAGCGCTTATCGGCAACAGCCCCCTCCTTCAATCGTGATTCCAAGTCGGCTAGAGAAATAAATCTCCACCTAGTATGCCAAATCACCCTTCCCTCAGACCCCTCCGTGCAGTACTGATTCTTGCGTTTGTTAGTTTGGCCACTCCCCCCTCCAGATTTCCACCCAGCAACCTGCGTTACAGCCATATCGAACTCTCTGCACTGTTTCACCTCCTTACCCTCCTGCACAAACCACGAAGCGAACGATCGACTGCCAGTGGCCTTCGTCCTACCAGAGGACTTCCCCTGCAGCGAACAAGGGAGATCAAACCATATCATCTTGTGATCACTCCATTCCGTGTCACGAGGGCCAGGAGGATGCGCATACATAACGTGCAACTTCGAACCAATAACATGAGTCTCCCAAGCCACAGGGCACGCAACATAATCAATGACGTGTTTAGTCCTAGCACCTCCGCCACACCAGGTAAACTCACGATCCAGGAATGCGTTAATCAGCTTCAGACGTAGCTGGGCCATACAGATACACCAGGCACGCGCACATGCACCCTGCAACGCCTTCCTGCCAAAGCCCTCCTCCTACCTCACAGTACGCACATGCACACCACCACCAGAGATACGAAGTCGATCGATCTCAACATGAGGCTGCACTTCAACATTGGCGACGGCGCACACAACAACGTCACGGATACTGTACTTTTGACGCATGCGCTCCACAGCACGAGATAATTCAAGAAGAACGTTCTTGTACAAATGGAACGTGGCCTGGTACCCCTCAGACGTTGTCCCAAAGAAGCCTTGCTGAGGAAGATACACGCTAGCATAGATGAATGCGCCCACCTCTGGCCCACGGAAGGCACAGACCGCAAATCTTCTACCAACAGCGTGCCCCAAGAAACAGGAGTTGAGAGTAGACGAGAATAGTACACCTGCTTGGCCCTCCGTCGACCCACTGTCAAGCTTCACCTCAGCCGAGCAGCGATAGTGGAAACCAGCCTCATTCAACGTACCCCGCCTGAGGAACTGGCACTCCTGGAGCCCGACGAGTTGCACTCCAAGCTCACGCAAGTAAGGAAGAGCAGATAGAGCAGTAGCATCACTCATCATTCTGACGTTCCAACTGGCCGCCCTCAGCGGGCGAGTACGGCGTCACACAGAGTCGCCATTCAGCAGCGTCTGCCAGGGCCCAGGGGGGATCTTGTCATCGAACTCAATCACCGATTCTGGCCTCAGGGTCCAACCATGCATGGGGCCCCATGTACCCAAACAGATCTGCCCACCGGTTTCAGGATAGCCCCAAGCCCAAGACATCTCAGGAGACCCATACTGAATACGTACACGACTGTTCTTCTTCAACGGGTTCCTCACACGAAAGTATGTAGCTGTAAGTTTACTGCCTGCACTCACCTGTCCCTCACGCCAAGGCTCACACTGCACACGAAAACTGATGTACGACTGGGCAGCTGCAAGAAGAGAGTCATCTTTCCAAAGAGAACCCGTGCGCGAGGAGATAGCCTTCCAGAACACCTCCCTGGCCTTCCAGACAATATCCTTACTCGTGCCGTGTACGAAGGAAATACGCAGCCTAAAGACACCGAACGGCTTGCCCTGGAACTCTCTCTTAGTGGCCTCACGATCGAAGATCTTCACATCAGCCTCAAACTGCGAGCCAAAGTCATCCAAGAGAATCTGGATAACTCTGGTGGCCCTGGCCTCGGACATGATATTACTCGCACGAGCTTGAACATCTCGAGGGTCTCCCGAAGTCCAGCCCGAGAGCGTCTAGTATCCAGGGACAAATGGGGGTCTCTTCCTAGGGCCTGCATTGCCTCCAAGACTCACCCGAGTAGACACAGAGGCAGCATCACTGGCCGCACCATCATTCCCTACCGTCGCTAACTGCTTCTGAACCTGAGCATTCACCACCTCCTGCTGCTGCTGATGCCTCACCACCTCCTTAAGTTGTTCAAGGTCAGACTTCAAGGGTGCAACCTCCTGCTGGATCTCCCTCCTCACCTCCTCCTTATGTTCCGTCAGGGTACTTTTGAGCATATCTGCCAAATTCTGGAACTCATTACGCAATAGACCAATAGTGACAGGTTCTTTGTCATCTGAAGCGCCCTTACCACCCATCCCAGCACGAGCCATCTTGGAAGACCTGGAAGCATCCCCCACCTCGCCCCTCTCACTGATCTGCTTCATAGAGACATCAGCACAAGCGGCAGCAGCAGATACAAAGGAATGAGCAGGGCCATTATGCATGACAAGTTGTGGTGGATGGCCAGCAGAGGAAGGGTCTGTCGACATCGAATCTGCGATACGTCCTGCTTTCGAAGCTTCCAACGCCGAGCATAGAGCACGTTCGTCCTGTGTCGTATGTTCGGGGATCTCGTCCCAGCCTTCAAAGTCCCAGTCGTCTTCTGAGAAGATAGCCGCGATTACAAACCAACAAAATCAACAAAGCAGCCCCAAGAGAAAAACTGGAATACAGTGTGCCAGCTAGCCACAAGATATATGTAATAGGGCTGCCAACAATTCACCAAGCAGGGAAGAAGCACTTAGCATAATCTCTTGAAACCTTAGCAGAGTACGAACAGTTGTTCGGGCCCAGCTCTGTTAGCAGACCGAGTTCGGGCATCTAGATACTCGAGACTAGCGCTTCCGATGACTTCCTTCGGATTGATGTGCCAAACAGCTCTGTAGTACATCTGCAGCTCGAGGTACAACGATAATTCATGATCATTCTATTCAATAGCAGAATACAAATAGTTATTCGGACCCAGCTCTGGTAGCAGACCGAGTTCAGGCATCTGGACACTTGATACTACCGCTCATTATGGTTCCCTGTCGATTGCTCTGCCGAACAGCTCTGTGGCCGATCTGCAGCTCGAGTTAAGTTCAGAAAACCGACAGCACCTGCTAAGATGAAACTGAACAGTCGAGCCCGCCTGGACACTTTTTGACGGTAATATGTAGTCCCAAGATTTAGATGGCAAGCGGGAATCAGATCCAGTATGTGTAGAAGAATTACTAGAGCTCTAACCAATGTTCAGATTTCGAGAAGTCGAATTTAAACCGAGCAAAATGTTGCCAAAATTCCTTCGATATTTTTGTTTGCCAAGTAGCCCCCAAGCGCGCCGGAACTGGGAGCTGGCGGCAAACCGTCAACCAAGTTACCGCCGGGACCCGCGTAGAGCTATTCTTACGCGCACATTGCTTAGATTCTGGAAGAAAGTTTCCTCGCAACCGAGCGAAAAAGTCGAGGATGCATTTTTGGTTATTATACAAAGTCGGTTCCGCCACGTCTTTTGACAAAAATACTGCAGCTAGAGACCTTAGAACTTGACAGGTAGACGCCTTATAACCGACTACACGTGAGAAACATACTAGTTCACAGAACAAATAGTCAAATCTCTCAGAATCTCTCAAAACCGACGCCAGGTCATCACATTATCCGCCCGGGCCGGGCGGGCCAACTAGCTCCATCCCGCGCCGGAATTCCTCTTGCTCATCGATGCCGAGGAGCTCTACGAGGCACTAGGAGCCGGCGGTGAACCGTCGACCGGATTACCACCGAGACCCTCGTAGAGCTCTGAACACGCAAATGAGCACCCAGATAACGATAAAATAGCGTTTGCCCATTTTCAGCTGAAAAAAATCTAAACTGTAGCGTTTGAGTTTATACGACGTCGGTTCCTCGGAATGTTTGGATCGAACTTCTGCACCTACAGCCCTGAGAAATGCACCATGAAACGCGCCATGATCGACTGCAGGGAACGGAAATCTGGATTATGAAAACGAACTTTCAAATCTCTCACAATCTTCGAAAACCCGACCCCAGGTCGTCACGTTGCCCAATCTGGCGGGTCGGCCAACTTTTTCGGTAGTTCTACTGCAGCTACTGACCTGGCACTTTTGCAGGCATACGCGGCATATCCTTCTGGATACAACCAAGCGAATGAGAGATATGAAGCTTGCCTCATACTAGTGACGACAGCCGACGGTGCCGCCAAGTGATTTGATAAAAACTGCTGCAGCTGGAAGTGCAAAGAATACTGGTTCATAAAACTGGGATCCGGCGGTAAACAGTCGATCTTGGTTACCGCCCGGAACTCGTAGAGCTTCCTATGCGGACGCGGCTATCCCGCATTCCGCGCGCGCGAGGGTGAGGAAGATGAGAAGAAGGAGAAAGAGAAGGAGGAGAAAGAGAACCAGAAGCAGATGGAGAAAGAAGAGGAGAAGAAAGAGGAGAAGGAAGATGGCGAGAATCAGAACTCATAGTTTTCTGTTCCAGCTCCAGTAGCGGACTTCAAACATCTAGACTGGCGCCGGCGGTGAACCGTCAACCTGGTATTTTGCGGTCTTTTGCGGACGGTCGATTCGAGCCTCCAAGGAGGCAGACCGAAACACAAAGCAACTCAGAACTGAGCCTGAGAGCAAAACGCTGAGCGTACTAACAGCGAAGCTGTACAGCAATGCCCAAAAGCGTATAGTACACCAAGAATCAACTAAAATAAAATGAATAATGAAAGCAATGCGAGACCATACAGTAACCGCATATAGCGATTACCGTCTCAGCACCACTAAAAATAGAGCAGCGAGAGACCATAAAGTAACCACTGGTTTATACAGCGATTACCGTCTCCACACCACTGAGAAAGAACACGAAACTAAGAGAACTGAGATAGCGAGTGTGCTTTGACACCATGCCTAAGTGAAACCTGGACGTGCGAAACCATGTCGAAGTGAAACCTGGTGTCGACCAGATCAAAGGCCTACTTTGAGGCACCACGTGACAAATCACGGAAAGTCACGTTCAAAGGTCAATGAGCACTCAAATCAAGGAAGCAACGAATGACCTACTCTGAGGGATCAGGCGAAGCTCTTATTCAACACACGCGCATGCACGACAACACACACAGGCATGAAGAAAGGCAACGCAATGACAAATCAAGCGTGCAGGATCAATCACATGTGCATCATCTGTGCCGTTTCCGATTTTTCTTGCCGCTCCGCGTCAATGCACTCCTGGAAGTAGAACTCTGAGGACCCCCTTGTTGCGAATCATCCTCCTCGGAGCTTTCAATTCCCAATTGCAGCCTGTATGCATTAAGAGCCTCAGTCCTACGCTGAAACTCCTGTGTCGGGAGTCGGTGTAGCTCAAGCCAAAGAGCCCTTACATCGACACCGGCAAGGGCCCAGTCCCTGGCAGCTTGGCACTCAGAGCGTGTCTCACTCGGTCGATCTGCAGAACTCCCATTCATGGAACTCCCTACTGCATCAGCTGAACTCCCAACTGCAGAACTCCCAGCTGTTGAACTCCCAACTGCATCCTCAACTGCATCAGCGGAACTCCGAACTGTGGAACTTTCTACAGCACTCCCAAGTGTTGAACTCCCGACTGCACTGGAACTCCCGACTGCATCAACTGCACTCAAAACTGCGGTACTCTCCACCGCACTCCCTTTGGTCGCATGCAATTCTGGAGTGTGCAACTTTGCACGCTCGATAGCCTCCGCTCGTTTGAAACAATATCTCTTCATTCTGAGAGAAGCATCACCCCGATCAACGTGCACTCGATGACACTCCTCCTTCTCCTCCTCAACAAAATCCTCCTCAGCCACCTCCTCCTGCTCCATCTTAGCAACTGCTTCACTATGAACATTATCCTCCTCCTCGTCCTTGCAGCCAGGGTTCGATGCCACAGCATCAGCTGAACTCCAAACCGCGGTACTCCCAACTGCAGAACTCCCAGCTGTTGAACTCCCAACTGCATCAACAACTGCATCAGCGGAACTCCGAACTGTGGAACTTCCTACTGCACTCCGAACAGTGGAACTCCCGACTACACAGGAACTCCCAACTGCAGAAGCATCACCCTGATCAGCGTGCACTCGATGACACTCCTCCTTCTCCTCCTCACCAACAAAGAGAACACAAAGATTAGTCTGAGTCCCACACTCAATGTGAACACAGGGATCTGTCTGAGTCCCACAATCGGAACACTGCGAACACAAAGAGTTGCCAGCCAATTCAACAGCATCTATATCAGTCTGTGTTCCACAAGTGTCCTCAACCCACTCCTCTTCCTCAGAAACGTCCGAGCGGAAATTCCGATAATATCTGGGCGCGAAAATGCCCGCGCGAACAAGGCACGACGGATCTGGCCCTCGAGCCGTGGACTACAAACGATACCTGACACGTTTCGCCCGCAGGCGGCGCAACTTCGATTGAGAAACTTTTACACCGTGCCCATGCAGCTGGTCTCGCTCATGCATGCGAGACTCACCTCCGTACGAAGGGCGAACACGGCAATATAGATCACTAACACACACTTCGACCATAGACAAACGAGCAGACAAACAAGCGAGAGACTCGGAAGTAAACAACGCCGTATCTGTCCAATCTGAAGCAAGAAAATCCGCGCCTGACAGTTCAGATGAAACAAACTCCATATATAAAAACGTGGACTCGCTCTACAAGAAGGCAAATCACAAGCAATAACTAGATGGACAGTTGAGACAACCAAGGAAAATGCTGTTCCAACGATACTCCGACAATCTCAACAATTATATGCACTCCGACGACAATGGGCGTGGACAGGCCTTCGACAGTCAATAAGAGTGTACGGTACTCAGGCAAAACAGACACTGAAGAACCGTGCACGGTAAAGAGAACCAAACGCCAGGCACGGCACGATGCCGCTCGAGGAGGCCTCCGACGGGCCAGGTCGCCGCTGAGATCCCGAGGAGGGACAGCAGCAACCTGGTCACCGACGGGAACCTCGTAGAGCTTCTTGGCGATAGAGTGCTCAGAATCGATGCAGAGAGCTTCGCAGAAGATTTTCTTGAAGCAGAGAGCTTCTCGGAGCATTTCTAGGAAAACGTCGAATTTGCATTTTTCGGTGTCAAACTGATGTCGGTTCCTCTAAATGTTTCGATAGTAAAACTCTCCTGATGCACTCTCAGAATAAAGTTTAAACACAAGTGCTGGACATGAAAAAACTAATACCTGAAAATGAATGTTCGAATATCTTTCACATCTTAGTCAAACCTTGCCCAAGTCCTCACATTGTCCGTTCTGGTCGGGTCGACCAACTAGCTCCAAACCGCGCCGGAATTCCTCCAGCTCATCGATGCCGAAGAGCTCTCCGAGGTACTGGCGCCGGCGGTGAACCGTCAACCTGGTCTTTTGCGGTCTTTGCAGTCGACTGCGCGGGCCGTCAGGCCCAGTCGCAAGCAAGAAACGGGCAACATACAAGTGAGCCAAACCGCCCACCACACGCATGCGGCAGGGAGCGAAGCTCTTATTTCGAACAAGTGGCCGTCGAGCGAAGCTCTTATTCGACACACGTGCATGCATGAACACACAAGTATGAAGAAAGCAAAGCAATCACAAGTCACAATAGTTCAAACTCGAAGTATGTGTGAAGGACCCGTGGAAGACCATCTATGATATGTTCAATCGCCGACAATTCGGCATCAGTAACTGAAGCATTGTTGTCGATAGAGAAAGCAGCACTATACACCTCCGTCCACACAATATCTCTGGAGCTCGGCTTACGACACGTCCGCGAGACACGACCGACATCAATTCAGCAACCGACTCCGACACCCGCCGTCGACACTCCACCATCGAAGCCACAATCCATGGCACAATACCTGTAAAGATTCGAATACTCGTTGGGCTGCTGCCCGATACAATCCTGAAATATGTCGATGCCCTCTCGGGCAGTATGAGTGAGCACGTCCGCCCTTGTATTCCATTCCCTGAAGCAGTGTTCGATAAGGTCTCTTCCAGGAGCAAACGGGCGCGTACGAAACATAAAAGGCAAAACATCCAGACGACTTATGATCCTGTCAACTCTTCTCTGACAATCTTTGTTGATAACCTGCCAGTAACCCTGGCACCATGATACAACCAAGGGACTATCTCCATGGATACTTATGGGGACTCCGACGGCCTCAAGATTCCACTTGGCATTTTCCCATTTGGGTGTGTGTACAGCAAGTCGTTTAGCTAGACGATCGCTGGCAGTTTGTGATCCCTCCTCCACTCCATACTCCTGAAGCTCCTGCTGAGTTTGGATATGGACCTCCCCAGTAGCCCTTGGATGACTATGTGTTTTGGCACGGATCTGGAAACAATCAAGCATTTCCCGAGAACAAACGTGTGCGGCGAACTACTCGAAGGTCCCTGGAGTAGCACGGAAATATTCCCACCACTTGGACCCGAAGAATTATGACAACATGTGGGTCCAGTGTCTATGTCCGATAGCAAGGCCCCCTCCCCGCTGGCGTTTCATATGACTGGATTCACGAAGGTAGAAATTCATGCGCGGAAACTCCGAGGCACCCGTACGTATGCGGCCCCACATCACACCATATGCACACAAGCACGCACGTACGTCACGCCAAGTCCGACTTGCATTCCTCCACTCATCATATGTGTCCGCCTCGATCAGGTGGATAAACTCGCACATATCTTTGGCCAGATTCCAGGAAACTCGAAGAAACCTGTGAACCAGGGAAGCGAAACCCATGTCCTGAAACTTCCTCCTGGCTTCCACATACCTCCTCCGACTCCACGTGGCCACATCCTCCTCGGGTCCCCTGGGGCAAGTGAACATTTTGCAAAGACAGAGCCCTTCGAAGGAGTGCATACGCTGAATAGAATGATTGTCGAGTGTCATACCCTCGATAACGTACATTGCAATGCCCTGAACCTTCTCCTGATACCTCCAAAATGTATCTCTAATACTCACAGCAGAACACCTGAAATAGTTGGACATGCCATAGAAACTCTTGCGTGCCATGGACAGACGATGGTCTACATCAGGATGTGTAGGGGTATTGAACTCCGAATGGATCTCGGCACCGAGCACATTCATCGAGGAAACTCTTCTGAAGCGCAGGACCTCAGATGTGGTAACTATGAGGTCCTCCTCTGGTATGATAATCCCATCAGCGTTACAACGAGGTGCCAGGCCACATGTCATGAAGAGCAATGATGACGCCTTCCACGTCATGCCAAAAGAAGCGAGTGGTAGTATCCCCGTGCTGAGCCAATGTTTCTAGACTGCTAGTAATCTCCCAAGTCTTACGTGCCTCCTGGAACCCATAGATGCCCAAATTATGGAATAACCCAGAACGCTGAACGAAGTTCTCAGTAAGGCCAAACACACAGGCCGAGCACCAGCGAGAAATCGCATTTTGAATTACCAGGCATCGACCCTCGGACAACGCAGTAAGGCCAGGCACCTTAGGCACGAACGAAATCAGCACCTCCCTCCACCCATCAGGATAGTTCTGAGAGCACGTGAGGATACGATCGAAGAGTAACTGAATGGAGCGAAGAGCAGACCAGGGGAGAGCACGAAGTATTTCCGTTGGCACACGGTCGGGCCCTGTCGCCCGCAACGTTTCAGGCGACTACGCGCCCTGCAAAGAGTAGCCATGCTGATGTACTCCGTACATCGACCATCCTTGAGATTGGACACAGCCTCCTTCCTCAACTCCTCCAACATATTGATGCTCTCCTCCCTTACCTCCTCCGACGAATACTTTGCAGTAGAATAGTCCTGAATCTCCCGCCTCCACTCCTCCCTGTCCTCCGTCACCATCCCGTCTATGACAAGGTGCTTGATGCGGTGGCGAACCTCGCGCCTCGAAATGGGACTGTCCCACTCGGCGAGTGCGCGTCGGTAGGCCCTGCGATAACCACTCCGAGCTCTTTGCGTTCCTCCTCCGACAAGGGTGGCACAGCACGGCGTAGCCTCTCAACCACGCTGCAGCTCGGGCGGACGAACGGGCGGCAAACCTCGGCCCAACTTAGCCGTCGTGTAGTTCACGTTCTCTGCATTCGTGAAAGCGCTCAAGAACCTGTCAGATAGATCTCCAGGAGAACACGGTACAGTGGCATCCCCTAGAAACCCATCGATACGTCTCCGAGCCATATCCTCATCCTCCCATGTAAGACATTTAAACCCGACCAGAGAACGTTCACGAGCGGCAACTCTAGTAAAGGAGCGTTGAACGCGCAGTTTTTGCGGCACCGACCGCGTGGACAGGGCGCCCCGCTGCAGGGGTCGTTCCGCCGTCCGCGCCAGGGCGCCCAACGCCGCAAAAGGAAACTCGCTGGAACGCGAACTCTGCTATTTTTTGGCCACCCCTTAGCAGCCGTCTTTTGCGGGGCGCCCGCGTTGAACGCGCAGTTTTCGCGGCGCCGACCGCGTGGGCAGGGCGCCCCGCTGCAGGAGTCGTTCGGCCGTCCGCGCCAGGGCGCCCAACGCTGCAAAAGAAAATGCGCTGGAACGCAAACTCTGCCGTTTTCTGGTCTCCCCTAAGCCGCCCCGAAGGCACTTTCAGAGTCCCTGCGGCGCGCGCGATCGTGCGCGGCGCTTTTCGGTGCGTCCTTTGCGCAGCGCCACGCGCAGTTTTGGCGCCGCCGACCGCGTGGGCAGGGTGTCCCGCTGCAGGGGTCGTTCGGCGTCCGCGCCAGGGCGCCCACTGCCGCAACAGAAAATGCGCTGGAACGCAAACTCTGCCATCCCGCGTCTCCACGCACGCCGAACTGCGCGCGCGGGGCCGCCCCCATACGCGTGCGTTAGCGGGCCCGGGGCGAGAGCGTCTCCCGAGCTTCATTCCCGCTCTCTGAGAGGTAGAGGGTTTTAGATTAGAAGCAGGACGATAGCGTACAAAAACCCGGAGAGCAACTGGCGCCGGTGGTTAGCCGTAAAACTAGTCACCGCCAAACCTTGTAGAGCTCCTTGCACGGGTCAGAGAGCTCTGGATCGAAGTAGAGTAATACAATGAAGATTTTCTGAAAACCTATATTCGATTTTCTTCATTCATGATAGCTCGGAACAACTGTCAATAGAATGCATCACGGGCAGAGTTGCTCTCATATTGACGTTCATATGCGTATGCTTAGCATAATAATATGTTTTCTCAAATATGATGATATATATATATATATATATTAGACTTGGTAGTCCACTTCCAAAAACCGAGAGCAGACTCTCGGAACTTGGGAACGGCGGTAAACCGTAAACCAGGTTACCGCCGAAGCGCTCGTAGAGCTCTTCCCGCACGGCGGTTCTCGGTACAGATGAAGGAAGCGTCACTTGATAGCGTCCAAAACCGGAAAGCACAAGGAGACAAAGAGAACGCACGCTGGAAAGCTTTCCTGGCGGCCCTCCGACACTCTCGTGAAGCGCTTCTCGCAATCGAAGCTCCCCTGCAGCGCCTCTGAAGCACTGCCAGGAACGCTTCCACGCGTGCCTGCACGTGTGCAGGCACGCGTGCACGCTTGCCGGAGACTCGACCGGACCAGCTGCCGGCTCAGGCGAGGCGCTCCAAGAATCGTGGACCGGCGAAGATGGGCTGCTGGCGGGCACCACCACCGTCTGGCTTTTTATCTAAAACCCTATAGCTCTCAGAGAGTTCCCGGGAACATTCTCTCTTTTCGTCGGGCTGGCCAACTAGCTCCACCTTGCGCCCGAATTCCTCTTAGCTCTTTGCCGAAGAGTTCTACGAGGCACGGGATATCTTCCCTGGAGACCTCGGCGGGGCTTCCTGAAGCGCTTCGAAGGCGCTGCCAGAAGTCTTCCACGCTTGCCTGCTTGCGTGCAGGCACGCGTGGGCGCGTGTCGGAAGCGCTCCCGAACCCGCTGCCGGGTCAAACGAACTGCTGCAGGGATACTGGGTCGGCGAAGATGGGCTGCTGGCGGGCACCATCACCCGCGAAACTATTTGTATTGTTCGAGTCATCCTGAGAGCTGTCGGTTTTCTGCACTTAACTCGGGCTGTATTGGGGGGCTGCAGGGCTGGTAATCACAGGAATCGATTCGGAGACATCAGACGCGTCCGCCTGTTGCATCCAGACCTCTGAACTCGGTCTGATACTCGAGCTAGGTTTACCGAACTATTCGTACTGTTCGAGTCATCTTGAGAGGTACTTTCTACGCACGTAACTCGGCTTGTAGGAAGCTACAGAGCTCGTACAGAAGACACTGGGCGCCGGCGGTAAACCGTCAACCTTTCTTACCGCAGGGGGACTCGTAGAGCTTCCTGACCATATAAAATGTCAAAAAAAAATACAGAGAAGGAATAGTTTTTCAGCCCCAAAAAAAACACGATTTCAGACCTCTCGATGCAACAGCCCAACGCCCCTCATGCTTCTGGATCGTTTCCTGTGCGCAGAGCTCCGTAGCTCTCCTACAGCCCGAGTTACGTGCGAAAATCGACAGCACCTCTCAAGATCACTGGAACAGTACAAATAGTTTCGCGAATCTAGCTCGAGTATCTAACTGAATGCAACAGGCGGACGCGCCTGATTTCTTCGAATCGATTCCTGTGATGACCAGCTCGGCAGCCCCCTTACAGCCCGAGTTAAGTGCAGAAAACCGACAGCACCTCTGAAGATGACTCGAACAATACGAACAGTTTCGCGGACGGGCAGCAGACCGAGTTCAGAGCTCTGAATGCGACAGGCGGACGCGACTGAATCTCCGAATCGATTCCAGTGATTACCAGCCCTGCAGCCCCCTTAGAACTCGAGTTAAGTGCAGAAAACGGACAGCACCTCTCAAGATGACTCGAAGAATACGAATAGCTTTGCGGACCTAGCTCGGGCAGCACACCGAGTTCTGAGCTCTGGAATTGGCAGGCGGACGCGCCTGATCTCTCCGAACCGATTCCTGTGAGCACGTGCTCTGTAGCCCCCCTACAGCCCGAGTTAAGTGCAGAAAACTGATAGCACCTCAAGATGACTCTAACAATACGAACAGCTTCGCGAACCTAGCTCGGGCAGCGCACCGAGTTCTGAGCTCTGGATTTGGCAGGCAGACGTGCCTGATGTCTCCGAACCGATTCCTGTGAGCACGAGCCCTGTAGCCTCCCTACAGCCCGAGTTAAGTGCAGAAAACTGACAGCACCTCTCAATATGACTCGAACAATACGAATAGTTCCGCGAACCTAGCTCGGGCAGCAGACCGAGTTCAGACCTCTAGATAGGACAGACGAACGCGCCTGATGATTCGCAATCGATTGCTGCGAGAATGAGCTCTGTAGCTGCCCTACAGCTCGAGTTAAGTACGAAATACCGACAACGCGTATCAAGATGACTCGAAACAGCCGATCCCGCCGCGACGCTTTTTTGGCAGAAATATTTACCCGATCGAGCTGAGATTAAGAAGGCGAGCGGGAATAAGATCGAATATGGTCAGAAAAAATACTAGAGCTCAAACGAATGGTTGAATTTTTTCAACCGACCAAAAATCAGCAAAAGGTCCGTCGAGATTTTTCTTGCCAACTAGCTCTCCAGCGCGCCGGAATTACTCTTAAGCTTCCAGCAACTAGCTAAGGGAAGCTCTACGGGTTAATTCAGAAGCATCCGGGGCGTTCCGTGGGCTGAAATACTATTCGTTCTTTCAGGGGACTCCCCAGACTGGGCGCCGGCGGTAAACCGTCAACCTTTCTTACCGCCGGGGGACTCGTAGAGCTTCCTGACCATGTGTAGTGTCGGGAAAAATTGCAGATAACGAATAGTTTTTCAGCCTAAGGGATTTCTGAGCTCTCGATGCAACAGCCGAGCGCCCCTCATGCTTCTGGATCGTTTTCTATGCGCACGAGCTCCGTAGCTCTCAAACAGCCCGAGTTACGTGCGAAAATCGACAGCACCTCTGAAGATCATTCGAACAATAAAAATAGTTTCGCGTATCAGACCGAGTTCAGACCTTTGAATGCAACAGACAGACGCGCCTGATGTCTTCGAATCGATTCCTGTGATTACCAGCCCTTACAGCCCGAGGTTAGTGCATAAAACCAACAGCACCTCTGAAGATGAGTCGAACAATACGAATAGCTTCGCGAACCTAGCTCTGGCAGCAGACCGAGTTCAGAGCGCGGACGCGACAGATGTCTCCGAATCGATTCCAGTGATTACCAGCCCTGCAGCCCCCTTAGAACTCGAGTTAAGTGCAGAAAACGGACAGCACCTCTCAAGATGACTCGAAGAATACGATAGTGTTGCGGACTAGCTCGGGCAGCTCACCAAGTTCTAAGCTCTGGATTGCAGGCAGAGGCGCCTAATGTCTAAGAATCGATTCCTATGAGCACGAGCCCTGTAGCCTCCCTACAGCCCAAGTTAAGTGCAGAAAACTGACAGCACCTCTCAATATGACTCGAATACTACGAATAGTTTCGCGAACCTAGCTCGGGCAGCAGACCGAGTTCAGACCTCTAGATGGAACAGACGGACGCGCCTGATGATTTGCAATCGATTTCTGTGAGAATCACCTCTGTAGCTGCCCTACAGCTCGAGTTAAGTACAAAATACCGACAACGCGTATCAAGATAACTCGAAACAGCCGATCCCGCCGCGACGCTTTTTTGAATAAATATTTACCCGATCGAGCTGAGATTGAGATGACGAGCGGGAATAAGATCGAATATGGTCAGAAAAAATACTAGAGCTCAAACGAATGGTTGAATTTCGAGAAAGTTTTCAACCGACCAAAAATCAGCAAAAGGTCCGTCGAGATATTTCTTGCCAACTAGCTCTCCCCCGGAATTACTCTTAAGCTTCCAGCAAGAACTTGCTAAGGGAAGCTCTACGAGTTAAGGGCTTCTAAAGCCTGCCGGGAACGCTTCCGCGCGTGCACGCGTGCAGGCACGCGTGGACGCGTGCTGAAAGCGCACCCAGTTCCGCTGCCGGGTTGGGCGGGGCGCTGCGGGGATCGTCGACCTGCGAAGATGGGCTTCTGGCGGACAGGACGACCGTCCGGCTTCTGATCTGAAACCCTGTCGCTCTTAGAGAGCTCGCCGGAACTGGGCGCCGGCGGTAAACCGTCAACCTTTGTTGTTTTTTTTGGGGGGAGGCTGACCAGGCACCGAGCGCCCCAGCGCCCGTTAAGTGCCTACCTAGTCTCTCTGCAGCTGGAGGTCTTGGGCCACCTGGGCTGCGGCCCGCAAGAGGCCCTCGAGACCCGAAAGCTCAGCGTCAGTGATACTGCTATGGGAGGGGAGTGCCTGTGCACAACGCCCTACTACTTCCCATATGATTGGACAAGGAGAGGAGGCTTGGGGGAAGAGGGAGACTACACGAGCTCTCTTATCTCTATGCTCAGGGTCAGGGTAAGGGTCATGGAATCGAGGGATATATCCAATCTGCAGAAACCAACCAACGCCCACACCTTGGGCACACACTCCGCCGTCGAAGGATCCGCGGAGGCCAATAACTCGAAAGTTGTCTTGGACATCAGGACGAAAGATATGGTGGTGGAACAGCTCTCTGAATATCTGGCCTTCCCGTGCTAAGTGGGTAAGTTCATCAGCTACTGTATTACTCTCTCGATATATGTGCCGAATGAAGTCGTTGCCCCACGAGGGGGGTCGTATTCCTTCCTCCTGTTTTTTTTGGGGAGGCTGACCAGGCACCGAGCGCCCCAGCGCCCGTTAAGTGCCTACCTAGTCTCTCTGCAGCTGGAGGTCTTGGGCCACCTGGACTGCGGCCCGCAAGAGGCCCTCGAGACCCGAAAGCTCAGCGTCAGTGATACTGCTATGGGAGGGGAGTGCCTGTGCACAACGCCCTACTATTTCCCATATGATTGGACAAGGAGAGGAGGCTTGGGGGAAGAGGGAGACTACACGAGCTCTCTTATCTCTATGCTCAGGGTCAGGGTAAGGGTCATGGAATCGAGGAATATATCCAATCTGCAGAAACCAGCCAACGCCCACACCTTGGGCACACACTCCGCCGTCGAAGGATCCGCGGAGGCCAATAACTCGAAAGTTGTCTCGGACATCAGAACGAAAGATATGGTGGTGGAACAGCTCTCTGAATATCTGGCCTTCCCGTGCTAAGTGGGTAAGTTCATCAGCTACTGTGTTACTCTCTCGATATATGTGTCGAATGAAGTCGTTGCCCCATGAGGGGGGTCGTATTCCTTCCTCCTCCAACTCTTCCAAAAGAGAAATAATATTTGCCACCCGCCTACGATAAGAAGCCCCATCTCCTCCTTCTCCTCCCTCAACCTTCCAGAGACCATTGATCCAGTTACAGATAAGAAGCGAATCGCCCGTCAGCTCGAGACCGATCCCATCATCACTCAGATCCCAAGTCGGCTCCTGTTCATTGTTCGAGGCCAATCTCTGGGCCAGCTTCTCGGACTCCTTCGCCGACAACGGACGAGCCAACATCTCCTCCCCCCTCTCCTTTATGTAGTCTCCTCTCCCTCCAGTTCCTCCACGGACAACAAACAAGTCAAACAGAGACCCCAAAGTACAAGCTTCCAGGAACTGCCTGCAATACTGAACGAAGTCAGAGTAAGAGAAAGAGCACGCCCTCCACCACCGATCCTCCAGATTCACAAACGAGGGAAATATCGTCTGGAACATGAAACACCAAGGATGTTCACCCGTCGCCTGCCCCTTAGTACTGCCTAATCGTGTCAGTTTCGAGGCCTCCTTCCACTTCCACTGTGAACGCCAATATTTTGACTCCAGTGTCCTTTTCTCCTCCCACCTCGGGGTACAGCACATCAGAAGCCGGCGTGCGTCACGATGCGCACGAGGATACACCGTCTGTTGTCCAAGTCCAGGAACAGCCACCCTCCGACGTTTCGGGGGGGACCTGGGGGAATCCCTAGGCCCCCCCCGCTCACAGGGAACTTCAACATCTCGAGAAGAAGAGGCCCTATCAGAGGGCATAGCAGAAGAGACCATCCCATGCATATCTGAAGAGACAGCGCCCATCCCATTCGTATCTGAGGAGACTGCGCCCATCCCATTAGTAACTGCAGAGACAGCACCCATCCCACTGGTAACTGAAGAGACTCCCACCATCCCATTAGTAACTGAAGAGACCACACCCATCCCACTGGTAACTGGAGAGACCATCCCATGCATATCAGAGACAGCACCCATCCCACTGGTAACTGAAGAGACTCCCACCATCCCACCAGTAACTGAAGAGACCACATCCATCCCACTGGTAACTGGAGAGACCATCCCATGCATATCAGAAGAGACCACACCCATCCCATTCATATCTGAAGAGACTGCACCCATCCCACTAGTAACTGAAGAGACAGCCCCCATCCCATTGGTAACTGAAGAGACCTCCCCCATCCCATTGGTAACTAGAGAGCCCGCGACCATTCCTGGGCTCAGCTCCGACTCAGGAATCTGATATCCGCTGTCGACATTAGCTCCAAAATATGATGCTATGTCAGCTCCAAGCTGCCACAAGGAATAAAGAACTCTCTGCACTGCACTCTGGCACTTTGCTTCAAAGAACATCCGTCTAGCAATTCTGAGTCGAGCTGGCTTCCAAACAACCCAACTTTCGGAGGCTGGCTTTTGGGGTGACGTCATCTGGTAAAGACAATTTCCCTCAAAGACATTCAGGCTCTGCAAGGAGTCCCTGTCCCAACTAATACCTTGACTTCCATAAATGAGAATGCTCTGAACCCGAGTGATATAACTCCTACACTTGGCCGAAAACGGGACTGCCTTTGATCTAAAATAAGCTGCATGCGCATGGAAGGCTCGTCGCGCGGCCCCGATCCGCCGCCGAAGGTCCTGGTGTGCCTCCCTATAGCTACAGTATATGCTGTTCCCCAAGACATTCATCTCATCAACTACTTTGAACGGCACCATCTGATCCTGAACCCGAACCAGGATAGGATGTTTTGGCTTCTCCGAGAAACCGATAAACGCGACCTCGAGCGACTCGATCTTCCATTCGAATCCCCATCCCCGCAGAGTCTCTGTCATGTCTCCTACCTGTCGCCTAAACTCCTCCTCCGAAGATCCCAAGATAAAGATGTTGTCGGCATATAGCAAGTGGTGTACAGGAACCGAGGCCGAAACTTCTCCCACCGAGTTTGGATCCAGACAATGAAACCCAATCCCCTGCTCATCCCAAAGCTTAAATAAAGGAGCCCACATCGCAACGACTATCAGGTTCCACAAGGAGGGGCTGTCGTTCCCACCTGTCCTGATGTGGGTATCAATTCCCACATCTGGCAGCTGCAAGCCCTGGAAGAGAAGCGAAGTGACCTCGCACGGCATAGGCACGAGCACACCGTACTGGAGCCAGGGAGGGATAGAGAGGACGTCGAACGCACGTTTGACCGTCGAGATTTTCGTGTTCTGGAAAGCTTGCTTCACATCCGCTGACCCCAGAACCAGACGTCGATCCTTCCCCCACTGTGAGGCGTGTTGTGCTGCTGCCTTAAGTCCTGCAAATATCTCGGTGCATGATCTTTTGGGAACGAAACCGAATAACGATGCATGAGTGCCAGCCTGGAGACAATATGGTTCAAGCATGATCGAGAGACAAGTACTGTACCACTTCTTAAAGATACTCTCCACAGAAATACGCCTCGTATCAGAAACATCGCATATCGGATAAGATTTGGGAAGTAGTGTCGTCAATGTTTGATGCCAAGAAGATGGAGGTACAACAATGCCACGTAAGATATCACAAAATAATCGCTTGATAGTGCGAACGGCTCTCCACGGAAGCGCTTTGATTACTTCTGCCCCCACCCCGTCTGGTCCCGTGGCTTTTCCAGGGTTGAGTCGAGCTCGGGCCCGAAGGACCACCGCCATCGTGAGCGTCGCCTCCTGGGGTCTGGGGGACCCCTGGAGCTCCTCCCTGAGGCCCTGGACAATCTTGATCGACCGCCGACGCTCCTCCTCATCCTCGCAGACCTCCTTCAACTTCATCATCTCCTCCATCCACCTCTCCCTGTCCACGCTCTCCTCCCCCTCAATCTTCACCGCCTTCAAAGCTGCTTTACGTGGACGCTCCGCTTCCCATTCCAGCTTTGCTCGTTTGAATTTTCTCGCTTCCCGATCTCTTTTTCTGCGTAGAAGTCGATAGGCTAACGTCCCCCTCTCCGCCCTCCTCCGGTAGACCTGCACATCCAAGGACCGCAGCAACTCCGATCGTTCAGGGGGTCGAGCTGGGCGCTTCGGGGTACATTCGGTGGCCGACGCACACGAATAGATAACACTCTCTGCCTGACACATAAGTTGGCACGAAAATAGATTGGCATCCAACAACTGGCGACACGATCGACGAGCAGACAAGTTGAGTGGGTCCCAGCCTTTCAAGGTTCGAGAACGTCGTGAGAGATTCCGTCTCGCCGACTCCCTGGAAGCCACTCTCAGAGAAGCTCGAACAAGGGCATGATCTGATAATCTCATCACGGCTCCCTGCTGCTGTCCTACGTACAGAAACTCAACCGAGCACCCCGACACCTGCGATCCATGAGGAACAAGGATGTAATCCAGCACTTCACGGCGGGACCCCTTCCGATAATCAAACCAAGTCGGCTTCCTAGCTCCAAAAGAATTCGAAGCACACATACGCTCCTGAACCAACCAATCCTCCACCTCCTGTCGCAAGCTCTCCACCTTCTCCTTCCTCTCCCGCTCCTTGGTCCCCGTGGCCTGGATCTGCACTACCTCCAAGCCTCCTCCCGAATAAACCTCCTCCTCATGCTGTAAGTGTGGCTGTATCTCAACATTCGCATCCATGGCAACAACAAGACGACAGAAGCCATAACGACGGCATACGTACTTTCTGAGCAAGCTCACCGACTGGAGTGCACAATGTGATATCTCCAGAAACTCGGGCTGGCTGGCATCAGGCAAGTACAATGAGACAAAGAGCATCCGTCCAGCAAGGATCGCGCACCACCTCTCTGAGGCCCATTGGCCTCGAACACTATCAGCCCTCCGATAGAGTATCATAGCACGGCGATCCTCCGAGACGTGGTAGTACAGTCCCATTTTGACAAGCCATTGCGCCATAACGTCGATGTTCTGAGACTCCTGTACCCCCAGGAAATCCCAGCCTAGGTGTGCTCCGTAGACTACCCTCGTCAGAACACTATAAGCTTTGTCATCCTTCCTCCCCGCACGTTGAAGGTTGAGCGTGGCGAAGCGGACTTCCGTCGGCTCCGCCCGTCGGCGTCACTGAGAAGCAGCCCTGGAGTCCGTGACTAGCTCCTCGAGCTCTGTCGCCGTCATGGTGATGCCGTGCCTCTGGGCGAAAGACGTCCAAGCTGCTGGGATAACTCGCCACTGCCCAGATCCCCCGAAGCTGGCCGCCTGATACTCGGCCAGCAAGCTCCGCTTCCCCTCAACGGGGTCAGAGTACATCGTGGACGGCGACTTTCCGTATCCAGTCGATCCTTTGAGGAAGATGGTGGGGTGCTTCCTGCTCCAGACACCATAAAATCGGCCAACTGCTTGATTGTGTGGGATCTTCTCGTCTGGGACCTCTGCACGAACTCTCAAACGAGACACCTTCGACTTCACCTTGGTGTAAAAGGCGTGGTTAAGCGATTCGTCATCATTTATACGTGTGAGAGCGCGCTGTACAGCATAGACCACTTCACTCCCTGCCCCAACCTTAAATCTAATCTTGATATTCCCCGTCATCGGTTTCGATCTGGCAAGTTTCTCAGAGCTGACCACATCCACTTGACCGTGTAACTGCTCGTTATCCGCTTTCAATAGACCCAGGGTGTTCTGGAGTAGTGTGCAGGCATCCGTATCGTCGATCATCGTAAGTTCCCTACTCGTGCGATTCGACCAGTCCTGGACCCATCCGTACAATTCTACATATGTAGGAGTAAATTTTGCCGTCGATGTTCGTCCTGCAAATCTCGGGGCTGCTATCGTAGAGTTAGAGGATCCAATCGAAGCAGTATCCTGGCTGGCCAGGGTCTCCAAGTTCTTAAGCCTAATCTCCTGCTCCTGCTGTTTCTTCTCAATGGCCGTGAGTTTCTCTGTCTGGACCCCGAGACGTTGATCCATACTACTAATACGCACGTCAGTGGCCACCGAGGCGGCCTTCGACTCGTCATGATTCTGAAAGGACATCTGCATGAACAATCGCAAACTCTCATCTTTTTGAAGACTCAGAATTTTCTCTCTCATGGCCTTTTGATCACGAATGTCACCTCCCGTCTTGTCCACCTTCTCCTCCTCCTCCATATCCGTCTTCATCCTCTTGCTACCCTGACCGTCAACCTCCATTTCTTCTGGAAAGAACTGGCGAAACGACCCTTCTTGAACTTACAGAGACACCAAGAACGATGCGAGTAGTGTCGATAAGGTCGGGAACGACGAAATATGCAACACTCTAGGCGACAGTAATCCTCCCAATAGAAGTCTTCCAGATCTGCAAAGAATCGATCCCAAACACAGCTAGGCTCTCCGAGAGGATATAAGACGTTCCACCCTCCTGCTGGCTCTCCGAAGCTGTTCGTGACTGCACAGACGATACAACAATACTCAACTCGCACACGTGGAATGAATAATGGACGAGAGCAAAAATGGAAGAAGGCACGCTCCCAAGAACAAAAGCAGATGCAGACGTATGCGTGCTCCACTCGTACCAGCAGGGCGTTGCCTCCCAGTAACCAGTTCAATCAGGAGCCTGATGCCAGCAGAGGGGCCGCAGGCTGTCCAAGATGTGTGCGGAAGAGTGTACAGTATGTGGAACCCAACTCCCTACTGCACAATGCAGCTCGAGAGAGCCCCCCGGCGGGGCAAGGCCGAGGGAGAGCGGGAGGTAAGCTCCGCGTCCCCAACCTTTCTTACCGCCGGGGGACTCGTAGAGCTTCCTGACAACATGTAATGTCGGAAAAAATTACACCGAAAAAATAGCTTTTTAGCCCAAGCAATTTCAGACCTCTCGGATGCAACAGCCGAACGCCCCCGATGCTTCTGGATTGTCTTCTGTACGAGCTCTGTAGCTCTCCTACAGCCCGGGTTACGTGCGTAAATCGACAGCACCTCTCAAGATGACTCGAACAATACGAATAGTTTGGCAAATCTAGCTCGAGTATCAGACCGAGTTCAGACCTCTGCATACGCGTCTGATGTCTCTGAATCGATTCCTGTGATTACCAGCCCTGCAGCCCCCCCCCCTACAGCCCGAGCTAAGTGCAGAAAACCCACAGCACCTCTCAGGATGACTCGAACAATACGAATAGTTTCGCGGACCTACTTCGGGCAGCAGACAGAGTTCGGAGCTCTGGATTCGACAGGCGGACGCGCCTGATGTCTCCGAATCGATTCCAGTGATTACCAGCCATGCAGCCCCCCTACAGCCCGAGTTAAGTGCAGAGAACCTACAGCATCTCTCAAGATGACTCCAACAATACGAATAGTTTCGCGATTCTAGATCGGGCAGCAGACCGAGTTCAGAGCTCTGGATTCAACAGACAACGGCCACTGATGATTCTGAATCAGATTCTGTACGCATCAGCTCTGTAGCTGTCCTGTAGCTCGAGTTAAGTACAGAAAACTGAGAGCGTCTGTCAAGATGACTCGAATAATACGAATAGGTTTGCGGACCTAGCTCGGCTAGCAGACCGAGTTCAGACCTCTGGGTTCAACAGGCGAACGCGCCTGATCATTCTGAATAGATTAGCTGTGCTTACCAGCTCTGTAGCTGTCCTGAAGCTCGAGTTATCTTGAGAAAACCGACAGCGCGTGACAAGATGACTCGAAACGGCCGATCCCGCCAGTGTGCTTTTTGGCAGTAAAAGGTACCCGATCGAGCTGAGATCAAGATGGCGAGCGGGAATAAGATCAAATATCACGGGAAAACATACTGGAGCTCAAACGAATTGAGGAATTTCGAGAACAAAATTTTCAACCGACCAAAAATCACCAAAAAGGTCCGTCGAGATTTCTCTTGCCAACTAGCTCTCCAGCGCCCCGGAACTGGGCGCCGGCGGTAAACCGTCAACCTTTCTTACCGCCGGGGGACTCGTAGAGCTTCCTGACAAAATATAATGTGGAAAAAATGCAGAGAACGAATAGTTTTTCAGCCCAAGCTATTTCAGACCTCTCGGATGCAACAGCCGAACGCCCCCCCGTGCTTCTGGATTGTCTTTTTACTGGCTCTGTAGCTCTGCTACAGCCCGAGTTACATGCGTAAATCGACAGCAACTCTCAAGACGACTCTAACAAAACGAACAGTTTGGCAACCCAGCTCGAGTATCAAACCGAGTTCGGACCTTTAAATGCGACAGGCGGACGCGTCTGATGTCTGCGAATCGATTCCTGTGATTACCAGCCCTGCAACCCCCTTACAGCCCGAGTTGAGTGCAGAAAACTGACAGCACCTCTCAGGATGACTCGAACAATACAATAGTTTCGCGGACCTAGTTCGGGCAGCAGACCGAGTTCCGAGCTCTCGATTCGACAGGCGCACGCGCCTGATCTCTTGAAATCGATTCCTGTGACCAGCACTGTAGCCCCCCCCAGCCCTAGTTACGTGCAGAACACCGAGATCACTTCTCAAGATGACTCGAACAATACGAATAGTTTCGCGATTCTAGATCGGGCAGCAGACCGAGTTCAGAGCTCTCGATTCAACAAACGAATGCGAATGATGATTCCGATTCGGTTTCTGTAAGCATGAGCTCTGTAGCTGTCCTATAGCACGAGTTAAGTACAGAAAACGGAGAGCGTCTGTCAAGATGACTCGAATAATACGAATAGGTTTGCGGACCTAGCTCGACTAGCAGACCGAGTTCAGACCTCTAGAATCAACAGGCGAACGCGCCTGATCATTCTGAATCGATTAGCTGTGCTTACCAGCTATGTAGCTGTCCTAAAGCTCGAGTTATGTTCAGAAAACCGTCATCGCGTGTCAAGATGACTCGAAACGGCCGATCCCGCCCGTGTGCTTTTTGGCAGTGAAAGGTACCCGATCGAGCTGAGATGGCGAGCGGGAATAAGATCGAATATCACGGGAAGAAAAACTAGAGCTCAAACGAATTGAGGAATTCCGAGAACAAAATTTTCAACCGACCAAAAGTCACCAAAAGGTCCGTCAAGATTTTTTTTGCCAACTAGCTCTCCAGCGCCCCGGAATTACTCTTAAGCTTCCTGCAATAACTGGGCGCCGGCGGTAAACCGTCAACCTTTGTTTTTTTTTGGGGAGGCTGACCAGGCACCGAGCGCCCCAGCGCCCGTTAAGTGCCTACCTAGTCTCTCTGCAGCTGGAGGTCTTGGGCCACCTGGACTGCGGCCCGCAAGAGGCCCTCGAGACCCGAAAGCTCAGCGTCAGTGATACTGCTATGGGAGGGGAGTGCCTGTGCACAACGCCCTACTATTTCCCATATGATTGGACAAGGAGAGGAGGCTTGGGGGAAGAGGGAGACTACACGAGCTCTCTTATCTCTATGCTCAGGGTCAGGGTAAGGGTCATGGAATCGAGGAATATATCCAATCTGCAGAAACCAGCCAACGCCCACACCTTGGGCACACACTCCGCCGTCGAAGGATCCGCGGAGGCCAATAACTCGAAAGTTGTCTCGGACATCAGAACGAAAGATATGGTGGTGGAACAGCTCTCTGAATATCTGGCCTTCCCGTGCTAAGTGGGTAAGTTCATCAGCTACTGTGTTACTCTCTCGATATATGTGTCGAATGAAGTCGTTGCCCCATGAGGGGGGTCGTATTCCTTCCTCCTCCAACTCTTCCAAAAGAGAAATAATATTTGCCACCCGCCTACGATAAGAAGCCCCATCTCCTCCTTCTCCTCCCTCAACCTTCCAGAGACCATTGATCCAGTTACAGATAAGAAGCGAATCGCCCGTCAGCTCGAGACCGATCCCATCATCACTCAGATCCCAAGTCGGCTCCTGTTCATTGTTCGAGGCCAATCTCTGGGCCAGCTTCTCGGACTCCTTCGCCGACAACGGACGAGCCAACATCTCCTCCCCCCTCTCCTTTATGTAGTCTCCTCTCCCTCCAGTTCCTCCACGGACAACAAACAAGTCAAACAGAGACCCCAAAGTACAAGCTTCCAGGAACTGCCTGCAATACTGAACGAAGTCAGAGTAAGAGAAAGAGCACGCCCTCCACCACCGATCCTCCAGATTCACAAACGAGGGAAATATCGTCTGGAACATGAAACACCAAGGATGTTCACCCGTCGCCTGCCCCTTAGTACTGCCTAATCGTGTCAGTTTCGAGGCCTCCTTCCACTTCCACTGTGAACGCCAATATTTTGACTCCAGTGTCCTTTTCTCCTCCCACCTCGGGGTACAGCACATCAGAAGCCGGCGTGCGTCACGATGCGCACGAGGATACACCGTCTGTTGTCCAGGTCCAGGAACAGCCACCCTCCGACGTTTCGGGGGGGGCCTGGGGGAATCCCTAGGCCCCCCCCGCTCACAGGGAACTTCAACATCTCGAGAAGAAGAGGCCCTATCAGAGGGCATAGCAGAAGAGACCATCCCATGCATATCTGAAGAGACAGCGCCCATCCCATTCGTATCTGAGGAGACTGCGCCCATCCCATTAGTAACTGCAGAGACAGCACCCATCCCACTGGTAACTGAAGAGACTCCCACCATCCCATTAGTAACTGAAGAGACCACACCCATCCCACTGGTAACTGGAGAGACCATCCCATGCATATCAGAGACAGCACCCATCCCACTGGTAACTGAAGAGACTCCCACCATCCCACCAGTAACTG
The DNA here is from genome assembly GCA_963575745.1 of Prorocentrum cordatum. Lineage (NCBI taxonomy): Eukaryota > Dinophyceae > Prorocentrales > Prorocentraceae > Prorocentrum > Prorocentrum cordatum. The sequence goes on along the minus strand of CAUYUJ010005113.1, from coordinate 1,202,199 downwards.
AAGAGACCACATCCATCCCACTGGTAACTGGAGAGACCATCCCATGCATATCAGAAGAGACCACACCCATCCCATTCATATCTGAAGAGACTGCACCCATCCCACTAGTAACTGAAGAGACAGCCCCCATCCCATTGGTAACTGAAGAGACCTCCCCCATCCCATTGGTAACTAGAGAGCCCGCGACCATTCCTGGGCTCAGCTCCGACTCAGGAATCTGATATCCGCTGTCGACATTAGCTCCAAAATATGATGCTATGTCAGCTCCAAGCTGCCACAAGGAATAAAGAACTCTCTGCACTGCACTCTGGCACTTTGCTTCAAAGAACATCCGTCTAGCAATTCTGAGTCGAGCTGGCTTCCAAACAACCCAACTTTCGGAGGCTGGCTTTTGGGGTGACGTCATCTGGTAAAGACAATTTCCCTCAAAGACATTCAGGCTCTGCAAGGAGTCCCTGTCCCAACTAATACCTTGACTTCCATAAATGAGAATGCTCTGAACCCGAGTGATATAACTCCTACACTTGGCCGAAAACGGGACTGCCTTTGATCTAAAATAAGCTGCATGCGCATGGAAGGCTCGTCGCGCGGCCCCGATCCGCCGCCGAAGGTCCTGGTGTGCCTCCCTATAGCTACAGTATATGCTGTTCCCCAAGACATTCATCTCATCAACTACTTTGAACGGCACCATCTGATCCTGAACCCGAACCAGGATAGGATGTTTTGGCTTCTCCGAGAAACCGATAAACGCGACCTCGAGCGACTCGATCTTCCATTCGAATCCCCATCCCCGCAGAGTCTCTGTCATGTCTCCTACCTGTCGCCTAAACTCCTCCTCCGAAGATCCCAAGATAAAGATGTTGTCGGCATATAGCAAGTGGTGTACAGGAACCGAGGCCGAAACTTCTCCCACCGAGTTTGGATCCAGACAATGAAACCCAATCCCCTGCTCATCCCAAAGCTTAAATAAAGGAGCCCACATCGCAACGACTATCAGGTTCCACAAGGAGGGGCTGTCGTTCCCACCTGTCCTGATGTGGGTATCAATTCCCACATCTGGCAGCTGCAAGCCCTGGAAGAGAAGCGAAGTGACCTCGCACGGCATAGGCACGAGCACACCGTACTGGAGCCAGGGAGGGATAGAGAGGACGTCGAACGCACGTTTGACCGTCGAGATTTTCGTGTTCTGGAAAGCTTGCTTCACATCCGCTGACCCCAGAACCAGACGTCGATCCTTCCCCCACTGTGAGGCGTGTTGTGCTGCTGCCTTAAGTCCTGCAAATATCTCGGTGCATGATCTTTTGGGAACGAAACCGAATAACGATGCATGAGTGCCAGCCTGGAGACAATATGGTTCAAGCATGATCGAGAGACAAGTACTGTACCACTTCTTAAAGATACTCTCCACAGAAATACGCCTCGTATCAGAAACATCGCATATCGGATAAGATTTGGGAAGTAGTGTCGTCAATGTTTGATGCCAAGAAGATGGAGGTACAACAATGCCACGTAAGATATCACAAAATAATCGCTTGATAGTGCGAACGGCTCTCCACGGAAGCGCTTTGATTACTTCTGCCCCCACCCCGTCTGGTCCCGTGGCTTTTCCAGGGTTGAGTCGAGCTCGGGCCCGAAGGACCACCGCCATCGTGAGCGTCGCCTCCTGGGGTCTGGGGGACCCCTGGAGCTCCTCCCTGAGGCCCTGGACAATCTTGATCGACCGCCGACGCTCCTCCTCATCCTCGCAGACCTCCTTCAACTTCATCATCTCCTCCATCCACCTCTCCCTGTCCACGCTCTCCTCCCCCTCAATCTTCACCGCCTTCAAAGCTGCTTTACGTGGACGCTCCGCTTCCCATTCCAGCTTTGCTCGTTTGAATTTTCTCGCTTCCCGATCTCTTTTTCTGCGTAGAAGTCGATAGGCTAACGTCCCCCTCTCCGCCCTCCTCCGGTAGACCTGCACATCCAAGGACCGCAGCAACTCCGATCGTTCAGGGGGTCGAGCTGGGCGCTTCGGGGTACATTCGGTGGCCGACGCACACGAATAGATAACACTCTCTGCCTGACACATAAGTTGGCACGAAAATAGATTGGCATCCAACAACTGGCGACACGATCGACGAGCAGACAAGTTGAGTGGGTCCCAGCCTTTCAAGGTTCGAGAACGTCGTGAGAGATTCCGTCTCGCCGACTCCCTGGAAGCCACTCTCAGAGAAGCTCGAACAAGGGCATGATCTGATAATCTCATCACGGCTCCCTGCTGCTGTCCTACGTACAGAAACTCAACCGAGCACCCCGACACCTGCGATCCATGAGGAACAAGGATGTAATCCAGCACTTCACGGCGGGACCCCTTCCGATAATCAAACCAAGTCGGCTTCCTAGCTCCAAAAGAATTCGAAGCACACATACGCTCCTGAACCAACCAATCCTCCACCTCCTGTCGCAAGCTCTCCACCTTCTCCTTCCTCTCCCGCTCCTTGGTCCCCGTGGCCTGGATCTGCACTACCTCCAAGCCTCCTCCCGAATAAACCTCCTCCTCATGCTGTAAGTGTGGCTGTATCTCAACATTCGCATCCATGGCAACAACAAGACGACAGAAGCCATAACGACGGCATACGTACTTTCTGAGCAAGCTCACCGACTGGAGTGCACAATGTGATATCTCCAGAAACTCGGGCTGGCTGGCATCAGGCAAGTACAATGAGACAAAGAGCATCCGTCCAGCAAGGATCGCGCACCACCTCTCTGAGGCCCATTGGCCTCGAACACTATCAGCCCTCCGATAGAGTATCATAGCACGGCGATCCTCCGAGACGTGGTAGTACAGTCCCATTTTGACAAGCCATTGCGCCATAACGTCGATGTTCTGAGACTCCTGTACCCCCAGGAAATCCCAGCCTAGGTGTGCTCCGTAGACTACCCTCGTCAGAACACTATAAGCTTTGTCATCCTTCCTCCCCGCACGTTGAAGGTTGAGCGTGGCGAAGCGGACTTCCGTCGGCTCCGCCCGTCGGCGTCACTGAGAAGCAGCCCTGGAGTCCGTGACTAGCTCCTCGAGCTCTGTCGCCGTCATGGTGATGCCGTGCCTCTGGGCGAAAGACGTCCAAGCTGCTGGGATAACTCGCCACTGCCCAGATCCCCCGAAGCTGGCCGCCTGATACTCGGCCAGCAAGCTCCGCTTCCCCTCAACGGGGTCAGAGTACATCGTGGACGGCGACTTTCCGTATCCAGTCGATCCTTTGAGGAAGATGGTGGGGTGCTTCCTGCTCCAGACACCATAAAATCGGCCAACTGCTTGATTGTGTGGGATCTTCTCGTCTGGGACCTCTGCACGAACTCTCAAACGAGACACCTTCGACTTCACCTTGGTGTAAAAGGCGTGGTTAAGCGATTCGTCATCATTTATACGTGTGAGAGCGCGCTGTACAGCATAGACCACTTCACTCCCTGCCCCAACCTTAAATCTAATCTTGATATTCCCCGTCATCGGTTTCGATCTGGCAAGTTTCTCAGAGCTGACCACATCCACTTGACCGTGTAACTGCTCGTTATCCGCTTTCAATAGACCCAGGGTGTTCTGGAGTAGTGTGCAGGCATCCGTATCGTCGATCATCGTAAGTTCCCTACTCGTGCGATTCGACCAGTCCTGGACCCATCCGTACAATTCTACATATGTAGGAGTAAATTTTGCCGTCGATGTTCGTCCTGCAAATCTCGGGGCTGCTATCGTAGAGTTAGAGGATCCAATCGAAGCAGTATCCTGGCTGGCCAGGGTCTCCAAGTTCTTAAGCCTAATCTCCTGCTCCTGCTGTTTCTTCTCAATGGCCGTGAGTTTCTCTGTCTGGACCCCGAGACGTTGATCCATACTACTAATACGCACGTCAGTGGCCACCGAGGCGGCCTTCGACTCATCATGATTCTGAAAGGACATCTGCATGAACAATCGCAAACTCTCATCTTTTTGAAGACTCAGAATTTTCTCTCTCATGGCCTTTTGATCACGAATGTCACCTCCCGTCTTGTCCACCTTCTCCTCCTCCTCCATATCCGTCTTCATCCTCTTGCTACCCTGACCGTCAACCTCCATTTCTTCTGGAAAGAACTGGCGAAACGACCCTTCTTGAACTTACAGAGACACCAAGAACGATGCGAGTAGTGTCGATAAGGTCGGGAACGACGAAATATGCAACACTCTAGGCGACAGTAATCCTCCCAATAGAAGTCTTCCAGATCTGCAAAGAATCGATCCCAAACACAGCTAGGCTCTCCGAGAGGATATAAGACGTTCCACCCTCCTGCTGGCTCTCCGAAGCTGTTCGTGACTGCACAGACGATACAACAATACTCAACTCGCACACGTGGAATGAATAATGGACGAGAGCAAAAATGGAAGAAGGCACGCTCCCAAGAACAAAAGCAGATGCAGACGTATGCGTGCTCCACTCGTACCAGCAGGGCGTTGCCTCCCAGTAACCAGTTCAATCAGGAGCCTGATGCCAGCAGAGGGGCCGCAGGCTGTCCAAGATGTGTGCGGAAGAGTGTACAGTATGTGGAACCCAACTCCCTACTGCACAATGCAGCTCGAGAGAGCCCCCCGGCGGGGCAAGGCCGAGGGAGAGCGGGAGGTAAGCTCCGCGTCCTCAACCTTTCTTACCGCCGGGGGACTCGTAGAGCTTGAGCCAGTGGACTCGTAGAGCTTCCTGACAACATGTAATGTCGAAAAAATACACAGAAAAAATAGTTCTTCAGCCCAAGCAATTTCAGACCTCTCGGATGCAACAGCCGAACGCCCCCGATGCTTCTGGATTGTCTTCTGTACGAGCTCTGTAGCTCTCCTACAGCCCGAGTTACGTGCGTAAATCGACAGCACCTCTCAAGATGACTCGAACAATACGAATAGTTTGGCAAACCTAGCTCGAGTATCAGACCGAGTTCAGACCTCTGCATACGCGTCTGATGTCTCTGAATCGATTCCTGTGATGACCAGCCCTGCAGCCCCCCCTACAGCCCGAGCTGAGTGCAGGAAACCCACAGCACCTCTCAGGATGACTCGAACAATACGAATAGTTTTGCGGACCTAGTTCGGGCAGCAGACAGAGTTCGGAGCTCTGGATTCGACAGCCGGACGCGCCTGATGTCTCCGAATCGATTCCAGTGATTACCAGCCTGCAACCCCCCTACAGCCAGAGTTAAGTGCAGAGAACCGACAGCATCTCTCAAGATGGCTCGAACAATACGAATAGTTTCGCGATCCGAGATCGGGCAGCAGACCGAGTTCAGAGCTCTGGATTCAACAGACAACGACCACTGATGATTCTGAATAAGATTCTGTACGCATCAGCTCTGTAGCTGTCCTGTAGCTCGAATTAAATACAGAAAACCGAGAGTGCTTGTCAAGATGACTCGAATAGTACGAATAGGTTTGTGGACCTAGCTCGGCTAGCAGACCGAGTTTAGACCTGTGGATTCAACAGGCGAACGCGGCTGATCATTCTGAATCGATTAGCTGTGCTTACCAGCTCTGTAGCTGTCCTGAAGCTCGAGTTATCTTGAGAAAACCGACAGCGCGTGACAAGATGACTCGAAACGGCCGATCCCGCCCGTGTGCTTTTTGGTAGTAAAAGGTACCCGATCGAGCTGAGATCAAGATGGAAAGCGGGAAAAGATCGAATATCACGGGCAAAAGTACTAGAGCTCAAACGAATTGAGGAATTTCGAGAACAAAATTTTCAACCGACCAAAAGTCACCGAAAGGTCCGTCGAGATTTTTCTTGCCAACTAGCTCTCCAGCGCCCCGGAATTACTCTTAAGCTTCCAGCAATAGCTTGCTAAGGGAAACTCTACGAGTTACTTGCTAAGGGAAAGCTCTACGAGTTACTTGGTAGCGTCCAAAACCCGGAGAGCGAAGAGACCCTTTGGGGACGGGAAACTTGGCAGCGTCGAAAACCCGGAGAGCAAAGAGAACTTGGCAGCGTCCAAAACTGGGAGCCGGCAGTAAACCGTCCACCAGGTTACCGCCGCGAGCCTCGTAGAGCTCTTTTCTCGCACAGCGCTGCTTAGAACACAGGGCAGGAGCTTTTCTGATACGCGAGCTGAAAACTCGAAAAAGGTAAGTTTTTAGTTGTCACCAAACGACGGTTCCGCCAAGTGTTTTGATAGTAATACTGCAGCTACAGACCTGAGAATGAATTGGCAGACGCGACGAAACCCACTACAGGTGCGAAAAATTCTGGTTCTTAAAACGAATGTTCAAATCTCCCACAAAGTTCGTCCAACCGACCCAAAGTTCGCACATTGTCCGTCGGGGCCAGGTCGGCCAACTAGCTCCAGCCCGCGCCCGAACTGGGCGCCGGCGGTAAACAGTCAACCTTGGTTACCGCCGGGAGACTCGTAGAGCTTCCTAGCTCGACTTAAGTTCAGAAAACCGACAGCACCTACCAACATTCTGAGTGAATATTTTTTGACCTCTGAATGCGACAGGCGGACGCGTCTGATGTCTGCGAATCGACTCCTGTCATTACCAGCCCTGCAACCCCCCTACAGCCCGAGTTAAGTGCAGAAAACCGACAGCACCTCTCAGGATGACTCGAACAATACAGTAGTACCTCGTAGAGCTCTTCGGCATCGATGAGCTAGAGGAATTCCGGCGCGGGGTGGAGCTAGTTGGCCCACCCGGCTGAGGCGGACAATGTGGCAACTTTTGGGTAGTTTTGCAAATATTTGAAAGATATTTGACAATTCATTTTGAGAAAGCAGATTTTTCGCACCTATAGTGGGTTAAGGCGCGCCTGCCAGTAAAATTTTCAGATCCGTAGCTGTAGTATTACTATCAAAACACTTGGGGGAATCAACGTTGGATAAAAACAGAAAAACATGATTTTTCGAGTTTCTGAGGTCTTGCTCTAGACGCTTTCTTCATGCTTACCGATGAGCGCCGTGTGAATAAAGAGCTCTACGAGGGTCCCGGCGGTAACCTGGTTGACGGTTTACCGCCGGTTCCCAGTTTCGCAGACCCAATTCGGGCAGCAGACCGAGTTCCGAGCTCTGGATTCGACAGGCGGACGCGCTTGATGTCTTCAAATCGATTCCTGTGACCACCAGCAATGTAGCCCCCCTCAGCGCGAGTTGAGGGGGGCTACATTGCTAGTGATTCTGAATCGTTTTCTGTATATATCAGCTCTGTAGCTGTCCTACAGCTCGAGTGAAGTACAGAAAACTGAGAGTTCCTGTCAAGATGACTCGAATAATACGAATAGGTTTGCGGAGCTAGCTCGGCTAACAGACCGAGTTCAGACCTCTGAATTCAACAGCCGAGCGCGCCTAATCATTCTACATCGATTAGCTGTGCTTACCAGCTCTGTAGCTGTCCTGAAGCTCGAGTTATGTTCAGAAAACCGTCAGCGCGTATCAAGATGACTCGAAACGGCCGATCCCGCAACAGTGCTTTTCGATAGTAATATTCACCCGATCGAGCTGAGATCAAGATGGCGAGCGGGAATAAGATCGGATATCACAGGAAAAAATACTAGAGCTCTAACGAATTGAGGAATTTCGAGAACAAAATTTTCAACCGACCAAAAGTCACCGAAAGGTCCGTCGAGATTTTTCTTGCCAACTAGCTCTCCAGCGCCCCGGAATTACTCTTAAGCTTCCAGCAATAGCTTGCTAAGGGAAACTCTACGAGTTACTTGCTAAGGGAAAGCTCTACGAGTTACTTGGTTGGTTGGGTGTTGGGGTCGGCTACACAGGGCGCGTGCGCCCTAGCCGTGCAGAGCCCCTAGGGCCCCTCACGCCCTCTCAACCTCTTTGGGGTTGGAGGCCCGAGGATCTCAGAGATAATCTGCCGAACACCTTGGAGCAGGCGTTCACAAGCTGTGAGCTCGCTATCTGTAACAGTGGTCCCCAGAGGGAGTAAAGAAGCCTCCTGGAAAACTCGTCGCCAGTGGTTGTCCCCAAATGAGACCTCCAAGTAGCAACCTAGAGCAGAGCCTTCAACACTCACGCCACCGTCCCATCCTCCACGGATACGTTTGATACAATGTCTCTGTTGTCGTAAATATCTGAAGTCAATCCATCTTCCCGTCCTTCCCCTCCTCGCCTCCCAAGTCAACTCATCCGCAACACAATTGAACTCTCTGTAGATATGCTTCCACGGATCCGTCCCTACAGTGGCACACCTGATGTCGTAATCCTCCGCCAGTTGATTCATATCGTTTTGTAGACCGTGCACTCTCCTGCGGTACGAACGATCACGGCATTCCCAGATCCCTCGGGCCCAGTTCACCACACACATACTATCACCAGTCATTTCAACCAACAATGAGCTCTCCGAGCCCTCCTGCCAGACAGTTTCGCTGTTATATCCGTGGGCAATCCTACGGGCGAGCCTGTCGGAGTCCTCAGGGGAGTCCCACGTATCCACAGGGCAAGGAGCACAGGGCGGATTCCTGAAGATGGGCTCCCATCGAGGCTGTATTTTTGTCATGCACGCAACTACATTCCACCAGTCCGTCGCATTCCACTTGATGCTGAACCAGCGTAAATTGCCACTCGCCGCCAGCATAAGACAATGCCAGCTGTCAGTGCTTGCATGCGCTCTCCCTCCCATTCTCCTCGTACCTTCCCTCCTCCTGGCTCCCGTGAACATGGATACAAGTGTGTCCCTCCGTAGTGACCATTCCCCCGCACAGTGTAACATGGCCTGCAGCGTCTGACGCCAGGCTCGTGCCCCACGCAAGTCCGTGGTGGCGAAGGCCCGATCATGAAACTGGGCCAGCTCCAACGCAAACTCGAAATTGGCTCGGACCACCTTCTCTAGGAGACTGCAGTGGCCAGCCTGCAAGAATAGCTCGTATGACTTCGGTGTGGTCCTGTCCCTGAACTCCTCCCACGTCTCCTCCTCCCTCTTGTGTAATCCTCGCATACCGTTGAGACACCTCCCCTCCCAGACCTTAATCCTCTCCAGCAGTCGTAGATTGCACGGCCAGCCTATACATCCGTGGTACACCACAGACTGCACACGAGCGGCATACCTGCGAAACTTCTCTTTGAGTGAGACCGATCTGGAGCGATAAAACTGGATGTCAGCAAAATAGGCCTTCCTCCCTTTCTCCAGTCGATGATACAAGCCGTGATATCCCTTGATTTCCGAGCTGAGTTTCACTCCTAGTACCTCCACCTCCTCCTTCCTCGGCATAACGACAGTCGAGCGCAAGTGCTCTGGGAGATCCTCATCTCCAGAAATCGCACAGATGGCTGGCGAGAGCGGGCAGAGCAGCGGCGGATCGCCGCCTGTGTACGTCTGGCCAAAAAGTACATACGCCAAAGAGTCCTCCTTCCAGTCCATCCCTGCCCGTCTGAGTGTTACCGTCATCATACCGACCATCTGTTGTAGCTGGAGCTGCGATGCAGCACAGAGCGTAACATTGTCCGCCCACAAGAAGTGGTGTACAAGAGCACCGTCTGTCCCCTCCCCTTCCAGTCGGACACCGTATCCTAAGGTATCCCAAGTCTGAATCACAGATCCCCAGATGGCCTCCAAGACAATATTGAAAAGTATGGGTCCCTCCTTACCTCCCGTTCGGACCGATTTGTTGTATCTCACCTCATCGCCGCACACGTTCTGAAACTCAAAGGTAGCAATGTTCTCCAGCATGGGCTCCACAATGGCTCTGATGAGGCACACAGGGTACTTAAGGTACAGCATGGCCTTGATGATAGTGCGCAGTGTGACATTATCGAAAGCTTTGTGTATGTCCAAGACTACCACGTGCATAGACTCCGCCTTCCCCCACACATTTGCATGTCTAGTGAGATGTGATAGTGGTGCCGTGACGTTAGTAACCTTCTGATCCTTCTCAAATCCGTATGTGCACAGCCGTCGGTTCACAGGACAAGCATCAATAAACTGCAACACACATGCCATGTACCATTTACTCATCACACTGATCAGGCAAATCCCTCTGGTGTTAGAGAGTCGTGTAGCATCCCGCATCTTCGGCACAAGTTGGATACTGAGCTGCCTCCACGTCTCAGGGCTGGAGGCTCCCTGCTCGAAAATCCTCTGGAAAGCACGCCTCACAAACAAGAGGCTCCTCCACGGCAGCTCACGAATGACCTCCGCAACGACTCCATCGCTGCCGGGTGCCGTGCCAGGCTTCAAAGACGCACGAGCCTGCATGAGCATGCCCATCGTGATGACTCTTCCCTCCACCCCACGGTCGTTGTGTCTGAGTTCCTGAAAGGCCTCCAAAGTCCGTTTTTCCTCCTCCGAGTTCGTGTAAGACGCCGTCGCATACCTAGTGATCTCCGTACTCCACCTAGTCCTGTCCATTGTCAGCACACCCTCACACTCCAGCTCCTTGAGGATACACCGTGAGGTCTTACTGGATCCCCTGTGGTCCTGCAGGAGTTGGTTCCTCCTATGCTGTCTCCTAAGGGTCTTCCTCCTACGCAGCAGTTGTTTACGAGTATTCCCAAGGGCCCCACGCCTGATGGCAGACTCCACCTCTATGAGCTCCCTGGGCCTCTGAATAGGTTTGCAGTTGGGGCGCCCCTTAGTGTGGTCCACAAGCTTTGCCGTCTCCAAGAGTACCCGTCCGACCTGCTGCAGGTCCGTCCCTACCGTGTCCGATGCAAGTCCCTCAATCGACACATCCGCAAGCACACGAAACATGTTCCTCGCCGTGTCATCCGTCGGCTGCCAGCCAACCATGGACACAGGGCGGGGTGGCAAAGCTGGGCGCCTGATCTCCGTCGTCTTGAGATTTACCCAGACCAGAGCGTGATCACTATAGGCACTGGCTTTTGCACGTATACCTGGCGTAGCTTTGATGGGTTCCACGAACTGGACCTGGCATCTCATTTCCTGGTGAGCTCTTGCCTCATCCGCGCACCAACGTGTAGGGATGAGTATATAGTCAAGCACACGCTGCACATGTGTGGAACAGTACGGTATATGTGTGATACGTCGGTCTCCATATGTGTTCGCCGCACAGATCCCCCAAGTACTCATGAACCTCATAAGCATGTCCCTCCTCTCTGCATGGTAGTTCGCCTCCTCCCTCCTCCCGTCCACCTGCATAAGACCTCCTCCCGTCATTCCCAGCATATCAGGTTCAAGTTCCGTCTGAGCATCCATCCCCACCCATGGTATGACTCCAGCCTGTGTATTTTGAAACATAGTAACACTGCACTTAGTAAGTACATCTAAATATTCCCCCAAGTGGTCCACATCACGCATCACACATGGTAGATACACTGATGTAACTAGAGCACCCCTGAATTCAACACACGCAAATCGTACCCCACTCCGTCGAGCAATCACATGTGGTGCCCAATCCCTGCACCATGCAACCGCCGCCTTGGAGCAGGAGCTATAGTGAATCTCCCATCCACATCTGTTAAAAGTATTTGCACTGGTATGCTCACACTCTTGCAGGCACACCATTTGAATTGACCTGGCTTCACATGCAGCGACCAGGTTGGGTACTTGACCGTCGGATATTTTCTGCACATTCCAGGTTGCGACCACGGTCTCTGTCGCAGCTCTACCGCCCCGTCAATGATTCGGGCACCGTAGTGTCTGAAGAAACTGCACCTGATTAATATCGGGCCCAACGTGTGTCAAATTATCACCATAGAGGTTCCATCCTTTTGTCGGTCCCCATTCTGCAATCAAAGTCTTTTGTGTAGTATCATTAGCATTCGGCATATACCACATATATGTCATTGGCGGACCAGTCTCACCTCGAAGAATAGCCGTTACATTTTTCTTGACATCAGAAAATAGTGCTTGAAACCGTCCTACCGCCCGAACATGTTCTATCTTCCATGGCTGGCATTCAACCTGAAATCGTACATTGGCAGGCAATGAAGTGAGTCCCCGCCTGTAGTCATTCTCCCACACACGTTTCGCTTCCCATAGGATCTCAGAGGATGTACCTGGCTTGAAATAGATCCTACCCCTCGTGTACGGCCAATATCTACCAGTATTCTCCTGAACCGTCCGATCCAAGTCCAGTGCCACCCTCTGTGTAGCGTCAATTTGTTTAGAGTCAATGAGACCATTCATCGCCGTCGTCAGTGCCTCCTGTGAAAGAGCCTCCCGCTGACGTATCTCACGGTTCCTCCATCCCTCCCTTGAAACCCACCCTTTGAACTCAACATAACGTGGATTCCAACCTGGATCGTGCCTGTCCGTACCCGCCTTCGTGGATCCACTTGCTACCGACAGCCCGTCCCCCTGCTTGAGCTTCTGAACTTCATTGGTGAGGTCCTGGATCGCCGATTCTGTTTTTGATACCCTGGAGTCCAGAGATGTTTTCAGACCGTCCATTTCCGTACGAATAGAGTTCCTGAACGATTGCAGTCTGCCGTCATAGTCTGTTGTCCCGTCATGATGGATCGAAACATCTGTTCAATGTCAAGGCCTGCTTCCTGGGCAACCTCATTCGCACCCAACGTTTGTCCCGCACCTCCTCCTTCTCCTTTCCCTGCTCCTTTGACATTACGAGCACGGACAGCTCTAGCGAACGCCCCACCCCCATCATCAATTGTCATGTCCTGGCCCACCGCATGCAAGCCTGGAGCACCTGAAACTGAAGAACCTGCTGGCATCGCTGGTGCAACACCTGAAACTGAAGAACCTGCAGCAGCCATCTTCCTTTTGTGGCTGCGTAAGATATTGAAATCGTAACCTTCACCCTGCACGAAGTGGTTACGCAAGATATTGAAATCGTAACCTTCACCCTGCACGAACGGTACTGTTGGTGTGAGCGATGGCACACAAATAACAGCTCTCCTGTCTTCTCGAGGTGTCCCGACCTGTCTAGCAAGATAGTCCCAGTCCGCGTGACTGAAGTCGGACCCCCAGCACTCCGTCGTTCCAAGAGAAAGGAAAAGAGACAATTGCAGCAGTAGCAATAACAATAACAAGTGCAGGCGGCCTATCACACACAATAACAATAACAAGTGCAGCGGCCTAGCTGACCTCGATCTCGCTGAACCCGAAGAAGACGAAGAATGCAGCGATGGCTGCCGCGCCGCCCGCGGCGACGCACCCCCCTCCCACACGCTAGACGCCTGTGGGATCCAGACGCCTTGATCCAGACGCCTTGAGCCAAGCGTCCAAAACCCGGAGAGCGAAGAGACCCTTTGGGGACGGGAAACTTGGCAGCGTCGAAAACCCGGAGAGCAAAGAGAACTTGGCAGCGTCCAAAACTGGGAGCCGGCAGTAAACCGTCCACCAGGTTTTTTCGTTTCGCGGACACACGGGCCCTAGGGCCCCGTCCAGTCCGAGGCGGGCGGGCACGCCAAACGCGGGCCACCGAGCGGCTAAGGCGAAAGCCTCACCACGCCAAGCACGTGGGGGGCGGCTTCGGCGGTAGCCTCTGGCAGCTCTTATAAGGTGTGTGTACATCAACACAATGTGTGCACGCATGAAGGCAACACACGAAAGAGAATCATCAATCACACAACTTATCGCTGAAATAGGCCTGCAAAACCCGTGGGAGTGCTGCGATGACGCACTCTGCAGCGGAGAGTTCCGTATCCGTCACTGTGGACCCGTCTTGGAGAGCGAAGGAGCAAACGTAAACGTCTTTGAAGATAATCTGTGGGGACTCACTGAAGGAAGAGGTAGGCGAGAGATGGGAGAATCGAGAACGCAGTCCAATCTGAATCCAAGCTCCACTTCCTGCTCCCAGGCTGCACACACCACCATCAAAGCCCGCTTTGATGAGGCAAGGTTCATAGCATGACTGTTCGTATGGCTGCAACTGGTACTGTTCGTTCGTGTATTGGTGGCCCTCGCGGGCCTGGTGGGTAAGGAGGTCGGCTTTCTCATTCCATTCCCGAAACTCATGTTTGAAAAGATCGCGTCCTGCTTCAGCAGGTCTCACACCATACATACAACACATTTTCGCGAGCCTCGTAGAGCTCTTTTCTCGCACAGCGCTGCTTAGAACACAGGGCAGGAGCTTTTCTGACACGCGAGCTGAAAACTCGAAAAAGGTAAGTTTTTTAGTTGTCACCAAACGACGGTTCCGCCAAGTGTTTTGATAGTAATACTGCAGCTACAGACCTGAGAATGAATTGGCAGACGCGACGAAACCCAATACAGGTGCGAAAAATTCTGGTTCTTAAAACGAATGTTCAAATCTCCCACAAAGTTCGTCCAACCGACCCAAAGTTCGCACATTGTCCGTCGGGGCCAGGTCGGCCAACTAGCTCCAGCCCGCGCCCGGACTGGGCGCCGGCGGTAAACAGTCAACCTTGGTTACCGCCGGGAGACTCGTAGAGCTTCCTAGCTCGACTTAAGTTCAGAAAACCGACAGCGCCTACCAACATTCTGACTCATAGTGAATATTTCTTGACCTCTGAATGCGACAGGCGGACGCGTCTATCAACTCCTGTCATTACCAGCCCTGCAGCCCCCCTACAGCCCGAGTTAAGTGCAGAAAACCGATAGCACCTCTCAGGATGACTCGAACAATACAGAAGTACCTCGTAGAGCTCTTCGGCATCGATGAGCTAAGAGGAATTCCGGCGCGGGATGGAGCTAGTTGGCCCACCCGGCTGAGGCGGACAATGTGGCAACTTTTGGGTAGTTTTGCAAATATTTGAAAGATATTTGACAATTCATTTTGAGAAAGCACATTTTTCGCACCTATAGTGGGTTAAGGCGCGCCTGCCAATGAAAATTTTCAGATCCGTAGCTGTAGTATTACTCTCAAAACACTTGCGGGAATCAACGTTGGATAAAAACAGAAAAAACGTGAGTTTTCGAGTTTCTGAGGTCTTGCTCTAGACGCTTTCTGCATACCGATGAGCGCCGTGTGAATAAAGAGCTTTACGAGGGTCCCGGCGGTAACCTGGTTGACCGTTTACCGCCGGTTCCCAGTTTCGCAGACCTAATTCCGGCAGCAGACCGAGTTCCGAGCTCTGGATTCGAGAGGCGGACGCGCTTGATGTCTTCAAATCGATTCCTGTGACCACCAGCAATGTAGCCCCCCTCAGCGCGAGTTGAGGGGGGCTACATTGCTGGTGATTCTGAATCGTTTTCTCTATATATCAGCTCTGTAGCTGTCCTACAGGTCGAGTGAAGTACAGAAAACTGAGAGTTCCTGTCAAGATGACTCGAACAAAACGAATAGGTTTGCGGAGCTAGCTCGGCTAACAGACCGAGTTCAGACCTCTGGATTCAACAGCCGAGCGCGCCTAATCATTCTACATCGATTAGCTGTGCTTACCAGCTCTGTAGCTGTCCTGAAGCTCGAGTTATGTCCAGAAAACCGTCAGCGCGTATCAAGATGACTCGAAACGGCCTATCCCGCCACAGTGCTTTTCGGAAGAAATATTCACCCGATCGAGCTGAGATCAAGATGGCGAGCGGGGACAAGATCTGATATCAAAGGAAAACATACTAGATCTCTAACGAATGTTCGAATTTCGAGAACAAAATTTTCAACCGACCAAAAGTCAGCAACAGTTCCGTCGAGATGTTTCTTGCCAACTATTCCGCCAGTGCGTCCGAAGAGCTCATACTGGCTCCGGCGGTGAACCGTCAACCTGGTTACCGCCGGAAATCTCGTAGAGTTACTTGCATCCGTAAGAGAGCTCAGGATTCTAGGAGCTTTTCTACAAAAAAATGAAGTTCAGATTTTTCGGAGTTAACCTCAAGTCGGTTCCTTCAAAGGAACTGGTACTAAAAATGTTTCTAGAACGCTAAGCTGCTCAGGAAACAAAGTTATATGTCAATGCTCGGAGTAAAAATCTGCTTCATCGAAATAAATTGTCAAATATCTTTCAGAAAATCGCAAAACCACCCGAGAGTTGTCACATTGTCCGCCTCAGCCGGTTGAGTCAACTAGCTTCACCCCGCGCCGGAATTCCTCTAGCTCATCGATGATGAAGAGCTCTACGGGGTACTAAAAGAGAGAGGCCCTCATAGTCGTTTACAGGTGCGAAAAAATCTGCTTCCTTAAAATAAATGGTCGAATATCTTCAAAAAAAAGCAAAACCAGCCAAAAGTTGTCACATTGTCCGCCTCGGCCGGGTCGGCCAACTAGCTCCACCCCGCGCCGGAATTCCTCTGGCTCATCAATCACGAGCAGCTCTACGAGGTACTTTTAAGCTTCCAGCTACTATCTGAGGGAAGCTCTACCTCGGTCTGCTAGCCGAGCTAGGTCCGCAAACCTGTTCGTATTATTCGAGTCATCTTGACAGAAACTCTCGGTTTTCTGCACTTAACTCGAGCTGTAGGACAGCTACAGAGCTGATATTCATAGGCACGAATTCAGAATCATCACTTGCGTTTGTCTGTCGAATCCAGAGCTCTAAACTCGGTCTGCTGCCCGATCTAGAATCGCGAAACGCCTGTCGAATCTGCTGCCCGAACTGCGAAACTATTCCTATTGTTCGAGTCATCCTGAGAGATGATGTCGATTTTCTGCACTTAACTCGGGCTGTAGGGGGCTGCAGGGCTGGTAATGAGAGGAGTGATTCGCAGACATCAGACGCGTCCACCTGCCGCACTCAGAGGTCAAGTGCTGTTAAGTGCTGTCGATTTTGTCAACTTAAGTCGAGCTAGGAAGCTCTACGAGTCTCTCGGCGGTAACCAAGGTTGACGGTTTACCGCCGGCGCCAAGTTGGCAAGAAAAATCTCGACGGAACTTTTGCTGACTTTTGGTCAGTTCAAAATTTGGTTCTCAAAATTCAACCACTGGGCGCCGGCGGTAAACCGTCAAGCTTTCTTACCGCCGGGAGACTCGTAGAGCTTCCTGACAATTTTTAATGTGGAAACGAATTTCAGAGAACGACTAGTTTTTCAGCCCAAGCGATTATAGACCTCGCAACATGACTCTAACAAAACAAACGAACAGTTTTCCAATCGAGCTCGAGTATGAAACCGAGTTCAGAGCTCTGAATGCGACAGGCGGACGCGTCTGATGTCTGCGGATCGATTCCTGTCATTACCAGCTCTGCAGCCCCCATACAGCCTGAGTTAAGTGCAGAACACCGAGAGTACCTCTCAGGATGACTCGAATAATTGCAGAAAACAGAGAGTACCTCTCAGGATAACTCGACTAATACAACAGTTTCGCGGATCTCGTTCGAGCAGCAGACCGAGTTCCGAGCTCTCGGTTCGACGAGAGGACGCGCCTGATGTCTCAAACACGATTTCAGTACAAAAACCAAGAACACTTCTCAAGATCACTCGAACAATACCAATAGCTTCGCGAACCTAGCTCGGGGAGCAGGCCAAGTTCGGAGCTCTTGATGCAACAGACGAACGCGCCTAAGAATTCTGAATCGATTTCTGTGATTATCAGCTCTGTGTCTGCCCTTCAGATCGAGTTAAGTACGAAAAATCGAGAGCGTCTGCTACAACGACTCGACTGGATTACAGTGAACGCGCCTTATTATTCTGAATGCATTACACCCGATCAAGCTGAGATCAAGATGGCGAGCGGGAATGAGATCGAATGTCATGGAAAAAAATACTAGAGCTGAAACGAATGTTCAAACTGGGCGCCGGCGGTAAACCGTCAACCTTTCTTACCGCCGGGGGACTCGTAGAGCTTCCAATATGAAATGTGGAAAAGAATTTCAGAGAACGACTAGTTTTTCAGCCCAAGCGATTATAGACCTCTCAAGATGACTCTAACAAAACAAACGAAGAGTTTGCCAATCGAGCTCGAGTATGAAATCGAGTTCAGACCTCTGAATGCGACAGGCGGACGCGTCGGATGTCTGCGCATCGATTCCTGTGATTACCAGCTCTGCAGCCCCCCATAGTGCAGAAAACCGAGAGTACCTCTCAGGATCACTCGAATAATACAACAGTTTCGCGGATCTCGTTCGAGCAGCAGACCGAGTTCCGAGCTCTCGGTTCGACGAACGGACGCGCCTGCTGTCTCGAAATCGATCATGTGACCAGCAGCACTGTAGCCCTCCCCCAGCACGATTTGAATACAGAAAACCGAGAGCACTTCTCAAGATGACTCGAACAATACCAATAGATTCGCGAACCTAGCTCGGGGAGCAGGCCGAGTTCAGAGCTCTTGATTCAACAGACGAACGCGCCTGATAATTCTCAATCGATTTCTGTGATTATCAGCTCTGTGACTGCCCTACAGATCGAGTTGAGTACAAAAAACCGAGAGCGTCTGCTACAATGACTCGAATAATACGAATAGGTTTGCGGACCTAGCTCGGCTAGCAGACCGAGTTCAGACCTCTGGATTCAACAGGCGAACGCGTCTGATCATTCTGAATGCATTAGCTGTGCTGACCAGCTCTCTAGTTGTCCTGAAGCTCGAGTTATCTTGAGAAAACCGACAGCGCGTATTAAGATGACTCGAAACGGCCGTTCCCGCCTGCCTGCTTTTTGGCATTCAAAGTTACCCGATCGAGCTGAGATCAAGATGGCGAGCGGTAATAAGATCGAATATCATGGGAAGAAATACTAGAGCTCTAACGAATGCTCAAATTTTGAGAACAAACGTTTCAACCGACCAAAAGTCACCAAAAGGTCCGTCGAGATTTTTCTTGCCAACTAGCTCTCCAGCGCCCCGAAATTACTCTTAAGCTTCCAGCAATAACTTGCTAAGGGAAGCTCTACGAGTTATTTCGAGAACAAAATTTTCAACCGACCACTTGTAAGCGTTCAAACCCGGCTGGCGAAGCCAAGCGCGGAACGCCGCACGGGGGCCTCTGCCACGCCGCCTGAAACAACTGGGCGCAGGCGGTAAACCGTCAACCTTGGTTACCGCCGGGAGCTTCTAACTCGACTTAAGTTGAGAAAACAGACAGCAGTTACCAACAATCTGACTTATAGTGAATAGTTTTTGACTAAATGCGAAAGACGGACGCGTCTGATGTCTGCGAATCGATTCCTGTCATTGCCAGCCCTGCAGCCCCCCTACAGCCCGAGTTAAGTGCAGAAACCCGACAGCATCTCTCAGGATGAATCGAACAATAGGAATAGTTTCGCGGACCTAGTTCGGGCAGCAGACAGAGTTCACAGCTCTCTATTCGACATGCGGACGCGCCTGATGTCTTCGAATCGATCACAGTGATTACCAGCCATGCACCCCCCCCCTCTGCAGCCCGAGTTAAGTCCAGATAACCGACATTATCTCGCAAGCGACTCGAACGATACAAATAGTGTCGCGATTCTAGATCGGGCAGCAGGCCGAGTGCAGAGCTCTGGAGTCGACGGACAAACGCAACTGATGTTTCTGAATTGGTGCCCTGAATATGAGCTCTGTCCTACAGCTCGAGTTAAGTGCAGAAAACCGAGCGTTTCTGTCAAAATGACTCGAATAATACGAACAGGTGTGTGGCCCTAGCTCGGCTAGCAGACCGAGTTGAGACCTCTGGATTCAACAGGCGAACGCGCCTGATCATTCTGCATGCATTAGCTGTGCTTACCAGCTTTGTAGCTGCCCTAGAGCTCGAGTTATCTTCAGAAAACCGTCTGCGCATATCAAGATGACTCAAAAGGGCCGATCCCGCCACAGTGCTTTTCGATAGTAATATTCACCCGATCGAGCTGAGATCAAGATGGCGAGCGGGAAGAAGATCGAATATCACGGGAAAAAATACTAGAGCTCTAACGAATGTTCAAATTTTGGGAACAAAATTGACAACCGAGCAAAAGTTGTCAAAAGTTCAGTCGAGATTTTTCGAGCCAACTAGCTGTGGGGCGCGCCGGAATTACTCTCTTAGCTTCCAGCAATAACTTGCTAAGGGAAGCTCTACGAGTCATGCGCGGGACGCTGGAAACCTCGCAGGAGACGCTTACAGGGGCGCCGTTTACGATGCGTGGGGCCCTGCAAAGCGCGCAAGGAAGATTTGCCTAGGAGCCTGGAAGAACGGCCGAAGCTCTTCGGAAGCTCTGCCGAAGCGCTTCGCGCACCCTGGAGCCACGCGTATTGGGAAACGCCAGGAAGCCACGCTCCCGGACCCGCTGCCGGTTCCGGCAGGGCGCTGCGAGAATCGTGGATCGGCGGAGGTGGGCGTGTGCTCCTCGCCACCCACCACCGGGCGTGTGCTCCTCACCACCCACCGCTGGCTTCTTCTCTGAAACCCTCAGCTCTCCAAGGAGCTATCCGGGAAAAAGTCAGCAAAAGCTCCGTCGAGATTTTTCTTGCCAACTAGCTCTCGAGCACCCCGCAATTACTCTTAAGCTTCCAGCAATTTCTTGCTAAGGGAAGCTCTGCGAGTTACTACCTCTGCAGCTCCCCGGAATTGCTCTTAAGCTTCGAGCATTAACTTGCTGAGGGAAGCTCTACAAGCTATTCGTTAGAGCTGTAGTATTTTGCCCCGTGATATTCGATTTTATTTCCGCTCGCCATCCTCACTGTGCGCCGGCGGTAAACCGTCAACCTTTGTTACCGCCGGGGGACTCGTAGAGCTTCCTGACAACATATACTGTCGGAAAAAATGCAGAGAACGAATAGTTTTTGAGCCCAACTCGAGTATCAGACCGAGTTTAGACCTCTGAATGCGACAGACGGACGCGTCTGATGTCTCCGAATCGATTCCTGTGATTACCCGCCCTGCAGCCTCCCTGCAGCTCGAATTAAGTGCAGAACGCCGACAGTAGCTCAAGATGACTGGAAGAATGCGAACAGTTTCGTGATTCTGGATCGCGCAACAGACTCAGTTCAGAGCTCTGGATTCAACAGGCGAACGCGCCTAATCATTCTGAGTGCGATAGGTGTGCTTACCAGCACTGTAGCTGCCCTACAGCTCGAGTTAAGTAGAAAATACCGACAACGCGTATCAAGTGGACTCGAATAATACGAATAGGTTTACGGACCTAGCTCGGCTAGCAGACCGAGTTTAGACCTATGGATTCAACAGGCGAACGCGTCTGATCATTCTGAGTGCGATACGAGTGCTTACCAGCACTTTAGCTGCCCAGCAGCTCGAGTTAAGTAGAAAATACCGACAACGCGTATCAAGTTGACTCGAATAATACGAACAGGTTTGCGGACCTAGCTCGGCTGACAGACCGAGTTCAGATCTCTGGGTTCAACATGCGAACGCGCCTGATCATTCTGCATGCATTAGCTGTGCTTACCAGCTCTGTAGCTGCCCTAGAGCTCGAGTTATGTTCAGAAAACCGACAGCGCGTATCAAGATGACTCGAAACGGGCGTTCCCGCCACAGTGTTTTTTGGCCTTCAAAGTTACCCGATCGAGCTGAGATCAAGATGGAGAGCGGGAATAAGATCGAATATCACGGGTAAAAATACTAGAGCTCAAACGAATTGTCAAATTTCGAGAACGAAATTTTCAACCGAGCAAAAGTCAGCAAAAGTTCCGTCGAGATTTTTCTTGCCAACTAGCTCTGCAACGCGCCGCAATTACTCTTAGCTTCCAGCTATAACTTGCTAAGGGAAGCTCTACGAGTTATCTCAGCTCGATCGGGTGAATATTACTATCGAAAGCACTCTGGCGGAATCGGCCGTTTGAAGTCATCTTGATACGCGATGACGGTTTTCTGAACATAACTCGAGTTTTTGGACAGCTACACAGCTGGTACGCAGAGCTAATTGATGTAGAATGATTAGGCGCGTTCGTCTGTTGAATTTCCCGGGTAGCTCCTTGGAGAGCTGAGGGTTTCAGAGAAGAAGCGGGCGGTGGGTGGTGCGGAGCACACGCCCACCTCCGCCGGTCCACGATTCTCTCAGCAACTTGCCAGAACTGGGCGCCGGCGGTAAACCGTCAACCTTGGTTTCCGCCGGGGACTCGACTAAACCGAGAGCACCTTCCAACATGCAGAAATTGAGAGCACTTCTCAAAATGATTCGGACAATACGACTAGTTTCGCGAACCTAGCTCGGGCAGCAGGCCGAGTTCAGAGCTCTCGATACAACAGACAAACGCGCCCGATAAGTCTCAATCGATTTCTGTGTCTGTAGGCTCTGTAACTGCCTACAGCTCGTTAAGTAGAAAATACGAGATCATTTGTCAAGATGGCTCAAATAATACGAATAGATTTGTGGACCTAGTTCGGCTAACAGACCGAGTTCAGACCTCTGGAGTCAAGAGGCGAACGCGTCTGATGATTCTGAGTGCGATAGGTGTGCTTACCAGCACTGTAGCTGCTCTGCGGCTCGAAAAAAGTACAAAATACCCACCACGCGTATAAGTTAACTCAAAGAGTACGAATAGGTTTGCGGACCTAGCTCGGCTAACAGACCGAGTTCAGACCTATGGATTCAACAGGCGGAACGCGCCTGATGATTCTGAGTGCGATAGGAGTGCTTACCAGCACTGTAGCTGCCCTACAGCTCGAGATAAGTAGAAAATACCGACAACGCGTATCAAGTTGACTCGAATAACACGAATAGGTTTGCGGACCTAGCTCGGCTAGCAGACCGAGTTCAGACCTATGGATTCAACAGACGAACGCGCCTGATAATTCTGAGTGCGATAGGGGTGCTTACCAGACTGTAGCTGCCCTACAGCTCGAGTTAAGTGGAAAATAACGACAACGCGTATCAAGTTGACTCGAAAAATACGAATAGATTTGCGGACCTAGCTCGACAAGCAGACCGAGTTCAGACCTATGGATTTAACAGGCGAATGCGTCTGATGATTCTGAGTGCGATAGCTGTGCTAACCAGCTCTGTATCTGTCCTGAAGCTTGAGTTAAGTACAAAATGCCGACAACGCGTATGAAGATGACTCGAAACGGCCGATCCCGCCAGTGTGCTTTTTGGCCTTCAAAGTTACCCGATCGAGCTGAGATCAAGATGGCGAGCGCGAATAAGATCGAATATCACGGGAAAAAACACTAGAGCTCAAACGAATTGTTGAATTTCGAGAACATAATTTTCAACCGAGCAAAAGTTCTGAAAACTGGGCGCCGGCGGTAAACCGTCAACCTTTCTTACCGCCGGGGGACTCGTAGAGCTTCCTGACAATATATACTGTGGAAAAGAATTCGAGAACGACTAGTTTTTCATCCCAAGTGATTATAGACCTCTCAAGATGACTCCAACAAAACAAACGAACAGTTTTCCAATCGAGCTCGAGTATGAAATCGAGTTCAGACCTCTGAATCCGACAGGCGAACGCGTCTGATGTCTGCGGATCGATTCGTGTGATTACCAGCTCTGCAGCCCCCCCATACAGCCTGAGTTAAGTGCAGAAAACCGAGAGTATCTCTCAGGATGACTCGAATAATACAACAGTTTCGCGAATCTCGTTCGAGCAGCAGACCGAGTTCCGAGCTCTCGGTTCGACGAACGGACGCGCCTGATATCTCGAAATCGATTCCTGTGACCAGCAGCACTGTAGCCTCCCCAGCACGATTTCTGCACAGAAAACCAAGGGCACTTCTCAAGATGACTCGAACAATACCAATAGGGTCGCGAACCTAGCTCGGGAAACAGGATGAGTTCAGAGCTCTTAATTTAACAGACGAATGCGCTTGATAGTTCCCAATCGATCTCTGTGATTATCAGCTCTGTAGATGCCCTACAGATCGAGTTAAGTACGAAAAACCGAGAGCGTCTGTTACAATGACTCGAATAATACGATTAAGTTTTCGACCCTAGCTCGGCTAGCAGATCGAGTTCAGACCTCTGGATTGAACAGGCGAACGCGCCTGATCATTCTGAATGCATTACCTGTGCTGACGAGCCCTATAGCTGCCCTGAAGTTCGAGTTATCTTGAGAAAACCGACAGCGCGTATCAAGATGACTCGAAACGGCCGTTCCCGCCCGTGTGCTTTTTGGCCTTCAAAGTTACCCGATCGAGCTGAGATCAAGATGGCGAGCGGGAATAAGATCGAATATCATGGGAAAAAATACTAGAGCTCTAACGAATTGTCAAATTTCGAGAACAAAATTTTCAACCGACCAAAAGTCACCAAAAGGTCCGTCGAGATTTTTCTTGCCAACTAGCTCTGGGGCGCGCCGGAATTACTGGGCGCCGGCGGTAAACCGTCAACCTTTCTTACCGCCGGGGGACTCGTAGAGCTTCCTGACAACATATACTGTCGGCAAAAATTGCAGAGAACGAATAGTTTTTCAGCCCAACTCGAGTAGTAGACCGGGTTGAGACTTCTAAATGCGACAGACGGACGCGTCTGATGTCTCCGAATCGATCCCTCTAATATCCGGCCTGCAGCCTCCCTACAGCCCGAGTTAAGTGCAGAACGCCGACAGTAGCTCTCAAGATGACTGGAAGAATACAAACAGTTTCGTGATTCTGGATCGCGCAACAGACCGAGTTCAGAGCTCTGGATTCAACAGACGAACGCGCCTGATGATTCTGAGCGCCCGAACGTGCTGGGAAGCTACAGTGCTTACCAGCACTGTAGCTGCCCTACAGCGCGAGTTGAGTACCGACAACGCGTATCAAGTTGACTCGAATAATACGAATAGGTTTGCGGACCTAGCTCGGCTAGCAGACAGAGTTTAGACCTATGGATTCAACAGGCGAACGCTTCTGATGATTCTGAGCGCGGTAGCAGTGCTCACGTGCACTGTAGCTGCCCTACAGTTCGAGTTAAGTAGAAAATACCGACAACGCGTATCGAGTTGACTCGAATAATAAAAACAGGTTTGCACCTAGCTCGGCTGACAGACCGAGTTCAGACCTCTGGGTTCAACAGCCGAACGCGCCTGATCATTCTGCATGCGTTACCTGTACTTACCAGCTCTGTAGCTGCCCTAGAGCTCGAGTTATCTTCAGAAAACCGTGAGCGCATATCAAGATCACTCGAAACGGCCGATCCCGCCAGAGTGCTTTTTGGCCTTCAAAGTTACCCGATCGAGCTGAGATCAAGATGGCGAGCGGGAATAAGATCGAATATCACGGGAAAAAATACTAGAGCTCAACGAATTGTTGAATTTCGAGAACAAAATTTTCAACCGAGCAAAAGTCACCAAAAGTCCGTCGAGATTTTTCCAACTAGCTCTCGCGCCGGAACTGGGCGCCGGCGGTAAACCGTCAACCTTTCTTACCGCCGGGGGACTCGTAGAGCTTCCTGAAAATATAAAGTGTGGGAAAAAACTCCAAAGAACGACTAGTTTTTCAGCCCAAGCGATTCCAGACCTATCAAGATAACGTTAACAAAAAACAAACAGTTTCGCAACCGAGTTCGGGTATCAAACCGAGTTCAGACCTCTGAATGCGACAGGCGGCCGCGTCTGATGTCTGCCAATCCACTCATGTGATTCCCAGCCGTGCAGCCCCCCTACAGCCCGAGTTAAGTGCAGAAAACCGACAGTATCGACTCGAATAATAGAATAGTTTTCCCGATCTAGTTCGAGCAGCAGACCGAGTTCCGAGCTCTGGAATCGATCGACAAACACGCCTGATGTGTGCAAATCGATATATGTGACCCGCAGCACTGTAGCCGGCCCAAACACGAGTTAAGTGCAGAAGACAGAGAGCACTTCTCAAGATCATTCAACAATACGAATAGTTTCGCAAATCTAGCTCGGGCAGCAGGCCGAGTTCAGAGCTCTCGGTTCAGTAGACGAACGCGACTGATGATTCCCCATCGATGTCTGTGACAATGAGCCCTCTAGCTGCCCTACAGCTCGAGTTAAGTACAGAAAACCGAGAGCGTCTGTCAAGATGACTCGAATAATACGAATAGGTTTGCGGACCTAGCTCGGATAGCAGACCGAGTTCAGACCTCTGGATTGAACAGGCGAACGCGCCTGATGATTCTGAGTGCGATAGCTGTGCTTACCAGCACTGTAGCTGCCCTAGACCTCGAGTTAAGCAGAAAATACCGACAACACGTATCAAGTTGACTCGAATAATACGAATAGGTTTGCGGACCTAGCTCGGCTAGCAGACCGAGTTCAGACCTCTGGATTCGACAGGCGAACGCGCCTGATGATTCTGGGTGCGATAGGCGTGCTTACCAGCACTGTAGCTGCCCTACACCTCGAGTTAAGTAGGAAATACCGACAACGCGTATCAAGTTGACTCGAATAATACGAATAGGTTTGCGGACCTAGCTCGAGTAGCAGACCGAGTTCAGACCTCTGGATTGAACAGGCGAACGCGCCTGATGATTCTGAGTGCGATAGCTGTGCTTACCAGCACTGTAGCTGCCCTAGACCTCGAGTTAGCAGAAAATACCGACAACGCTATCAAGTTGACTGGAATAACACGAATAGGTTTGCGACCCTAGCTCGGGTAGCAGACCGAGTTCGGACCTCTGGATTGAATAGGCGGACGCGCCTGATGATTCTGAGTGCGATAGGTGTGCTTACAGACACTGTGGCTGCCCTACAGCTCGGGTTAAGTACAAAATACCGACAGCGCATATCAAGTTGACTCGAATAATACGAATAGGTTTGCGGACCTAGCTCGGGTAGCAGACCGAGTTCAGACCTCTGGATTGAACAGGCGAACGCGCCTAATGATTCTGAGTGCGATAGCTGTGCTTACCAGCACTGTAGCTGCCCTACAGCTCGACTTAAGTACAAAATACCGACAGCACGTATCAAGATGACTCGAAATGGCCGTTCCCGCCTGCCTGCTTTTTGGCCTTCAAAGTTACCCGATCGAGCTGAGATCAAGATGGCGAGCGGGAATAAGATCGAATATCATGAGAAAAAATACTAGAGCTCTAACGAATGGTCAAATTTCGAGAACAAAATTTTCAACCGACCAAAAGTCACCAAAAGGTCCGTCGAGACTGGGCGCCGGCGGTAAACCGTCAACCTTTGTTACCGCCGGGGGACTCGTAGAGCTTCCTGACAACACATAATGTCAAAAAAAATTGCAGAGAACGAATAATTTTTCAGCCCAACTCAAGTATCAGACCGAGTTCGGACCTCTGAATGCGACAGACAGACGCGTTTCATGTCTCCGAATCGATTCATGTGATTAACCGCCCTGCAGCCCCCCTGCAGCCCGAGTTAGGTGCAGAACGGCGACAGTAGCTGTCAAGATGACTGGAAGAATACGAACAGTTTCGTGAGTCTGGATTGCGCAGCAGACCGAGTTCAGAGCTCTGGATTCAACAGGCGAACGCGCCTGATTATTCTGAGTGTGATAGGTGTGCTCACCAGCACTGTAGCTGGCCTGCAGCTCGAGTTAAGTAGAAACTACCGACAACGCGTATCAAGTTGACTCGAATAATACGAATAGGTTTGCGGACCTAGCTCGGCTTGCAGACCGAGTTCAGACCTATGGATTCAACAGGCGAGCGCGCCAGATGATTCTGCATGCGATGGGTGTGCCCACCAGCACTGTAGCTGCCCTACAGCTCGAGTACCTCGTAAAGCTCTTCGGCAAAGATGAGCTAAGAGGAATTCGGGCACAGGGTGGAGCTAGTTAGCCGACCCGACGAAAAGAGACAATGTGATAACTTTGAGTCGGTTTTCTGAACTTTTTGCAGAGTTTTGAAATTCATTTTAAGAAAAAGATTTTTGAGCCGAGCATTGGCATATAAACTCCTCTCTGAGAGCAGCTCAGCTCTCTCGATGCATTTTTGCATGAGCTGACTTCCAGGAACTGAGCGAATATGAATATCGAAAAAATCGAATTTGAAGATTTTCGAAAAATCTCAATTTTTCGATTCTGTGTCGATGCTCTGCGCTCTCACCAGTGAGAGGAGCTCTACGAGGTTCCCGGCGGTGACTAGGTTGACGGTTCACCGCCGGCGCCAGTTAAGTTGAAAATACCGACAACGCGTTCAAGTTGACTCGAATAATACGAATAGGTTTGCGGACCTAGCTCGGCTAGCAGACCGAGTTCAGGCCTCTGTGTTCAACAGGCGAACGCGCCTGATCATTCTGCATGCATTAGCTGTGCTTACCAGCTCTGTAGCTGCCCTAGAGCTCGAGTT
>CAUYUJ010005113.1:1167456-1174249 GCA_963575745.1 Prorocentrum cordatum | reverse complement strand
TCTTCTGATTCGGGCAGCGCCCGACCTGACAAAATCTTGCGGCGAGCAGATCAGGCGGTGGCGCCAGCACAGACTCGCATGCAGTGCCAGCAGACTAATCGATTAATCACAACAGGATGGGAGTGGCGTGGTAGTGTGGAGCGTGAGGCTTCAAATGGAGGATGAGGCTGGGGTTGAGAAGCGGGGCGAGGCGCGGTGGGCCACCGCCATTAAACATTAAACGCCGCATGTAAGCGGAGCACGGCGCGGTGGGCGCACCATAAGATCACACATAGAATCCATCCTCATGGCGCACATCGCTGCCTTGAACGATCCTGAACCTCACTCGGAATTCAAGGAGCAGGTCCGCGCCTTGATTCAGCGTATTGTTCAGACGGGACAGGCCTGACACGGCATCGTCCACAAGAGCTTTGAAGTGGAGGAGCTGGTCGTACAACGGCTTGCTCGTGGGCTGGGTCATGACAGCCCCCCGCCCGCATGTACATCTCTGCGCGCATGAGGCCCATCTGGAGCGAGCTCATGACGTCCAACGTGTCCAGGAACGACGTGTCGCCTCCGATGGTGCGCGTTTCCTGGCCGTTTCTGCGGCGCCGCGTCGGCGTGCCACCCGCCATCGCCATCGCTCGGATCCTCGAGCGCGATCGCCGAGGCGACGTCACGCTGCCGCCCTCGCGGCGCTCGCGGCGCGGGTGCAGCGTTATCCGGATGCCACCCTCGACCTCGCGCGACTGCAGCACGGGGCTGTCACCATCGATCTCGCGCGGCTGCAACGTGGGGTTGTCGCCATCGTTCGCCTTCGTGCCGCTGCCAACTCCGTGCTCGATGCCCCGCTGCTCGATGTCTGCATCATCCGCCACCACCGACCCACGCGGCATCGGCACCGTGGAGTGCAGATCTTGCAAGAGTTGGAGAGCACGGCGCTGTGCCAGTGCTGGAGCCAAAACGGCTTGTATGCTGGGGATGGGGCGGTACATATTGGCATGCATTCGGTATTGAACCTTGCACCGCGAGGCGTTCTGGCATAGCCAATCGGGTTGTGACGCACGCGGTGGCCTCGCAAGCCCCGCCCGAGACGTCGGCATCTGCTCAGCGCGCGCTGCCCGAGGCCACTTTGCAAGAGAAACCACGCGCATCTGATCGCGCAGTGCGAAACGATGCCCCTGCAGAGCTGCCACCAGAAGCACCCGTTTCGCCTGAGACATCCTCGCACGCGCGCGCGTGCATGCATGGTGGCGGGGAGGCGGAGGAGGAGGGGGGATGCTTGCACCGTCGGGTGCGGCTGTGTATTACGCGCGGTGTCATCTTACACGTCGGCGTCTGAACCCACCCCCTCCAACGCCTCCCGACCACTGTCCTCAGTCGAAGCCTCATCATGCCTCACATCGCATGTCGAATGATACTGCTGGCGTTTTATACTTCGCGTGTGTACTGAGCACCTATTAATTATGCAGGTTTCGCGCGCTGCCGCTGCCTGATCCATTCGCCCCACTCCCTGATTTTTAGGGCGGTAAGAGTGGCGCGGTGGTTTTGGCCGAAAGAGAGGCGGCACAAGCGATCGATCCTATCAAGGCTTCCGTCAGCAGCGATTCTGCAGCAACAGGGGCCGCACACGACCCTGCTGACGTCAGGGCTGGATTACCAAACCTACCCTGGAGGTCGATCAAGCTGAACACTCGCCGAGCGAACGTCATGCGATGACAGAGTTGCGCCACGTCCCGCAGCGACGAAATCAGCGACTCGTCCGCAAAGTTGTGATATGATTTCGCCGCCCCCTGGTATCTCATCCTCGGCTGTAGTGTGCCGCATCACGTGCGTTTATCCCCCACCCCACCCATACCAGTGCGCTGAAACCAGAGGGGGGGGGGGGGGGGGGGGGCAGGGGTGTCCAAGCACGACCGACGCGCGATCGACGACGGACGAACGTCACGCGACGACCGACAGGGGCAGGCCGTTAGACACACACACACACACATCACATCACATCTTGATAGCGCGGGTCGTCGTCACAGTCGTCGTGCACATGTCGTCGATGCTGCATGGGGCGTTTGCAGGGGAGGCCCCCATGGCTTCGTCTACGTGTATGTGTAACGGCTGATGCCTTTACCGAACCCCCCGCCCTGTCTACGAAATGCCCCAATAAATGGTTCTCAGGAGTCGGCGTGATGCCCGCGGTCTTGCGACACCTGTTATAGGTTGCCAGCGCTCTCACCATCCGCCGATAACCATCTGCGCTGACTGTGGCCGGGTGCGACCTCATCTCTTGGACGAAGTGCTGCAATGCGACTCCAGCGCCAAGAACGGCCCCACCTAACTTATCCGCTCCGCCGTAGAGCACCAATAAATCCCTCGCGAACCCCAACAATATTGCACATTCCCCTGCTTTGAGGCTGATGTTGCCTCCAGGGCGCCCGCGTGTTCTGATTGCCGAATTCATTTGAAAGAGCTCACGCGCGCTGAGAGATGGAGACGGGAAGGGGGGGGGGGGGGGAGACGGAATGCAGAGCGGAGGGAGGGGGGCGAGACCGAGCGAAGAGCAGCGGCATGACGAGATGGATCTCGAGGACGGGGCTGGAGGATGGAAGCGGAACACGGCAGGGCGATCGACGCGAGATGACGACGGAGACAACGTCCTGAGGAGGAGGCCACGGAAAATCAGAAGCCCCGATGAGGATGCGACGGAACGTCTTGAGCGACATACGCACGAGAAGGGGTGCACCCCCTCTCCCACCGAGAGGCCGATGATCAATTGAGGACTCCAGAACTCGACAACCAGGTACCCCCATGGAAAGGGGCAGGGGTCTGAGATGCACGGGCCCTCGTATCGGGGGGGGGGCGGAACACAGCCTACGGTGCTGAGCCGACTCGTCTCAGTTCACCCCGTCGTGATGGCGCATCCTATACCGCTGCCTTCGCCGCCGTCATTTCGGTCACTTGGTTTTAAAACCCCATCCGATGCCATGTTTCCGATGTGCGTCCAGTCGCTGCGACGAGCGGTGACACGCCCCGATGCGCATCGACGCACCGGGGGGGGCCCCCCCCCCCCCCCCCCCCCCCGCGAGGTCGACGACTTCGGGTCTTGGCGGCGAAGACCGTTGGCGCGCGATCCTGGAGCTGCCCTCCGCTGGTGGTCCCGTGCTCCACCGTTTCTCTCTGCGGATGCTCGTCCACATGCTCAGGGTGTGTATCACATCCTCTCCACATTCCCCACGTCATCTTCCCATCCCCATGGTCATCCGCCCTCCTCGCAGCTCATCGCCTGAGTGCTGCATTACATGCGCTTCTCGTATTTAACTTGCCCCTTCCCGCATTTCCCCTGATGACCCATCGTCTCATGTCCCAGACATTCGCCCTGCCCAGTCTCAGTTTCACTGCTATCAACTGACGCCATCCTCCCGCATCAGACCCCCCTCATGCGCCGCCCACCCCCCCCACCCCCCCCCCCCCCCCCCCAGGCTGCTCACTTGCTGCAGCCCGCATCCTCCACCATAATCGTTCTCATTGTCTGATTCGCATGTTTAGCGCGAGCCTCCCCATGCTCATCCCCCCATCCTCATCACTCCGCGTCCGTTCGCCCCTCCTTCTCCTCCCCCTCAGTCACCCTCCACTCGACCGTTCAAGCGCGAGCAAACAAAAAAACGCGTTCCTGCAACGCGAAACCCAATCGATTGCCCAACATACCAGCAGTTAAACTCCCTTGGTACCGATCTTTCAGGGGTACATTGTTATCCGATTGCCACTTTTCCAACACTGCAGAAAGGAATGGCATGCTAGCGTCGACCACAACATCTACATCACCACATATACTTCAAGGGTTGGGTAAGACAACCCTCCACAATAGAGCGGCAATGAACCGCGTCACTGGGCCGAAGTACACGGCGTGAAGCGCATCGATCGCCATCGTTCTGGCGGGGCTCGAATGGAGTTGCTCGTCGAAAAAGCGGGCAGCGGTGATTCGCGGCATCTAAAACATTTTGACCCAGTGTACCTGGGGCGCCACAAGCACGCGACCGCTGGCAGAGAAATTGCATTGAGCGCCCCGCTGCCCCATAAATCACCAGATGGTTCGAGGCGATCGCCTCGGAGGATGTCTACGCCATTAACCCGCCCACCCTGCCACGCAACACGACCGCCGATTTTTGTTCTTGCCCCTGGTCCACCGCAACAACCTGCACAACGCATGCCTACCCGCGACCGTCCGCAATGGCACGGTCACTTCGCATCTGGAACAGTCACGATTGTAATCGCTATGGGTCCTGAGCGGGCATGGCAAGTCGTCAACGTCGGCATCCAGGTCAGAGCAATGGTTGTAGAGCTCTGCCTTGCCAAGGACACAGAACGGACACGGCGAATGCAATTTCGCCCAGTTCCCGATTCCGAACGAGTGGTTCTGCTCGGCCCAGTCCACTTTGATACACACCATCACCGCGCTGAAGCCCAGGGGGGGCAGCATTATTCAAGGGGCTGGTTGCTGGCCACTCCGCTCCAGCATGGGCACTACTAGGCGGCACGCAACGCACCAGCGATCGCAGCTGCCACTGCAAGGCTTTGAGGATCGGCCACAAGCTGCACCAGCCTTTACATCCGCATTTACACGCGTCTGCGCTCTTGGGCGCTGAAAAAAATGACGGCGCTGCGCAAGCATGTTCACAACCCAGACGCCCAGCACACTCTCTGAGCGCCCTGCCGCCTGCGAAATAAACCGGACGCCGCCCATATATACGGACAACGGGATCGGCAACCCATTCCCTGATTGCAGCGATTCAATTACATGTGGGTGACCCGCGTAGGCGGGCACGTCAAGTACAGATGCAGGTCGGCCCTGTCGGCGCAGCCAAGGTGCGCATGATGCTGTTATCACTGGCTACTTCCTTTGCGAGCGAATCCCATAGGGCTCGGACGGGGGTTGCGTTGACTGAACGATGTGCCTGCATGTCCTTGCTCATCGGTATATCTATGAAACGCAGGTCTCCTGGGTCGGGGAGGACTCTGTCCAGGTGCCCCTGAAATTTTCCCGATCTCGGTGTGTCTGGGCTACATGCGTAAGTCGAAAAGAAAGCGCCCTCCACCCCAGATTTGTCGGCATGCCAACAACACGTACACAGGTCCGTTGCCGTAATCCGGCACCTCGCATATAGTTCCAATAAATGCTTCAACAATCCAGCGCCATGTTGCCTCTGTTCTGAGGGTCGCGGGTTCCACTGTCGAGGCGGCGAATCCGCCACGAGGTCAACAGACGAGCCAGGCACGCTAATTTCTTTGGGCCTGTAAATACGGACATTGCGACGGACCTGGCAAAGCATGGGGTCATATGTGATCAGCGAAGCACTCACGCATAGCATGTTCACATAGCATGGGCGCATTGCACTGGTGCATAGCATGGAAGCGCCGCTGGCATTTGACCATAACATGCGCACAGCTCACGCGTATCAGCGCGCATATCTAGCGCATGTCATTTCGCTATCATGAGTGATTCGAGCGACGGATGAGAAGATTGCGGGCGGAGCCAGACCGTGATCGTGACGCAGGTGACTGAGTAAAACACGCAAGATCGTCATATGCCCTATGGTGCCAGGCAGTGCCGTGCTATGCCAGGCGCGATGCCATGGAATACAACGCTATCCCGCGCTATGCTATACCATGCTAGACCGAGCTACGCTTCGACGTCGGCGACTGCGACGGCGACGACGTTGACGACGCGTAGACAATTTCGGTTCGAACTGACACGCTCCACACGGAGAGCGCCGATGATGATCATTCGAGCGAAACGCTTAGACATCAACATATACGCCGACAGCTCGTAGCATCGTCAGCTCGGCGACTTCGGCAGATTGGAACATCGGGCGCAGCAGCAGCGCTACCGCCGAGCAGCCAAGCATCGATCAGCAGCGGCTGTCGCCAGTCCGCGCGCACCTAGGCAGTCGTCACCAGCATCGCCATGTCAGCTAGCTCTGATCGCATGCGCCCGCACGCCCTGCCATCCGCCGCCTCCATACCCACCACCCGTGCCCCATGCGCCTCCCGACCCCCTTATTCATCGTCGAGCTGCGGCGGTGCCGCATCGTTTCTCGAGCTGCGATGCGCGCTGACTCGCTGAGCGCACTTCGCAGCGGCAGCGGGCGACGGACGCGCCAGGACGTAGCTGCGTCGGCGGACATGCGCGGCGTCAGCCATTTGAATCGATAAGAAAATTGTTCCCAATGGCCGCGAAGCCAAGGACGCTCACCTGTCTCGGGCGTCCCGAGGTGAAACGAGCGCGGCCGTGGCCCGCAACGAATGTCGTTGGCGTAGGCGCTGGCGTCGGCGCTGAAGGTGCTGGTGTAGGCGATGGCGCGTGCGCTGGCGTAGGCGCAGTCGGTGCCGTCGTGGGCTGGTGTAGGCGCTGGCGTAGGCTCTGTAAGTGCCGTCGTAAGCGCAGGTGCTGGCGTGCCTACTGCTGAATGTCATCTGCCGCTGCCCACGAGCTGCCCAAGCTGTCCCCGTCGGTCGTCTCCACCTTCAAGCTCGGGTTCAGGGCCGCCGTGAACGTCGGGCTGGCCCTGCCCTCGCCATTGACCTTGATGCGGTCCGTAGTCGGGACGGGCGTGGGCTTCGGGGCGTGCTCAAAGTTGTTTTTGTAGATGCGCACGCTCGCAACCTTGCGGTCCGACTTGCTGGCCACCCTCAGCTTGTCCAGGATCGCCGCTTTCAGCTCCTCGCACGTCACCGTCGACGCCACAGGGCTGCTGACCAACTCGACCCCCCACCACCCCTTGAACTTCCCGTCGAGAATGTAGATGCTCAGGTAGACGCCGTC